>BKCP01004583.1:196721-223455 GCA_008636005.1 Striga asiatica | reverse complement strand
TTTTCTAATTTAATCAAAGATTCAAAAGTGCCTAGTACTATTTTAAATGTCTGCCTTATTCAATATAACGTTGCTCTCCCTCTCTTTTTTAATAATAATTTCAGCATGTCACGCGATTACCTGATCACATTTGTCACACGCAAAAGGTAAATGCCCCAAAAGGGATTGGCTTCATAAAACAGCATTATTATTATTATTTATTAATCATCCCGAAGCATTGCTTTTTTAACTTTTGATTCTATTAAGGTTATTGGGAATAATTTCTCCGGTCCGTTGAAATTTGTCTAATTCCTGATAGTAATTAGTTGCAGTGTCCAATTCATTTGATTTCTTTCACGGATTTATCAAACTTATCTCACCTACCTTTTTAACTATTAAGCATATTTCCTACTTATAGATAGGAGTACATTATTCCAAAGATGGGGGGACAGGTTAGCTTTGAAGATTAGCTAACAATTCTATAGCCCACAAAAGTTATAATTTTCATTCAAATGAAATAGCCAATTAATTCCTAAAACGTCTTTGTAGGGACCTCTTAACACTTAAATCCCATGCTCACTTGTATTTGCGGTCAAATTTTAAAGCAAAACAATGACATGACTTATTTTCTCCTCTTCCCATGCTACAAAGTTACTCAAGCTTCAAGTGGGTATAATACACATTACATTATAGCTAAATGTGACCTAGCTTATCTTTGCATATATATATATATATATAAGGTTTGAATTGTTTTGATAGTTAAAACTTGCTTGGTTTCCTTTCTTGATTTTTCCATGGAAATGAACATTATATTGTTGCTTGTGTGCCTAATTTCTTTCATACGATTCGGTCAATCGGACCCTGAGCCGCTCAACGATTATTGTGTTGCTGACACTAAAAGCAGTCGCGATTTTTTCTCAAACGGCGTGCCATGCATCAATCCAGACGACACGTTGGCTTCACATTTCGCCACATCGGCACTTTCAAGGCCCGGCAAAATGAATCAATTCGGCTTCAACGTAACCCTGACAAATGTTAATAACCTACCAGGGCTCAACACTTTTGGGTTGGTCATGGCACGAATCGACATTGAGGTTAACGGCCTCGTGCCACCTCACTCCCACCCGAGGGCATCGGAACTCGTCATTTTGCAAGAGGGCTCCCTCTTAGTTGGTTTTGTGGATACTACCAACCGTCTCTATACGCAGATATTACGTCCGGGCGACTCTTTCGTTTTCCCAAAGGGCCTAATTCACTTTCTGTATAATACTGATTTGGTGAAACCGGCTTTTGCTGTGTCGGGACTCAACAGTCAGAATCCGGGGGCTCAAATATCGTCTCTTGCCACGTTCACATCGAATCCTAATTTGCCCGACGATGTGTTGAAGAAGGCCTTCAAGATAACTGGTCAAGATGTCATGAGAATTAGGAAGAACCTTGGAGGATGAAAACACAATTAAGAGTCATGTACTTTTTTATTTATTGTTAATAAGTTGCTTGTTTGCAACAGAGTAATTAGATTTTCTTAAATTTCTAAGTAATCTAGTTACTCAATCATCACCATTGCGCAATAAGTAGGGAAGATGCAAGAGGCACATAAAATGGACTAGTGGCCATATTTTGCTTGAATTTCTACGTTTTGTCATTGAATGTTGTGGCCGTCGATTTGTTAAAAAAATTACCACTGACATTTTGTATACGTTAGTTTATTTAGCATTAGACCAATTATCAGTTAAAACTATAGATCTTCAATTTATTCACTTTTTCGAAAGGAAATTTTTTATTGCCCCAAAGTCGTTAAAAAATAATAAAAATTGCCAAAATGGTAGAGCCTTGATGTTACAAGCCTAACTTTGAGGGTCGGCTTGGCACGTTACCCTTAGTATGCCAAGGTACGGTAGGCGCCGATAAACTGTGTGCGCAGCGTCAAGTAAAGGAGGAATGATTAACAGTCTAAGAGGTTCCGGGCTATCTTATGAAAGACTCGAGTTGAAGTTAGGCATGCTGGACCGAATGGAGGTTCAGTCGAGCATTTTGGTGAGCAACGAACACTTGTGCAATACTCAGCATTTTTAAAGTCCAGTGGGTAGATTCCAGAAATGGACTTTTTCCCCTTCTTGGGGGAGATAGTGTCTCAAAATGTGGTGATAAGGATATTAGTACCGGCTCGACTCAACTGGATAAGGACCCATAGAATCGGGGTCGAAGGGACCATGGGATTGAGCCAAGGTCGAAGATGGTCGGAGAATCGACCGGCTCATAAGTCGAACACATGGACCCTTGGCCAGGAGGGTAGAATACCGACCCATGGCCTAAAGGGTAGAACACATAGATCCATGGCCCGTAAGGTAGAACACATAGACCCATCGACTAGAGGGTAGAACACATATACCTATGGCCCAAAGGGTAGAACATACATAGACTCATGGCCCGAAGGGTAGAACACATAGACCCAGGACCTGGAGGGTAGAATACATAAACCCATGGCACATCTACCCTTGGCCGAGATTAAGGGCCGAGTGTCGATATGCACGGTAGAACGGGTCGAGGGGGTGTCGACCCACTCAGGCGGACCGCAAGGCAGCAATGAGGTGAACCTAGTGTCGACCCATGTATCCTAGTATCGACCGGCCTACACTAGGTCGATAGATGCCCAAGTGAAAAGGTGATCCGTACAATTAAATGCTATATATACGTTAAATACTATAACAGAAAAAAAAGATCTCATTATTACTTTCACTATCACAATTTATTGCTCCGAACTCTGTCTATTCGGCGATACTGAATTGGGCATCGGAGGGTTTTGCGCCGGAGCAATTCTGACGCTTTGCAGGTACTGGCGAACTCAAGTGCATGGACTGGACCACACCCACCGACCTACCATTCAAATCGAAGAGGACCTGGCGAGGAACTGGAGTCATTCGTCTTGGACCTTATCATGTGGGGTCCAACCAACTCGCCTAGTTGGATCAGATATGGATCGACTCGTTGACCCTAGTTCAATTCGAATTTCAAAAAATACCGCCAATTATTAAAAAAATTAAAAAAAAAATAATAAAGGTAAAAACGAATTATTTAGGCGAAATTTCTACTTCTATTTCAAGTAAATACCAAACCTTTATATAGATATAGATGCTAATAATTTAATTGAGCAGTATTTGTGCAACATATTTTAAATAATAGAGCATGTTTGTAAATGAGTAATTCAATGATAAAATAAATCAATATTTTCAATAAAGTAAGCTCAAGTTAGTTCAACGCTAAAAGAAGTCGCTCTTTTCCAAAGCTCAGGTACGTTCCTTTCATTTGGTGTTCTAGGTAAAATTTGTGTTATCTGGGGCGAAGAAGTATTGTGGACATATAATGTATGATCATAGGAGCTATGATTTTTCATTTTTCTGTACATATAATATATCATAGGAGCTATGAATTTAATCGCGCCTTGTGAGTATTAGATGTTGCAGTAAAGAAATATACAGTTTGTGGTTTTAAATTTATTGAAACAAGCTTCAACAAGAATATTGAAATTTGAAAGTAAACAAGATGCAGTTGGGAATGAGAAGTCAAGAATAGAGATGACGGATAATGATAAATTTGATGAGCATCCGGACCGATCGTATGCAACCCTGGCATCAATAATGTCCATATTTTAGTTACAATGTCACGTCTGCTATTGCTAGTCTAAAGCATTGGCCTTGTTTTCAACATCACGTTTTTGTACGTGAATATTGGTCAATTGATAAAAATAATTAAATTCAGTGCAAAAGAGACCAAATGGAGTGTAGACAAATTTTTACAATCTGGCCAGTGACATGTAATCTAAAACCTTTCATCCTTTTCAATCTGAATAAACCAATACCTTCATAAAGTACAAGACCAATCACAACCTACTCCAAATTCATTTTAACATTTTGTGTTCAGCTGCCAAAAACGCATTGTGACCTGCTCTGCAGATATGTACAGAAATAAAAGCAACAGCCAAAAGGGAATTTAATTCGATTTTACGTCCGCAAATGGAGGAAAGGGTAAAAAAAGAGCAATATCAAAACTGAGGAAGCGTTTGGCAGCAACTCTTATTAGTCTTAACCGAGTGTTTGTTTGAAAACTGGATTCTTGATTTTCTCGACTTATGGAAGCACAGTTCTCAACTCTTTTCGGTCAGCACCAAATGACTGCACCAGGAAATACAAGTAATTACTAATGTGAGAGTTTGTATCTAGAAATATAGTAAAGATTTTAGAGTTTAAAAAGTTCCAGCACAAACAAACTGAACAATTATCTATAATATTACCCAATAATCATCAAATTATACACAAATGGAGAAATTGTTTCGGTGGTGTGGGTGTGTGCAGAGAGAATCAAAAGAACATAGCAAGCACTAAGGTAGACATGGATCGAAGAGGTTTGCTTCATCTAATAATACCATCAGACTACAAGGTTTTTTGCATAGTTTATTTGAAAGATCATATATAATTACGTGTTGTCAGATCTTGACAAAATCTTTCTACAGCTTCACAATGGTAGATCTTATTCTGATAATAAAATAAAGTGTTTCAGTAAAATAGGATGCTGAGCTTTTAAGATGATAGTAGTGGCAGTTCTTCATTAAAATTTGTCAAAATAATTGGAAAGAATTAAAGAACACTGAACATCTCATCTGAAAATAAACATCAAATCATCTTATAGACTTAGTCGTAGGCCCCCTCATGAGATGAAAAATATGAGCAAAACAACCAATTTGTAATCAGGGCTAAATGCTGCAATTCTGCCCATCTGAATTTATTTCATCCAAGCATGAGACGACAAGTAACAAAAAACTCATCCAACGAGAAGGTGCCAACTAAGCAAGCATTGTTTCATCATGCCACAATAATATTAATTATTATAATAATGACTAGTACACTGATATGTACAATGCACGTATTTATAATATAAATAAAAAAGACAATATATTATTTAAAATTATTATGTTTATTTATTTATTGTCATGACATATTTATATCATTTTAGAGTTTACAGAACTTAAGATTTTTTAGTTGTAAAACTTAATGTTATGAAATATTTTGATTTTTACTGTTGACATAGAAGTTCGACAAAACCATTATGAAAAATCCTATGATTTTTTCTCGAGTCAATAATTCCATGGTGACTGGACAGACCACCCCGTCAATTTATTTTTTTCAGGTCATGTACTTGATGATTCAAAGAAATAATTCAAATTTTATTTCTTTTCGTCTAGTATCATGTTCATCGTGTTATTTGTCTCTAATTGTGTCGTGTACGTGTTACGTGTCACCCATTGTCAACTCTACATTTAGGACATTTATTATTTTTAAATTCATATTCATAGATAAATACGAACTAGTATTCATTTATGTGCACATGAACAAAGACAATTAAAAATTTATATATTATATGCTTCATACAATATTTAAAATTTTAAATTAGATAATGTATGGATTACACTATAAATTTTTTGACTATATGCAAATGTACACTATAAATATAAATTACTTAAATTACGCATGAATCTTTATATTGATGACATAAATTTTAATAGACAATATAATTTTGCAATTTAGAGTGATAATACAATTAATTAGTTAGAAAAGTATCACAATTATTTTTATTATTGTTATTGCAATTGTTTATGTGATTTTAAGGTGTTTAATTATGACACTCATAGCAATTAACTAATATTAGAGAAAAATCGCTTAGTAAGACGAAAAAATAATATTTATTGTAGAATAAGTATTTTAAAGAAAAAAAATGGCAATACAATTTTTTATAAGTACGTAACTCTCATAAAATATTTAATGTAAATTTATAATTAGTTAGTCTTAGTAGTAATTATTATATAATAAATTAGAAAATTACTATTACACTTTGTTAATGTATTAATATAAAATGTAACGGTTCTATATTAATTGAAAAAATGAGCAGGAAACCTATAGTTGTTTTATTAATTAGGTTTATTTATTGCTTGTCAGAATTATATAAATATATAGATTTATTTTATATCAAAGAAATAATTAATGTTTTATATGAAATGTTGATGTCAAATCAAAAATCACTGAAAGAATATTTATTTGATATATTATTATATAAAATGAGTAAGTGAAATAAATATTATTAATTTTTTGTTTAAAAATGGTATATGAATACGCAATTTAAATTAAAAGACAAAGTTAACAAAAATAGTATAAAATATTTAACCCAAGAAGATTCAGAATGGTTAGAATCATGAATGAGATATATAATAGTTGATATGAGCAGATATACTTATACCTTAATGTGTAATGCAGATAAAAGTAAAAAAGGTAAAAAAATAAATCCAATTTTTAATATGCATAAAGAGCAGAAAAATGCATTCTAAATACGGAATGTCTTATTCCTGTCACATATATATTATGAAAAATAAGGCACGTTGAATAATTATTATACAAGCAAGTCACGTGATATACCTTTTTCTTCTTGGTTGATGGCAAATTAGAGGAACTTTTTTTAACTCAAATTCAACTCAACCCAACTCTCCTCAATATTATCAATATAATTAAATATTTATACAAATCAATTATCCCCACACATTACACCAACTTTAATTAACTATTCATTCACTTACATAATTTTAACTACTCATCACTTCAATCACTCTCTCCTACTTTTACTATCAAAAATCCCGCTCAAACCTAACTCAACCAATATTTTCAAAATTAACTCTGGTACAAAAAGGATCCAATCAAAACTCAAATAATTTGTATTCACGCACACTTAGCTTTCGCATTTTATTGATATTAACTAGTTCATTTTGGGCCTTACTTAACCAGCATCAGTTCTCTACTTCAAGGACATTCTTCATTTTAATTAAAAGAGATTGTTGGAAAATATGATCGGTAGTCACAACGTAATTGTGTTATTAGGGTGCTTGTCCCACGCCTGAACTAGGGTTGGCCAAGTCATCCAGATACAAATGTCGGCATTTAAACTTGGACCTAAGAAAACGTATGAAGATAACCTATTGTTGGTACTCATGAAGCCTAAATGAAAGGGAATAGGTACCTCAGCTCCCAAGCCTTTGACATATATGTTTGTAAAAAGTTGTGACGAATCAGGGAAAGGACTCTCCTGCAAACAAGATTTAAACAAAAGTGTTATTAGAACTGAAGTTCATGCGTGCTCAACCCAATTCAATCAGACATGAAACTGCGAAAATTCTAACCTTAGCTTTTGCAATAGCATCATCTACCTCTTTTCTTATTTCTTTCTCAGTGTCCTGAAGCATAGAACAATACAAAATTTTATCATCAGCAGATCAGCTCATTCCTCAATTTTAAAAAAAAAAAATAGAAAAAAAGAAAGAAAAAAGGTTTTGCCAAACTATTCATTCAATACTAGAAAATTAGAAAAATTGCACCATTCGTCCAATAATTATACCCGAATTGCACTTTCGTCCTTTAATTATTATTTTTTTTACTTTTGGTACACTATCATTTTTTTTGGCAATTTTTGTCCAAATCGAGGTTCCAGTACTCATTTTTGCCGGAAAGCTGTCATTTTTGCCGGAAAGCTGATGTGGCGCCAATCGGATTGTGCGCCACATCATTTCGGCAAAAATGAGCACCGGATCCTCGATTTGGAAGAAAATTGCCAAAAAAAATGATAGTGTACCAAAAGTAAAAAAAAATAACTAAAGGACGAAAGTGCAACTCGGATATAATTAGTGGACGAATGGTGCAATTTTTCCCTAGAAAATTCAAAATTTCTATTGAATGTAATGAGAAATGGTAGAAGATATCTGCTTTCAGCAAAGTAACCCTCTCGATACTTAACTAAAAATATAGAGCATGCTATATTATTACCTTTAGTTCTTTTTCAGTAGCTAGATCATGATGTAGTATCAGCTTTCTGATTCTCTCAATTGGATCACGCTCCTGTTGGAAAAGCAAATCAAGCACGCACAGGATAAGAATTTAAGTAATGAATCATTATCATAAGAGAATATCTACACTATGTCACCTGTCTGATACCGCTAATTTCATCACGTGTACGATATGTGCTTCCAGGATCAGACATGGAGTGTCCATGGTACCTGTAAGTATCCATTTCAAGGATCTGAACGGAAACAAGGACCCAAGGCAGATTAATTAGTGTTCTAAAAATTGGAGTTCTTGAACAGGGTGCTTAGATGGGCTTCACAGGGTGGTTCAATGAAAACCACATGGGTGGTATGCCGCCGCGTTTAAAATGTGAACACTTGCTCCATTTTTTATATTTACAGATTTACCTATCTCTATGGGGGAAAGTACAGCTATAATCTCACTAGTGACGCACAATGACATTCAATAGGATCCGACAATATTAGAATGGGTTGTGCATGTGATTAAATGATCCATCTATGTGAATAATTTTGGGCACTTAGAAAAGTAGATCAATGAGTAGTCAGTCTCAGTTCCTAGCAATTAGTATTGAATTCGAGCTGAGTGGAGTCCTGCAGACAGTGGTCATATCTCTTACAGTTTTAGGTAGCTTTGGCTATCTTCAGAAAGCCTTTACGTGCCTATTTTTATACGAGTTACATTATAACTATTATTAGTTTTATGTATATACATTGTTTTAGCAGTTCTTAATTATGAGTATTTCTTATTCACCACACAATTAAGGAGAAGAAAACACGAATAGCCTGCAATATTTCTATTTGATAATTTTTTGGGGCTCATTCTTCATAGTAGCATGCTCTCAAGTGTATAATTGAACGGAATTTCATAGTGAAAGACATAACAGATTGATATCTTGGTCTCCCATTCCCTAATAAGCAATAACATACACTGAATTTGTAGACCCTGATTGGTTAGGAACTATTTATTTTACTCCATGCAGTTTGTTCCTTACCTCTCACAGGCTCATATTACATCTTATGATCTACATATAAACACATCTTTTACAAACCAATTTCAAAAGATACCTAGAAGGAATAAAGAAAACAAAAGGAACCTTCCAGGAGAACGGCAAACAGAAGAAAAGAAGGTAAAGGTAGGGTGCATATAAGTATGTTAGTTATCACCAGAATATGCAAAAACTAGAGATGCTTCAAATGCATTTTTTCTTTTAGCTACAATTGTGACTTTGAAGCTTGCTACAACTACGAAATAATGGCCAAGAACATAAGTGAGTAGATGATGATGAGGACTACCAAGAGTCCATGAACAGTTATAAATGTATCCAAACACGGCAGAGAACTTAACTATGCACTTACAATGGGTCCATTCTTTAAGGCGTACTCCTTTGCAAACTTGCATGCTTGTTTCACGGCAAGGACATCCATACCATCCACCTGTTACAACACAAATATGCACCACATTTATCATGGAAACAAAGATACTGACCTATACTCAGACTTTTGCTTTTTACTTTCATCATTCTTCCACAAATCAATATCTCCAGTATTATTAAGCTACATGTAGAAGTAATCTTTACTTCCCAGTTAAAATAGCACATAATTTAGATGGAAAAATGAATTGATCTCAATTACCTCGAAACAAGCATTCTGAAGATAAGGGGATATATAAGCTTGGTTTCAGAAAGAAATGTGACACCTATATATTCAGTCCTTATTTATCAACAAAAGCACCACATGGTTCTCGTCAGATACACGCGAATCAAATTATCGGATAAAAATCTGCAATGTATAACTTGAATAGGTCAAGAAAACAGATCCGCATAGACATTCAGCTCAATCTGAGTTTACAGATCTGGGAGTTTTTGTTCTTGAGTTGAATTTTTATTTTCTTGTGTCTTTCGGGTATTCTCGGCTGTGTCTGGGATTTTTGCCCCTTTAATGGAGTGTTTTTGTCCCCCTTTTGGTGGGTGTTCTTAGGTGTTAGCTTCTTGTTCCCTTTGGTAGTTCATGTAAATTCAAAGGGATGTGTGTCTGGCTTGTATTGGTTTGATTATATTTTAATAATATTCGTCGTTTCTAGCAAAAAAAAGAAAAAGAAAAAGAAAACAGATGTAAACCAATTGCTACAGAACTATCACTTTCAGAACCCAAGAATTGAAATTCAAGCAACATGAACATGCAAAATAAATGAAAAAATAAAATAATTTATACATCAGAAGTGAAACTGAACATTTGCAACCAGAGACTATAGCATTTTTCTGCATTCTGAATCCTTAAGCTTTATATGTATTGGAAATTTAGAGAGAGAGAGAGAGAGATGCAGCCAAGAATCCAAGACCACAGTGTGTTACAGTTCTAAAGATTACTTGGTTAACTGTATCTTTGCATTCAAGCAATCATATTGGAACAACTTTTCCTTCGCTAGTAATGCAGTGCACATATTTTTGCTGTATTATTCCACCTACAACATCAGCAAGTTGAAATAAATACACATTCCATGAAGTGAACAATATTTACCTTCAACCCTGGAACATAATCACCTCTCTTGTAATAAGCTGGACTCTTGGCCGCCCTCCATTCTGCCGTGCCCATTCCATCTGTGAACAGTGACCCAGTATAATTAACTAAGCAGATATCTTTAATCAATATAAAATTTTAACCACGAGTGGAGGTTACCTCGACTATAACACCAAATAGAAAAGCATATATTGAAAACAACACAGACCAAATTAAAATCCCAAGTCATACAAAACAAAAATCTTTATAGCATAAGTCAGAAATTCTCTAATTTTCTTCACACAAAATGCAAGTGAAGAGAATCATGAAACATTGGAGATATCCAACTGTGCTTCCACAACAATGTCAAGATAAACCAAACAACCCATCAATCCGACCGACTTGTTCTTTACAAGTAATTCAGAAAGAAACTCTACCGAAACTGCAATAATTGTTCAACAATGAACCAAAATAAATGTTCATCATTCCCCAACATCTCATGACTAACAAACTGAAAACCAAACGGGGGAGAGAACACAGAGGAAATATGCTGATTCTATAATTCAGCAGACATCTTACATCAACTATTTTCACCATAACTCAAACAATTCTACCATGTATGGCACTTCACGTAACAACTGATCGCACATATCCCTAACTACTACTGTAAACAGGATTTAAAGACAAGGGAACCGAATTATGTAAAACTAATGTTTAATAGAACTAATTTCATTTCTTTTCTTCGCAAGCATCTTACAGTGATTATTCTCGCAGACCAAAATAGCCGGCAAATCCCAAAGGGCTGCCATATTCAGCGCCTCAAACAGCTGCCCCTGGTTGGCGGCTCCATCTCCATACAACACGAAACTCACGTTCTCATCTTTGCTGTACTTTTGCCCAAAGGCCAGCCCGCACCCCAAGGGGACCTGAGCCCCAACAATCCCGTGCCCTCCGTAAAACCCTCCTTCCTTCTTGTAAAAATGCATCGACCCACCTTTCCCCTTCGAGCACCCATCCTTTCTCCCCATGAGCTCCGCGAACGCCTCCAGGAGCGTGCCTCCACGGCCCAGGAAGATGCAGTGGTCGCGGTACGCGGTGATTATGCAGTCCTTTCTCGTAATTGCCGCCTCCATACCCACGGAGACGGCCTCCTGGCCGTCGTACAGGTGACAGAAACCGCGGATGAGCTTCGCCTTGTAGAGAGAATCGGCGGCTATCTCCATGCGGCGCATGAGAGCCATATCGCGGAAGAAGGTGAGGAGCTCTTGGGGTGTGGTCTCGACGGAGCGGGAGGGGGGCTCGATCTTGTGCGCGGTAAAGGGGAGGGAGGTCTCGACGACGATTGGGGAGGTGGAGGCGGTGGCGAGGTGGCGGGCGGGGATTAAGGCGGCGGAAAGGGCGTTCCGAAGGGCCGCGGCGCCGTGAGTCAGCTGGGCCATGACTGCCGTTGAATCTTTAGCTGACTTCTGATCCGACAGCGAGGGGTCGTCGGTGTGTGTTTTTGTGTCTGTTGCGAAAGTGAAGGGGTGGTTTGGTGGGGAGGAGACAGATAAACATAAACCGCAGAACAGATAAAAATTGAAAATGCAGAGACTTTGAGTTGAGTAAAAATATATTGGGGAGAAAAAGGTCAGCGATTTTTTGCGGATAACGTTCAAAAGCAAAGCTTGCCAACAAAAGGAACTTCTAATGGCAAAGGGGCAAAACAATGTGAACTTTTGGAATCCTATCATACAATCAAACATCCAAAAGGAAGTTTATGGCAACAACAAACGTCCTTAAGGAAAACTTAATGTATCCAAAAGCCTCAATATCAAAGCTTCCTCAATTATTTGATTTCTTCCACATATCACTCAAACTACTTTCTCCCATATCACAAAATAATCAACCTACTCTCAACCAAGCAACAAAAATTTGAAAGGATATAAAATTGTTATTTTGTAATATATCCTTATTTTTAATATAGTTTTAATAATGAAATCGTAATCATATTTAATAATAACAAAATCAATAGGATTTAGGGTTTACGATTTAAAGTTTAGTTATGAAATGTTATTAATATCTTATTAGTTTATAGATAATTATGATAGTCGTGAATGGACCTCACTTAAACTATTAATTCAACAGAATGGACCTTACTTTTTAGTGAATGGAAATAGAAGTATTGTATGCACATTCCTGTTTATATATTACGGGTTCAGAGTATTAGTCATGGTCATGGGCCGGCCCAGCCTGCCGGTTCAACCCGAACCGATCTTGAACCGACCTGTAGTCAACAGGCACGAAACCGAGTCCGTAGTTTGACTGGGCCGGTTCTGGGTCTCATGTATAAACAAATTTGACCCCGCGGGCAAGGTCTAGGCCGACCCTCGAGACAGCCCCCCATATTTTCCTTTGTTTTAATATGTGGATTGGGTCGGGTCGGCCCGTGACCCGGTATTAGATCGTTGGCAGTCCACTAATCTGGGCTGTTGAAAGCTTTTGACAGTTGGAGATCCAACTGTCAGATTTTTTTGTTTTGTTTTTTTAAAATTCGGTTTCTTAGTCCAGGCCTGGGTCCGGTTTCAACCCGACCCGCCGGTTCCACAACAGTTGGCCAACGGTCAGATTTTCAAATTTGATTGTTGGATCATCTTAACCGTTGAGATCCAATGGTCAAGATTTTGCCAACCCGCCCATCGGGCAGACCCGAACTCGGACTCGGCGGATCCTGTAAATTAAAAAAATCAAAAAAAATTCAAAACATCAAAAAATAAATCCGAAAACATCGCAAAAAATACTATAAATACTCCTCCCCTCCCCCCGGCCAAAAAAAAAAGAGGAAGAAAGAAACAGATTTTTCACACTTTTCACAACATCTTCCGCTTTTCTCTACTCTTTTCTAAGCTCTTGAAGTGTTAATTTTTAGCCCTTTGTGCTCAGTTTTTTATAACTGATATATTATGGCAAAGGAGAAACACATTAGATTTGTGTTATAATATATTTTATGTCATATTTGATCCTATATAATTTGATAATTTTTAAAATACAAATAAAATATAGTAATAACAATTAAGCTTCACTTAAATTTCATGCTTAGTAATCTTGATCTCCAATTGATTTTTTTTTGTTTAAAAAATAAAAAATAAAAAGGGGGTTTAGGGTTTATTTATGAAATATAATAAATATCTTATTAGTTCATAGCTAATTATGATAGTTGTGAATAGACCTCGCTTGTTGATCCAACAAAATGAACCTCACTTTTTAGTGAATCAAAGTAGAGGTACTGTATGCATGTTTCTGTTTATAACTTACAAGTTCAGAGTACTAGTCATTGCGATGGGCCGGCCCAACCCGTCGGTTGGACCCGAACTGACCGAATCACCCCCGAATCGGCCCGTGGTCAACAGCCAGAACCGAGCCCGTAGTTTGACCTGGCCAGTTATGGGCCTCATGTATAAAAATTTTTTGCCTGACGGGCTGAGTCAGATCAAACTTCGAGATGGCTTGCCATATTTTTTTCTCTACTTTTTTTTAATTTATTTAATTTGTGGACCATGTCGGGCCGGTCCAGCCGGTTGCCCGGTATTGGACCGTTGGCAGCCTGCTAATTTAGGCTGTTGAAAGCTTTTGACAAAAGGGCAACACATTAGATGTATGTTATTAATATATTTTATGTCACCTTGTATCTTATATAATATGATAAATTTTAAAATGCCAATAAATTATAGTAATAACAATCAAGTTTCACTTAAATTTCATGTTTAGTAACACTTGCTCTTCAATTGATCTTTTCCTCTTTAAAAAAATATTTAAAATTGGGGGTTAAGGTTTAGGATTTTGTTTTGAAATATAATTAATATCTTAATAATTTATAGATAATTATGATTAAAAACTAATTAAAAAAATCCTCCCTCTGCCGACAAAAAAAACCCCCAAATCCATCGTCTTCAACCTAGGCCCGATTGCCTTCCTCTGTGACGATCTGACGCCGGCCAGTGGTCGTTTTTGACTGCTCGGCCCGGCCCTAGGTTCGCAAGTCTTCACTCTCCCTGCTGGTGTTGCGATAAGTAGATCTCTTCGTCGTCGGTGCGCTGCGTCGAGCTCCCTGGTCGCCGGCTGTCTTTGATTGGAGGAGGGAAGCTTCGAGCTTCGATCTGCTTCTGGATGGCACTCTGTCATGTCCTCTGGTCGCCTTCGCTGTTCACGGCGGGGCCTCCTGCGGTTTGGGCTCTGGTCGCCGGCGAGTTGCAGCGGTGTTGGGAAGTGAGTGAGCCGAGGTTGGGCTGGGACTCCGGAAGCTGTGGCAGTCCGGTTACGGCAACCGGAGTTGAGGTTATGAGCCGTCCTCACCCTCCCTCGTTGGCTAGTGGTGTTAGGCGGCGGGAACTCGAGCTCGTCTAGTGGTGTTAGACGGTTTCGGGCCGGGCTTGTTGTGGGGGCGGTTTGTTCTCTTCTCGGTTGGTAACGGGTCGATTCTGGGATTGGTTCGGGCTCGACGTTGGCTATTGTATAGGCGATTGCGCAGTTTCGGTAGTGGTTCTTCGGGCTTGGAGTCTCTCTCGTGTCGATTGTTCACTATTGGTTGGGTCGGTTCGATTGCAGTGGAAGGGCTTTGTGTGTTTTAGTTTTGTAGTTCTTGTTTTGAGTTGTGAGTGTTGTTTTGTGTTAGTTTATGTTTTAGTTAAAGTGTTTTAGGTTTGGGCCCTTGGCCCCTGTACACCCGAGTGTCATTTTCATTACCCTGTGGGGGTCCGACACTCGGGAATTACCCTGTGGGGGTCCTGTGTTGTTGTGTTTAGTTGTTTTGGGTGTCTTTAGTTTCTAGAGTATTACCCCGTTGGGGTCGGTTCTAGGCGGTCTTTTGACCTGTCCTCCCAGTTTTAGCTATTGGCTGCTTGTATTCAGTTGTTGACTGCTTGTAATCAGCCGGTGGCTGCTTTCTGCACAGTTGTGCGTTATATATATTACCTCTATCGTTTCGGCAAAAAAAAAAAGATAATTATGATAGTTGTGAATGGACCTCATTTACACATTGATCTAATATAATGAACTTCACATTTTAATGAATCAAAGTAGAGATATTATATGCATGTTCTTGTTTATTTTTTTACGAGTTGAGAGACTAGTCACAACCACAGGCCGGCCGAGCCTGTCAGTTCGACCCGAACCGACCCTAAAATGGCCCGTGGTCAAAAGGCTCAGAACCAAGCCCGTAGTTTGACCTGCTGGTTCTGGGTCTTTGGCTCAGCGGGCCGGATCCAAGTCGGCCCTCGAGACAGCCCGACATATTTTTCTTTTTTTATTTAAACTTTACTTAAATTTGTTGATATTTTTCTTAGTCTTATTATATATTATAATTAAAATGGTATGAAAGGTTAAATAACTATTATTTTAAGGAAAGCTGTATTATATTTTATTTAAAATTTAAATTTTCAATTTTAGTTGCACAAATTTAGTCTTAATTAAAATTTAGAGTTCGGTTTTTGTCCGAATCGGTTGGTTTTCGATTTTATTTTTGTAATTTTTCAGTCGATGTCGGTTTTCGGACATCAAATGCCGCGGGCTGGCCCGCTATAAAAATAATAAAAGTTGTAGGAGGCAGGTATCCCACCTAGCCCAACACTTGGCCCAATTTGAAAAAACCCTACAGCCCAAGTTTCTAATCTCCAAATTCTTACAGCCCAAACAAACCAAATGTCCAAATCCATCACCTCTCACCCAACTCCCATTTCCTCTCTCAAAACAATGGTCTTTGTGTTTTTTCTCTGTCTTGGCTTTGGAGTCCCTCCATCTTCCGATTTCTTTCTATTGGTCTGATTACATCTAAGCCTCACACTGCTGGTCAAATGTTTTTAAGTTATTTTCAGCTCATACCCTGATTATATGACAAGAAAGTAGCAATAATGCAAAGCTTCACAATAACTCTCCTGTATTTTCCCATCTTGAAAATAATCCGTAAAATCTTCATATTCATACTGTAAATAGTTAAATTATACAATTTTATTACCACATTTCATAAAAGTAACTATTAATAATAATCATAAATCATATAGGTGATAAACAAATAAAACTATAAAATTCAGTTGCAGAAAAACAAGCTTTGGTGTTCAGACGCTTGAACTGCATATAAGTCTTACGTTTAGACGTTTCATAGGCTTCAAAGCTTTATATATTTACGTTTCTTAGGTGTTGCCCTTTATAAACTGGACGTTTCACTTCACAGTCGGGCTTTCGAATTAGACGTTTTATGTGTCATGTAGCCTGGCGATAAAACATTTACGCCTTATATAAGCTTAGCTAGCAAACGCTTAGGCCATGTTCAAGCTTTTAACTGAGACGTTTATTGAATGAATTTAAACCCTAACCTACATCTGTTATCACTTTATTCATTTTACCGTCCTGATCAACCCATCACATTCGTTTAATGTAACATATATGAGGGTTTAATGATGTAAGTCTTAAAATAATTTCAAACATTCAAAATTCAAGAGACCCATTTGTGAGTTAAAATCAATGTAAAAAAAAAAGGGTTGACACAATTTACTTCATTTGCAAGTGAAAATCAATGTAAAAAGAATATTAGGGGTTAACACAATTTACCTTATTTGCAAGTGTTCTTGATGATGTTGGATTACCAGACATGTGGATTAATAAAAAATAATGTGAAGATTGGTAGGCTAATTTATAATGAAGAGGAAAAAGGAGATTGAAGATTGTGCTCCCTCAGCCGTCGTCCGGGCAGCGTCGGTGGACGGCCTCCACCACTCATCCACGGCTCATCACCTTCGCCATCGGCCTGACGCCACTGGGTAAAGGCTAGGGTTTCGGCGGACTTTCTTTCGCTTGATGGCCGCTGGAATTCAGTGGAATCGGGGCTCGGCGGGGTGCTGAGGTGCGTGGATGAGGCTTGAGTTGCTCGAATTTGCTCTGTTCGGGGTGTCTCTGAGTGCCCGGCTTGGAGGTAAGCCCGTCTCTTTTCTTTCCGGTTGCGCCGGGGTCGGGTCACCGACTCCTCTTATGTGCGGCGGGGATGGGTCGGGTTATTTCTTGCGGGCTGGGATGATTGGATGTCGCTTTGTTCGGGCTGGGTCGTAGCGGCTGAGCATAGACGCCACTCTACCCCTTTCTCCCCTTTCTCGGCTTACGAGTTCGTGGGAGGCCGACTGTTTTGGGAAGCAGGCTAGTGGTGATAGTCGATCTCGGGACGGTGTCGGTTTGGCTAGTGGTGTTAGCCGGTAGGGAGAGATAGTGGCTTCTTGTGGCTGGAGTGCGGGTCGATTTTTCGGTTTGTTTTTGAGGCTGGGATCATCGTCTTGCTAGGCCTTATGCAGTGGCGGGCCTGGTATCAGAGCTTCGGAGCTCTCTTCGGAATCGACTTAGTCTGCCGTCCTCTTCGGATGTATTTGCTGAGGGAGGCTGTGTTGTTAGTTTGGTTGTTTTTGTTTTTAGTGTGTTCGTTTGTGTTTGTCATTTGTGTCGGTGATTGTGTTTGTAATTGTGTTTTAGGTTTGGGCGTTTGCCCCTGTGAGCCCGAGTGTCAACTTATTATCCTGTTGGGATCCGACGCTCGGGCATTACTCTGTTGGGGTCTTTTTTAGTTGTTTTAGTTGTTCGAGTTGTTGGTTAGTTTAGTTGCGAGTGTTTTATTCTAGCGTTGCTAGACGGGATTCTAGGCGGTCTTCTGACCTGTCCTCCCACTTTTTCAGCTGTTGGCTGCTGTGTATTCAGTCGTTGGCTGCTGTGTATTCGCACATTTGTGCATTTTGATTTATAATAGTATTTCGGAAAAAAAAAAAAGAAGATAGTGGATTTTAATAAAAGTAAGAAAGAAGGAGATTGGTGAAAATATAAATTTTAGTAAAAGTGCGTCTAATTAAGAGTCAACAAATAACAATTTAGTAAAAAATAGTAATTTACGTAAAAGTGGATAAAAATATTTTTATTAGAATAAAAATATAATTTCAATTATTATTATTATTTTTTTGGAAAATGCTACAATCCCGTTACGGAAAATGCTACAATCCCGTTACGGAATCATTCCGTTGGGATTGTAACCGTTAGATCATCAAGTAACCGTTAATGATGCTTAATCTAACGGTTACAAATCCTAACGGAATGGTTCGGTAACGGGATTGTAGCCTTACCCTATTTTTTTATGTAGTAATTTGGGGGCAAACAAATATCAACAACCTTTGCAATTTTTGCCGGTGGTAACCCAAAAGTTACTTAACGAACAGAAAATCGCCTCTCAATTTGTCACCCGCCATGGCCGCACTCCCTATTTCTCTCTCTCTTACTCTATCTTCACTGGCCAAAAGGCCCAGCAGCAAGCCCTCTCTTTCTCTCTTCAAGCATTTTCTCTATTCCCGACCTTTACAGCTGTTCCAGCCCAACATCTCCTCTCACTTCACAGCCCTCTACAAACTTCCGAGCGCCAATTCTCCGGTCGAATCATCTCCTCAGCTCTCGGACGACGACAACGACCCAGACTTCGATGAAGAGGACGACGAAGATGACTTGGTTTCGGAGGAGTACGAGGCAGTTTCTATCGATATCGAGGACGCCAGTGAGCAAGACGAAGATGATGAAGACGACGAGGAGAATGCTGGTGTCGGCGTGAGCGGCCGCGACTCGAGATATGAGGAGTTCAAGTGGCAGAGGGTGGAGAGGTTTAGGAATGAAGTGAGGGAATTCGGCAAGGACATCATTGATGTCGAGGAGCTGGCCTCAGTTTATAACTTCAGAATTGATAAATTTCAGGTTTCCTTTCTTTTCATTTTTGGATTTTGTGTGGGTCAAAAGTGATGTAGTATGTGGTGTAAGATTCAAACTTTAGTATTTATTCCAAGGCATAGATGCACTAGGCCTATTGTATTGGGTTATTTTCAAAGCTAGCGCTCATCGTATCTGTTTGAGGACATGTGTGATCCTTAAGACTTCCTATTGGTGAAGAAAATGATGACACACAGTTCATCATATGGTTTTTTTAGGAGAAACCTTTAAAAATGTTCGTATACGTACATTATTGCGAAGTGAATGTGTGTGTGTATTATTTAAGTGACTTCTTTTCCGCACCTTCTGAACTTCACCTATCTTTGCGCTTAATATGGCCATCTTTTTTATCTAATAGAAAATATAATGAAATTTTGTTCAGCTTTGTTACTTGGGGATAGTAGTAGATCTTCAAATAAACATATATGTCAGCACTCCAAGCCATATTCTGTGAATGCGTCCGTACACACGTCGTGGATTTGTTCATATCTATGTTAAACAGAGTAAATTACTCTATGCTTCAAGTGCACATGTAACGACTCCGTGGATATTAACAGATTGTATTGTAGAATGTGTCATGCATTAGTGCGAAGTTTTTATTTATTTATATTTTTTTAGCGATTGGCTATCCAAGCATTCTTGAGAGGTTCTTCAGTTGTAGTTTCTGCACCAACGAGTAGTGGAAAAACCTTGATTGCCGAATCTGCAGCAGTTGCTACTGTAGCCCGAGGAAGGAGATTGTTCTACACTACTCCTCTAAAGGCACTGTCGAACCAAAAGTTCCGTGATTTTCGGTAAGGGAATATTGGTCTCATGGGGTTGTTACTTGTAAAAGAAGGTATGCTAACTTCATTTGTGTGGTTTCACAGTGAGACATTTGGTGATGCTAATGTTGGGCTCCTTACTGGCGATTCTGCTGTCAATAAAGATGCTCATATTTTGATAATGACCACCGAGATTTTGCGCAACATGTTGTATCAAAGGTAATTATACATCTTGGTGCTTCATTATTTAATCACTGTTGAGTTGCGTAAGATCACATCTCTATGGAGAGAACGGTATGGAATCCAACATTATATAAATTTATTTGTAAGTTGGTGATAACATTTAGCCCATATCTGGTTCGTGGAACTATGAAGGAGGATTATATTTTCCGAATGGAAGGTTCATTTTTTTTTAGTTCCTTATATCTTCTGCATGTCAATCATGGTACATGTTTTTTTAATGCTTCCAGAGTGGTCATGGGTTGACATTGCATAAACAGATACTTAGTACTGTTTTCTAATGGATAAGCTTTTGCTTCAGTGTTGGAATTGATTCCTCTGAAAGTTCACTTGCCCATGTGGATGTGATTGTCTTGGATGAAGTGCACTACTTAAGTGACATGTCTCGGGGTACTGTTTGGGAAGAGATTGTAAGTGAATTCTAAAAATACGTATTTGAAAACTGAAGTTATTTAAGCTGATGTTTTTACTCAATATGTGTAGGTAATATATTGCCCCAAACAAGTGCAACTAATATGTTTGTCAGCAACTGTTGCAAACCCAGATGAGTTAGCAGGTTGGATTGGTCAGGTACTGGATATACTTTGGCTAGCATCCATTTTTTTATCTACGCCGTCGATTAATATATTCAGAAATAAGTGGAATTCAACAGATTTTGGTACAGATATTTGCTTGAGATTTGGTTGTTTTGAAAGATGTGATAATTAATGCCCCTAGTCAAGAAATGGCAAGCAGCTTCACTGTCGTATTGGTATCCCGCTTGAAATAAAGTCCTTAACATTCTAATCATGGTTGATGTGGATAATTTATTTAGAAACTACCAATGAGTAGAAAAAACAATTGAATAACTATAAAATAAATAGAGAAGTAGAAAGTCTAGGGCGTCGGGAATCATCTCATTAAGTCCTAAAATCTATGTCGAGCTTATGGTTGTTCGGTCTACTGAGATTCTTATCTGCTAGCAGTTCGCTCCCAACAACTATTGTAACAAGGGATTGAACTTAAACGAATAAATGATATAACACACACAAGCCTAGAGATCCGCTCTCGATACTTTTACGAACACGAGTTCGGATATAGGCAGATATATATTTAAGCCAATGAACCCATAAACAATTCAATTACGAACATGTCAAGCTTATTCGAATTATGGTTAGATATTCTATCCCCTTCCTTTTCTAGGTTATCAATCTAGACTAGATGTTGTTTTAACAACTTATATTCAAGCAATTCGAACGGGTATGAACATCCCGTTCAACTTAAACTTGAGACGAGAATTGAAAATCCCTAGGTGGATGAATTATCTCGATTGAATTCCATGTTAATTGAAATTGAGAACTCGCATCTAATCAATGATAAGAATGGAGAAAAGAAAACTTACAATAACGAAGAAATTGCAAGTGTTTGTTCCCAACGTATTCGGCTCCAACAATTCGATCACACATCAAAAGTAAAAATGGAGAAAATCATACGAAGAAATATTTAGGAGGAGTTTTGCTGTTCCCAAGCCTTGGAATTGGTCCCGAGCTGTTCTAGGTTTGTTCAAGGATGTCTTGATGATCTGACTTGAGTTGCTATTTAAATGAGTTCGAAATGGGGTCGAAAATCCCTCCAGGTGCGTCCAAGTAGCAACATCCGTTGCGGGCGCGAGTTCTGTCGCGGGTGACGGGTGCGAGCGACAGGGCGTGCGATGCTCCGGTGCCGGTGCGAGACAACACGCCCGTCACGAGCGACTCCTGGGTTCGAGTCAGCTCGTGAGCGCGACACTTTGCCCATTGCGGGCGCAGAGCTGCTCGCGGACGCGATGCTTTACGCAACCTGGCAGCTAGGCGCGAGCGCGCCTAGCGTGTGTGGAGTTGCTTTCACTGCGTTCGCGTTGCCTGCGCGCAATGTCCGTCGCGCGCATGACTCATGGCGTGGCAGCTGGTTGTCCGTGCGGTTTAGTCAAGTGGGTCACGCACCGTGATGCTTGTCAAGTTAGTTTTGGTCCTGTTCCGGCGATGATTCCCGACAAAGTTGTCCGAGCAACATTTTACTACAAAATAAAATAAAAGTAGGGGACAAAACTACAAAGTATGCAAATTACACGAAAATACATAAATGAGCAAAATCAATCTAAAAAATTGAGCTCAAGTGAACTCGAATGGTGACTATAAGAACACCAAAAATAATAATAATACATACAAAACATAAGGTGCTCCTGAATGAGTCATCCAATATTCGCTTGTGTGCAATTTCATATTTTATCTACAATGACTCCTATTTAAACTAGTTCCATTTATTTGTATTTTCTGTCATCTTTGTTTTAGTTTCTTGCTGGACCTCTTTCTGATTATGAACCATTTTCTTTGGCGATGCTTCAAGATTCACGGAAAAACTGAATTGGTCACATCATCCAAGCGTCCTGTACCTTTGACTTGGCACTTCTCGACAAAGACATCACTGTCACCACTTCTTAATGAGAAAGGCACTGGCATGAATAGGTGATTTTCGATCATTGACTCTCTTTGTATAGACAACTGTTCCATTATTCCATGATATGTTATCTTATTTTAATGAGTTATCAAATATGTCGTATTTGGAATAGGAACAGGCTATCGCAATCTTCATCTAGACCTATCATAATTTCATGCGATAGAGCGAGAGAGGGTAAAATGAATATACATTAAGGGCGTGTTAGAATATAAATATATCCGTTCAAACTAAGTTTCTTTAGTTAACCATAGTTAATTTTGAAAAAGATGGTGTGGTTAGTTGTTGGTGGAATTTTAAGTTTATATCAAATAATATTTAAAATAAAATAATTTAAGTTGATTTGATGTAAAAGTAAGAGAGAGCTGATGCGAAGTGATGGTTAGTTAAAATTATGTGAGTGGAGAATAGTGAAATAAAGTTGATGTGATGTGTATGAATGATTGATTAATATTATTTAATTATATTGATAATATTGAGGATATTAGAGTTAAGTTTAAGTTGAGTTGGATTTTGAGTATGTATTGAGTTATTTTATATACAAACACACACTATGACTTCCATTTTGAATTTTGTGCTTCAATCTCTACTCTAATTGGGTAAAATTTTAAAGACGTTGATATTGCAATTTTATTGCAAGACTTGTTGACATAAAGATTCTTTGTTGGAAAAATCTAAAGGAGAATAAGAATATTAGAAACCCTATCCGTTTAGCTTTTGGAGAGGTAACTCGCGAAATTTCAGGAGCTACATTGTGACAACTCGAAACATTATAGTCAACGGCGTTTAATGTCGGATGGCGTTACATGGTGGATTGTCTAAAATCCACCATGCCAAACCGTCATGGCTGCTTACCGCGTGCAACCTCATCACCACCGCGCGTGGAGAGAAGCCTTGTGGGCCACGAGACTTCAATCCACGCACGCTGGTGATGGAGGGGCGCCGCCGACGAGTCTGCCTCATTCGTCGAGGCAGAGCGCATCCCCAGTTCGAGGAGAAGAACAAAACGTGCTTGCCGACACGACTGCAAGACTATCGGGGTGAAGTGGGTGTTCAAGGAAAAGAGGGACAAACATGGGGTAGTGTCCAAGCACAAGGTGCACCTCATTGTAAAAGGCTACCCACAACGACACGCCATCGGCTACGACGAGGTGTTCGCTCCGGTTGCCAGGTTGGAGAGCACCTCCTCATCGACTTTGCGGCGCAGGAGAGGTGGGAGGTACACTACATGGACGTCAAATTGGCATTCATGAACGACGACCTCAAGAAGAAGTCTATGTCGAGCAGCCGGCCGGTACGTCATTGCCGGTAAGGAGCACAAGGTGCTCAAGCTTCAGAAGGCGTTGTACGGTGTTGTAGAAACTGGAAATCAAAATATACGAGCTAAACTAAAACGAAATCAATCTTTTGAAACACCATTTTTTCATTAGCCAACAGCTTACAAAACCAGATCTCACAAAAAAGAAGAAGACGATCGCAGCGAGTACATAATGTTCCCTCAGCTCAGACTCACCCTATCAAGATGCAACACGTGGAAAATAAGAAAGTAAAGGGAAAACATAAAAAACAGATAAGAGGCGTAAACACGAGTCAATTAAGTGACTCACGCCTTTACAAGTAGTAAACATAAAGGAAAAGAAAAAAAATCGAAAATAACAAAAACTTCAGCTGTCTTCAACACCCCAATGCATGAACATGTCAACAGGTGTGCATCAAGCGCCGCAGGCTTGGAATGCAAGGATGGAGGCATAGTGATGTTGCTTGGCTTCAAGAGGAGCGCGTCAAAGCACACCATCTACATCAGGTGGAACGAGGACTCGCAATTGGTGGTCGGGGTCTACATCAATGATCTCTTGATCACCGGCTCGAGCTGCGGCGATATCAAGTCGTTCAAGAAGGATATGGTGGCCGCGTTTAAGATGAGCACCTCGGCCTACTCGACGTTGAAGTGAAGCAGAGCGCGAGGGGAATCCGCTAAGGTAGGGCGCCTGGAGAAGAGCAGCATGGTTGGGTGCAATCCCTGCCAGGTGCCATGGAGGCACGACTGAAGTTGGGCAAATTTAGCTCAGAGTCGGCAGTCGACCAGACGGCATACATGAGCATCGTCCGGAGCTTGGGTACTTGGTTAATACTAGCCCGATCTGGCTTTTGCTGTTTGCTATGTTTGTCTGTTCTTGGAAGACCCACGTGAGGATCACTTTGCTGCCGTGAAGCACATTCTGCGCTATGTGGCAGGAACCCAGGATTGGGGACTCTGGTTTGGCAAAAACGAGGAGAGAGAAGCTCACTTGATGGGTTTCAGGGGATGTTGATGCTACCAAGAGCACAATAGGGGTGATTTTCTTCCTCAGCAGCAACTCGATCACTGGCAATCCGTGAAGCAGAAGGTGGTTGCACAGTTAAGCTATAAGGCAGAATACATAACAGTTGCAAATGCCGCTAGTCTGTAAGATATAATCCTGCAGTTTTCTTGTTAGTGAAGTGCAACTTCCTTGCACTTTCATTACACTTTCATTGCACTTTCATGGCACTTTCATGGCAGCCACTTTAGGCTGATTTTTCAGCTTAAGAAATTTTTAGGAAAGCCACTAGAATAGTTGTTTTTAGTTCTTATAAATAGATGCAGTTTTATTTGTAAACATAAGACAGAAAAGCTGAATACTCAATACATTGAGTTGTTCGAAATCTTCTTCTTCTATCCTAAAAGTGTCAGTTTGTGCCGGGAAGCATTTTTGCTTACCCGAACAGTGTAGCCCAGCTGCAAACAGAGCAGCCAAGCTGTGAACAAAAGCGGTAGCAGGACTAACATAGTCAAGCGTTGTGTCGCTGGATGAGGTGTAGGGATGAGCACCAAGAGTGCCAATGCTAAGGGTGGACAACAAGTCCACTATTGCTTTAATGGAGAACCCAGTACTCCATGAACAGAGGAAGTAGGAGGGTTGGGCTTGATTAATGTCGAGTTCATCTAAGAACAACTTGGAGACATTCTGATAAAGCCGCTTGGGAGGACCAAGTTCCATGAACTGCGCTCTAAAATTGTTCTCATCAATGTTAGCAATGTGCACAAGGCTTAGGAGGAGATTGTATGAAATATTTTATTTGAGGATATAATTCTTGTGCACATATTTAGTTTATTTGCTTTCCTTAGTTGCGTGATTGCCAAAATTAAATTCAACAAACAAGATCGTGTTTTTCACCTGAGTTTCTTTTGTAATTTGGCCATTGATCTCGCCGGCATGTGTGTTGTCTCTCCGGTGTAGTTTTAACATTATTAGATTGTTTTAATGCACAGGAACCTGTCGCTCAACCAGTGGCAACTCGACTCATCAGGAGGTGACCCATACAAAGACGAGGGCTCTTGGCAGCGGAAATCAAGAAAAAATAAGCTGAACACGCCCACACGCTCCAAAAACGGCAACAATTTCAATCGTCGCTCGCAGGTATTGAAACTAGTATGTTCACTCACATGCCCTTTTGAACAGCAAAACTTAATATTCTCCTCATTTTACAACCAAAGGTTCCTCAAGTCATAGATACGCTCTGGCATCTCAAAGCAAAGGACATGCTTCCGGCAGTCTGGTTCATCTTCAGCAGGAAAGGCTGTGATGCTTCCGTCCAGTACCTCGAGGACTTCAACCTATTGGACGAGTGTGAAATAACCGAAGTCGAGCTCGCCCTCAAGAGGTTCCGCCTTAAATATCCCGACGCCGTTAGGGAATCCTCTGTAAAGGGGCTTCTTCGAGGCGTGGCTGCCCACCACGCGGGTTGTCTTCCCCTCTGGAAATCATTCATTGAGGAGCTTTTCCAGAAGGGGCTCGTGAAGGTCGTCTTTGCCACAGAGACTCTTGCCGCGGGGATCAACATGCCTGCGAGGACAGCTGTCATCTCGTCCCTGAGCAAGAGGACAGAGAATGGGCGGATCCTCTTGAATTCCAATGAGCTTCTACAGATGGCTGGCCGTGCTGGCCGCAGGGGGATTGATGAGAGGGGTCATGTTGTGGTCGTGCAGACTGCGAACGAGGGTGCGAAGGAGTGCTACAAGGCCCTCTTCTCGGGGCTCAAGCCTCTTGTGTCGCAGTTTACGGCTTCGTATGGGATGGTGCTTAATCTGCTCGCTGTACGGTATTTTTTT
>BKCP01004583.1:186652-196708 GCA_008636005.1 Striga asiatica | reverse complement strand
AATGCATTTTTGCTTTATATGGTCCCCCAAAATTCTTAAAATTTAAAATATGTTTAAAAGATACAGATAAATAGAATGGCAGAACTTCCATGAGAGGCTGAGGGTCGCATGTCACCTTGACGTGTGGCAGTCATACTTGTGAAGCAAGTCTGTCAATTCATACTTCTCAAAATGGCACAAATGACTGCTTTGAAAGAATTTATTCTCAATGTAGAAGTACGGACTCTTGCTTAGAGTATGATCTTTGAACGTGTTAGATGTCCCTCAGTGACCTGAAATTGGAAAACTCCAGAGAAGCTATAATAACTATAAACCTAGAAAAGAACACTAAAATTGAAAACTGATTCAGAAAATAAAAAGCTAAAAATACGATCATTCAAAAGCTGAAAATAAAAAACAAAAAACTAAGAAACATGACAGCCATAAAACCTGATAATCCTAGGAAAAATTGGAAGAAGTCCTAAAAGCTGAAAATAACTGTTTATGAAGATTCCACATCATCCAAATGCAGGGCGCAAAAATTACCCGTAGCTTCCCCGAACGGGTTGACTCAGATGTGTCACGTGCTGGACGAACGCTGGAAGAAGCAAGGAAGTTGGTTGAACAGAGTTTCGGAAATTATGTGGGGAGCAATGTCATGGTTGCAGCAAAAGATGAGCTTGCTAGAATACAGAACGAGATACAGATGCTAGCTTCAGAAATTACCGATGAGGCCATTGATAAGAAGAGCCGGAAACAGTTGTCAAAATCAGCTTACCAGGAGATTGCTGATCTGCAGGAAGAATTAAAGGTACCTTACTCACGCACTTCCCCCCCTGAAGATTGCAGCGTGATCACTATTATTTAGAAACATGTAGTTGCATATAGTTTTGTTACATTACTATGGTTTATCTTCTCAGGGAGAAAAACTTATTCGGGCTGAACTTCGGAAAAGGATGGAACTTGAGAGAATTAATTCCTTGAAGCCATTACTTAAGGAGCTTGGAAGAGGGCATCTAGCTTTTATATGCCTGCAGCATACAAATTCAGATGGTAATCTGATTCAAATCCCGGCTGTTTATTTGGGGGAGGTTGACTCTTTAAACACAATAAAAGTAAAGAAAATGGTAAGGTTGTCTTGGTCAATTCTTCCTTACACTATAATTTGGGGTTGAATCATGTGTACATTTTAACCTGCACATGGAATTGCACCGAAGTTGGTGCATCGCTGTATAGTTCTCCACTGTTAGAGAAAAAAGCATTATGTTGTTGAATATGCTGGTTGCCAACTGAACTCCTACTTCTCTCTGTTGTTAAGGTCTCTTTCCTGATATGTTCTGACCTCAATTTACAGGTTAGCGAATCTGATTCTTTCGCACTTAATAAGGATATGAAGCCTGAACATGCCACCGAACCTTCTTACCATGTGGCTCTTAGTTCAGATAATTCTTGGTACCTTTTCACAGAGAAGTGGATCAGAACAATCTATAAAACAGGGTTCCCCAATGTTGCCTTGGCTTTAGGTGATGCTGTGCCTAGTGAACTAATGACAGTTCTCCTTGATAAAGGAGAGATGCAATGGGAAAAGGTTGTGGATTCAGAACTTGGTGGCCTTTGGAGCATGGAAGGATCTCTTGAGACATGGTCTTGGAGTCTAAATGTGCCAGTCTTGAGTAGTCTTTCTCAAGATGATGAGGTAATCCCAATAACTAATACTTTTTCTTCTGTTGGATTTCTTGGCATGTGACCTTTTTGGTAATGTTAAAGATACACACCCCTCACGACTTTGGTGATGTACGATATGTTAAGAACTAATAATAATCATGCTTCAAAGTTCAAACAGTGACTATATTGGTGCATATATTCCAGATGGTCAATTAAGTGACCGTTATCTTTGCAAGGTCCAAGACTTTATCTTGAAACAGTTATATGACCTAATCGTCACCTGATCTTTGGCTCCACCTAATTACATACGTGAGAATATCTGTAGATATACTAAAGTATATTTTTTTCAGAAGTACTCTTTAAGTTTTTTCATAGTTATTAATTCTCTTTTCTCCTAATTTTCCCCAGAAAAACTGTAGTGCCCTTGTCACCGGTTTGTTTATAGTATAAAAAGTTAAACCAAATCAATAAGTATAATCTTGAGCTAGCTGGTTTTATTAATCTTAATGTTAAAAAAATATATTGCTCAACTTGAAGCTCTTGCCCCATGCCCTTTCCTCCATGTCATGCTCCTCCCTCTTGTCTCTGTGTTTATCACTAAGCATCTAGTAAGTGGCATTCATTCATTTTTCTATAAATTTCCCTTCTTAGTTCCCATTAGCTTACTTCAATATCTGCACATGGGTTCCACATAGACACACAAATTTAGCTGACAGTGCTGAGTTTTGGAAGCTCCAACTCCAAGTGGGATTTGAGTAGCTCACTGGATTTTTTAACTTTGTAGGTTAAACTTATATGAGTTAATGAGTTCTTATTGTAACTTCAGTGTCTTTATTCAAAACACTTAACTCTTTGTTTCCCCCCTATTAGGTTGTGGAATTATCTGAAACATACCGTACTGCCATAGAACTCTACAAAGACCAAAGAAACAAAGTTGCACGTCTGAAGAAAAAGATCGCACGGACAGAAGGCTTCAAAGAATATAAAAAGATTCTAGATGTTGCTAAGTTTACTGAAGAGAAGATACGGAGGTTAAATGTTAGGTCAAGGCGTCTGGCTACTCGTATAGAGCAGATTGAGCCATCTGGCTGGAAGGAGTTTCTGCAGGTTAGTACCAAACTCATGTGTACCTGCAATTCCTGCCATGAAATATTCATTGTTGTTTTTCTTATAACGGATATGTAAAGCTGAAACTGTTTATCAAATGTTAGGTAACATCAGTATACTTTTCATGTTTGGAAAGAATATCCTTTCCATTTTCTATTAATTCAGTTTTTCAGTTTTTTTCTATCTCACACAGTGAACTGGTATTTGTCGTCTCACAAGCATGAAAGTAACTGTAACACCCAAGTTGCCATCGCTTTTGCTTGACTGCTCTTACTGGAAAATCCTGATTTCATATTTCTGCCAAATTCTGGTTTACTCAAGCAGCTCTACAATTGCCCACGTCATAACAAAAGAATATATATGTTTGCAACCTGGAAAGTCAGGTCTCTATGCCAATCTAATCATAGTTTATTTCAGATCAGTAACGTGATACATGAAATAAGGGCACTGGATATCAATTCCCACATTATATTTCCCCTTGGTGAAACTGCTGCAGCAATACGAGGAGAGAATGAACTCTGGTTGGCAGCAGTTCTTCGGAATAAAATTCTCTTGGACTTGAAACCTGCACAGCTTGCTGCCGTATGTGGAAGTCTGGTTTCTGAAAATGTTCGGTCCTGGAAAAATAATAGGTATGCATAGTGAATTTCTATTATATACTATCTTTTGGTTAATTCTGTTGTTTAGTAAGTGGCAAGGCCAGATTTGCTCTAAAGTGTTTTAACCATCATATTTCTATTCTTGCAGCTATGTATATGAAGCTTCCACCACTGTTATGAATGTAATCACCTTTCTGGAAGAACAGAGGATCTCGCTTCTAGAACTCCAGGAAAAGCATGGGGTCCAGGTAAATCTTATGGTTTTATTTGGGGTTAAATGGAAATATTATAGATTATGCTTAAGTTGCCCGAGATTTTATGCTCGTGGTTTTTGTAGATTCCTTGCTGCTTGGACAGTCAATTTGCTGGCATGGTTGAAGCCTGGGCTTCTGGTTTAACGTGGAGAGAGATTATGATGGATTGTGCTATGGATGAAGGTGACTTGGCTCGTCTTTTGCGACGAACGATTGATCTTTTAGCACAGGTATTCATCCTTAGCTCTTATATGACCTGTGGATTTCTATATCAAATACGAAAATAAAAGGAAAAAGAGAATTTAGGAAGCTTCACGTTACAGAAATCAGTCGAAATTTTGTTCCTTCAGTGCTGATAGTTGAGCTGATGAGATTTCATTTCCGAATGCAATCGTTCATTTTAACATTGTATCGTTTTTTAAATAATTTCCAATTGCCCAACTTTTCGTCTCATGTATAGTTAAGAAAATTGGATGGATATTATTGCAGAAGGCAACACAAGTTGGAGTAGTACAGTTAGTTAAAAGAAATTCTTTGAATGTTTTACATTTTGACTATTGTAGACTTCTTTCAGTTAACTACTCAAAATCTTAGATCTGTTTTACGTCTTTAAAAATAAAAGATTCCCCTGTATTGCCAAAAAACAAAAACTAAACAATAGCTGAAGTCATGTTTGAAGAGATATTGAAAGTTAAAGAGTATTCAATTGCAGAGAAAATATGAAACTATAATATACAACTAATTTGCAAATATTGACTGCAGGTACCTAAATTACCAGATATTGACCCGCTGCTTAAAAGCAGTGCTGTGAAAGCATCCAGCGTCATGGATCGCCCGCCCATAAGTGAGTTGATAGGATGAAAAGTGGACCTAACCAAATTCATTGGTTTTCACACTCATAATTCTTTTGTATCAGAATTAACAGACAATCGAATGATAAATTAATGTGTATATGCATTTGTGTAATTTATCATATTTTGAAGAGCCCATGTAGAGGTGGCCAGTCAACGGGCCATGGCCCGGCCCGCCGGGTCGACGGGTCTCAAAATCTAGGCCCGTGCCCGGCCCGCTTATATCTAAGGGCCGGTTCATTGAACCGACCCGGCCCGCTGAACCGCCGGTTAGAAAAAAAAAAAGTTGTAACCAATGCCGGCGGTCGGCCGTGACCCAACCCGGACCGGACCGGACCGCCGGGACCAATTTTTTTTTTTTTTTTGAACCTGGACCGAACCGTGGCCCTTGCGGTTCGGTCCAACGGACCGGCCCTTATGTGGCCGGTTACGGGCCAGTTCTGGCTGGTTTGGTACAGGTTTCCGGTCCGGGTTCGGCCCGCGGCCATGTCTAAGCCCATGCATAGAGAAATGTCAGATTCTGCAACACAATTTAAAAGCAAACGAACAAACACAGTCTTATTGAACTTTGTTGGAAAATTTAATCAGTTTTTGACTCCGTCATGCAATTGAATTCTTGGTTAAAATCGATCTATTGACTTTATGTTCCACATAATTATAGATTTTATATATCAGTGTTGACGTTGTGTTAATAACTAGCTATTTTTAGTACGTTATATTATGAGTAGGTGTGTATTTTCTTCGATAATCCAATACATTGATTAATAATAATAATAATAATAATAATAATAATAATAATAATAATAATAATAATAATAATAATAATAATATAAAAAAATAATTGGCTGTGATAAGGGAAAAAATATTTTTATTAGGCACGTGTCGGTAGAATAAAGACACGTGTGTCCATTATAAGGTCGCAATTGAACAGATCGAGCAAGCTCAAATTGACGTAATAATAATAATAATAATAATAATAATATAAAAAAGTAATTGGCTGTGATAAGGGAAAAAATATTTTTATTAGGCACGTGTCGGTAGAATAAAGACACGTGTGTTTCAAGGACCGTTATTGTTCAAGATCAAGGTTAAGATCTGATGGGTCTCATCTGGAGTAAATCGGTTGAAATGAGCTCCGATATGTTTGAACCGTCTCTAGACCGCCGTGAATACATACAAGAACCCATCGTCGAGGGGGTTGCTGGCGAAGGGCCTCCGACGCTCAAGTCAGTAAACAGAAGAGAGGAAGATGGAAGCTCTGTAATCTAGAGCTGTAAGGAATGTAGAAGTGTGTAGAATGTGGGAGAGAGGGTTAGGGTTATACCTCAGTCCCATTTTATAGGAGAAATACCTGCTCGAAAATATCTGCCCTGACTGCCCGAATTGCCCACGGTCAGCCTGCCCGTACTGCCCGAGATTTGATCTTATTTGTATCTTAATCACATCTGAGTCATCATCAGATTTCTTCTTATCCATTTACTGCCTCTAGATCATGCTCTTGTAGTCACAGAGACCTCTAGTCACAGAGACCTCTAGTAGCGGAGACCTCTAGTAGTGGAGATCTCTAGTAGCAGAGACCTCAAGTCACAGAGACCTCTAGTAGCAGAGACCTCTAGTCACAGATGAGCTCTAGCTCCTCTTGTCCAGTCGAGACGAGATGACCTCTAGCAGGTCGAGACGAGATGACCTCTAGCAGGTCGAGATGAGTGACCTCTAGCAGGTTGAGATGACCTCTACTTATCTCCTTAGAGCAGCTCAACTTCCTCATACTTAGCCACTGAGGGTACCTCTACTTCCCCATACTTAGTCGTGGGGATCTTCTCATACGTAGTCACAGAGAGCTCCTCTACTACCCCATACTTAGTCGTGGGGACCTTCTCATACTTAGTCCAAGAGAGCTCCTCTATTTCCCCATACTTAGTCCCAGAGGGCTCCCATAGTTCCCCATACTTAGTCGTGGGGACCCTCTCATACTTAGTTACAGAGAGCACCTTATACTTAGTCGTGGGGACCTTCTCATACTTAGTCCAGAGAGCACCTTATACTTAGTCGTGGAGACCTTCACATACTTAGTCCCATAGAGCACTTTATACTTAGTCACCGAGACCTCCAAGTCTCATTTAGACCTCTTCAGGTTGTTCTTCTTCGGTTTCGCTTGGACCTCTCATACTTGACTCCGGTTCACAAGTATGGCTATATCAAGATCCAACCTCAGTTTCAGGCTTAACGTTCTGAGATAAAATGACACTCCGTGTCTATTTTAAATAAGGAAAAAGCTATTTGTACAACTTTTTTGTACAACATTCAATGACAACATGATATGGCATGATGTGGGTGGTTGAGATGCAAATAAATGTATGGTTAAGATTTGAGCTAATGATACTTTTAGCTAAGTTGTCAACCAATGTTGTAAACTTTGTACATGTAGCATTGTCCTTTAAATAATTTATGACTCATTTATTATAACTAATTCTTAATTCCACTTTTATCCGATTTTGTTTTTTGTTTTTAAATAATTTCTGACTCGTTTATCATAGTTGATTCTTAATTNAAGTCATTTTTAGATGGTGTGAAATTTCGTATATATATATATATATTTTTTAAAAATACCATCAAATCTAAAAAAGTCTTAGGAAATCATAGTTTCAAATAAGTTAAATACCTAAAAATTTTGTAAATTTTTCAAAATCCAAAATGAATACCTCACGACTTTTAAAAATCTATATTAAATACAACATGATTTATAAAATCACAAAAGTCATTAAAAATTTTTAGAAATCACAACTAAATACACCCCTTAGAGTCGTGAGTAAGGGTTCCAAAATTGAAAGTTCGTGAATCAATCATAATGACTTCTAATACAACCATGGCGAGGAAATCCGTGAGCAATCTGAAACTGGCGATCTTTATTATTTTTTAAAACAATGCATGTATATTGGATAACATCCCTCGATTACTGAAATATATTTGAAGGTGTTACATATTTCTGTTTCAATTTTGAATAGTGAGTATTTGGATTTCATGCTTCGTATTGAGGTTTGGATAAAAGTTAATACATATTTGTATTAACAATGCTAGGTTCAGAAATAACCATAATTAAATTAGATATTCTCCATAATAGCACCCACAATGTTTTGGGTCTCTTAACAAAAAATCATATGCCATGTAAGAAATAGACATAGTTTATTAAAAAAGTGTTTCACAATGCAATTGAAAGTAGACCTAGTCTAGCTTGTGACAATAAAAAAAGGAGACAAAACCTACTCTTGGGTTTATTTTGGACCCAAGTGTGAATCTTACAATAATAATAATTTACTATTATTATATTTTTATTGGTTGTTAGGTATTCTAGACCTAATATTTTTTATTTTTTTGCATTGGAGATTTTAAATTTTTTAGCTTGGGTTTATACATATCATTATAGACTTAAGTTTATTTATTTGCCATATAAACAAAAAGAGACCTAAAGCGTTGTGGGTGCTCTAAAATTCTCAAATATAACTTCACTCTTCATGTCTCAAACCATAATTGAGTCTCTTCAATGAATCTCTATATTTCTCCCATTTCCCTAATGTGAAGGAAAATCTGCTCGACAATTGAGTATGAAATTCTTAACAAAAAATTTTTCTCCAATTCATTCATTGTTTTACTTTTTTGGGAAAAAAAAAATATTCGCATTTGGACGATATCATTTATTTCATTGGAGAAATTAAGGTCCTATATGACAATCATGCAACATATCTCAACATTTTGAATATTGTTGATAAAATTCAAGAATGAAAAATACTACCAATGTTCTTTTCATTATCGACTTTTGCACTTATTTTTCTCATAGTTATATCCAAAATGTATTGGTTTCTATTTTTATTTTATATTTAATTAATTTTTGTTTTTTTTAACAAATTGTAAATATCTACATCACCTATTATTATTATTTTTTTTTTTTTNTTTATGGTTTATGTTTTGGATTTTGGAGTTTTAAATTTTGTTTTACTTTGAGACATGTCCATTTATTAATAAAATTTTGGAGCATTCAATTTCTTGCATCGAGTAAGTTTTCCAACGTAAACGTCTATTTTTGGCAAGTGGTTTAAAGATGTGATTTGCAGTGGTTGCAACACATTAAATTATCTTCACGATAGAGATTTCATTTTAATTTTTTTATTTCCATTATAAATCGGGCCATAAAATTATACCAGTACTTACCCGTGTGATGTACGAGACAAAGATATTAAATGAGTTATTTTCGCAAGCTCGGTCCATTTAAGTCTAAAAAATAGTAGGGTTATCATCTATTTTCCACTTCTTGTAATCAGCGTAGCCAGAACTTTAAATATGAGCATGTTAGGGCTCACTTGTAATATAATTAATATATTATCTCACTAACACATTTATACTAATATAAATTTTATTTAAGTATATATATTTATTCCTTGATATAAAAAAAAAATAAACAGTTTTACTTATTCTTGTTGATCATTTAATACTTAATTATTATTTTATTATAAACTTTGTTATCATATATTGTCATTATTATTTATAAAAGTTATAGAAGTTGTACGTCTTCTTTTTCTTTTTTATTTTATGTAATAAAAATATTTAATGCACGTTAGTATTATTTATTTATGTAATCAATTTAAATATGTAAATAAATTTAAAATTAAATACTGTATAAATATTTTACAAAATACCCACACATGTTTTTTTATTTTAATTTTGTATACTAATTAAACAATTTTGATTTATCAAATGCCAAAAACTCAACCACTTCTATAATCAATATTTTTTTAACTTGTATTATAATGATTTATAACTTATTTAGCATACTCTGCAATGAAAATATATTTTTACAAGAAATTCAATATAGAAGGAAATCAAAATAAAAAAACGATAAAAAATTAATCATGGTTGCCAATAATATACAAATAAATTCTAAAAAACAATTAATATATTCAATTTTAGTTTTTTACCATTAGTAAAACGATTTAATGTGTAAGGTCATTGTCTCTTAAATACTAAAGTATATTAATTTGAGGAATAATTTATTTTGTATATTTAAGAAATAAAGCTTTTGAAAAAATTATATTGACACAAATGAATCTAAAGAACAATTAATATATTCAATTTTAGTTTTTGACCATTATTAAAACGATTTAATGTATATGGTTATTGTCTCTTAAATAGTAAAGTATATTAATTTGATGAATAATTTATTTTGTATATATAACAAAATAAAGCTTTTGAAAAAATTATATTGACACAGATGAATTCACCAACTTGATTTCATCTGATTAATTGGAAGAAAAAACTCTACCTAACTTGTTGCAATTTCTATAAATATTTTTGGATAAAAAGAGAATATTTTTTTTAAAAAAATTTATATTATGGTTAGAACTTAAAATATGTTGCAGTACTTATCTTCACCAAAATATTAACAATATGAATCATGAAAAATCAATCTTGCAATTTATTATAATGGATATCAATCAAATTATTGAAGATATTAATAAAATTATTTAAGAAAATAATATTTTATATCATATCTCATTTGATCTTATTTGAAAACGTATATATAGAAGTAATTAATGCTTAAGTGCAAAA
>BKCP01004583.1:160586-186153 GCA_008636005.1 Striga asiatica | reverse complement strand
GAAATAGAAATGCTCATAAATCATAAGTCAATCGTTTGAATACAAAGGGAAATGAAAAGGTTGTTTATTACAAGCTGATAGGAATGAAAAGGGAAATGAAAATGTTGGTTAGAAATATGGATTTTGTATGGGTATTTTTATAATTTTTTTTATCTTTATTAAAGATTTTAATTTAAATTAGTTATCTAATTTTCATAATTTATACTCTATAAATTAAAATAATTATAAGTGTTTGTATGTCTTGCCCAAATTTTATAAATTTTTTTTATCTTAAATTTTGTACATACAAATTAAATCTAATAGTAGTGAAATTAGCTATAAAATGTGTTAAAAACATGCGCAATGAATAATATACAAACATCCTTCATAATAAATAAATAAATAGTAGCATTTTTATAGAATATTTTTTGTTTCATTTTCTATCGCATACAAATTAAATCCAATAATAGTGAAATTAGATGTAAAATCTTTTACAAACATGTGCAATGAATCACATAAACATTCTTCATTCTTCACAATAAATAAATAACTAACATCATGTTTGTACAATATTTTTTGTTTCATTTTCTACCACAACTTAAAAATCCAATCATATAATCATGATTAAATTAAACAATTAAACAAATATATTAAATATTTTATTTTTTAATACGTAAATCAGTCCAACATACTTGACAACACTAAACAATAAATCCAAAATAAAATAGGATCATAAGTCTTTTAATTTTTAATCGTTGTGTAGCTGATAGAAGTTACACTACACACTCAAAGACATTTTTAATTTTTAAATTGATGTGTAACTGATAGAAGTTACACTACACACTCAAAGTCATATGGAAGTTAAAAATAAACACGACCAAACCATGGAAATCAGGTTGGAAGTTACATTGTTAGTGGTTTGAATCGTGACCTGGCACGAAAATATTTTTTATTTAGTAATATATGTATTGTAGTTTATAAATACGATTATTCATTTCTGTACCATCTCATTTACAACTTTCACATATTTTTCACATCTTATGCAAACAATGCCTTACACGTTGCTAAAGAATATCAACATGGATAAGAGAGATAGAGTATCAAAGTGCGATGTTACGAACGAACTGCTTTCAAGAATCTAAATACCGTTATCGACTTGGGAATTGATATTCCACAAGGTGATTGTTTTAAGACATTTTTGTTTATAAATTTATTTATCATACATATGTTATTTAATATTGTTTTCCTAATATTTGTGTTTTTAACATTTTACAGAGATATAGAATTCATGTCTCAATCAAAACAATTCAAATAGATTTATTCAAACTTTTATCACAGAAGGTGGAGTCATTGGCATCCACAACTTCATTGTAGCACCAAATAGCGGTAGATATAAAACTACTACACGTATGATAAAACTTCAAGATGAAAAATTCCCAAAGTTTATGTATAACTTCAAAAGTTTTACTGATAATTTCCAGCACACACCTATGGTGAAACTTTAAGATAAAAAATTCTTAAAGTTGATGTATAACTTCAAAAGTTTTACTGATTTGGCTAAAAGGCTCATTTTTTTACGACTCATTGTTGATTGGTAATTATATCTTATACATATCAAAAGATAAATATATATTTTAGTTATTGAGAATTAATTTGTATCAATTTTATTTTTCAGATGTTATAGGAAGAGTTGTTGATGTGAGAGAGCCCCATATAAAAGACTTTAATGATAGGACTGCTCGCTTCGCCGAAATAACTTTGGAAGATACAAAGTTAATTTTTTTTTCTCTTTCATTATATTATTTTTTCAAAGACGAAAAACGTAGTATATAAGGAAGTGTTCAATAATGTTTAATAGTGTTCAATAATGATTTTTTCAATAATGATTTGTGATAAGGGAAAAAATGTTTTTATTAGGCGACACGTGGCTCGATAGAATAAATGCACGTGTGTTCCAAGGACCGTTAGTGTCCAAGATCAAGGTTAAGATCTAGCCTCAGTTTCAAGCTCAACGTTCTGAGATAAAATGACACTCAGTGTCTATTTTAAATAATTTATGACTCATTTATTATAGCTGATTCTTAGTTCTATTTTTATTTGATTTTATTTTTTTTAAATAATTTATGACTCATTTAATATAGCTGATTCTTAATTCCATTTTTTATCCGATTTTTTTTTCTACAATACTGTTTTAAGTCATTTTTAGTTGGTGTGAACTTCGTATATATTTTTGTTTCTTTAGAAATCCCCAAATTTTAAAAAGTATTAAGAAATTTTAATCTCAAATAAGTTAAATATCTCAAAATTTTGTAAGACTTTTTAAAATCCCAAAACTTTTAGAAATCTAAATTAAATACAACATGATTTACAAAAAATCACAAAAGTCTTTAAAAATTTTTAGAAATCACAATTGAATACACTCCTTTATAGTCATGAGTAGTGGTTCCAAAATTGAAAGTTCGTGAATCAATCATAAAGAATTTTAATACAACCATGGCGAGGAAATCCGCGAGCAATCTGAAAATGGCGATCTTTATTATTTTTCAAAACAATGCCTGTATACTGGATAACATCCCTCGATTGCTGAACTATATTTAGAGGTGTTACATATTTTTGTTTCGATTTTGAATAGTGAGTATTTGTATTTCAGTATGGTTAGGGGCAGTGAAGGGTGACAGACCACCAATTCCATGTCTTCTACTTCATGGGGATTATAAATAGAGTAAATTATAATTTTAGTCCTTGTATGTTTCACTACTCTAACTTTTTTGTCCTCTTCGAATTGCTCGAATTGCGTTTTTTATTTTCGTCTCGTATGTTTACAAAAAGATTACAAAAAAGTCTTTTATGCTTTGCAAAAAAAGGTTTGAATTTCATCCTTTATATATGAAAATGACTTTTTTGTAACTTCTTTGCAAACACACGAGACGAAAAAAAAACGCAATTCGAAGAAAATGAAAAAGTTAGAGTACTGAAACATACAGGACTAAAATTGCAATTTATTCCTATAAATACTTTCTATCACAAACCTTTATATGCAACCCAAACACGAGAGAAGGGGTACACAGAACATTTTACGTTCGGCTGACCTCAATTAAAGCCAACGAAAGGAGAAAATAAAATTAAAAAAAAAAAGGGTTCCTCCATTTTACTTGTATACCAGTACCCACATCACATTCAAATCCAAACGGTCATTTTAGATTAAAGTCTGTGAGAGTAAATCTAGTCTACTTCTCACTAAGAACACGACTCAAATCCTCTGGGCGTCAGATAGAAGATGTATACACCAGAATATGCTAACTGTTAAGAGCTTGTTTTTGTATATGATTGAGCAAAAACAGCAAAAACCTCCACAGCTGCTGAAAGATAAAAAATTTGAAGGTCTGTGAGTTGCCATTGGAAGAGCCATTTGGCGGTGGTCTTATTGATATAATACACGTCTTCTTCCTTTCGTCCGATACATGAAGTCTTCTGTGGCCAAAACATAGGCGACCTAAGAAATTCCAAGAGTAAAAAACGAAAAGGACAGAAGGGTTAGTCAAATTGCATAACTATATTGTATATAAGGTTCATAACAAAAAATGCCCTAGAAGAATTATTAGCCTAATTAGAAAAGGGAAAAAAAAAAACACTATCTTGGCAACTTACAAATATCTCTTTGATATTTGCTTCATTTTTGCACATTGCACTTTTTTCCTCTTTTGTAGTTAAGTCACTGTTCATGGGTATTTCTCGTAATTGTCACATTGTAAATCCGCCTTCTATAAAAAAAATAGAGAGAACACAATGCAGCAGAATTACCTTCTTTGTGAGGCTATTCACCTTCATTTTCACACCATTGTGGATTACAAGTCCTTCCATGGCTTTCTCAAAGTCAGAACTTTCATCTCCATTATAGAGTTTCCTTTTGTTCCTGCAAATCGAGCCACGACAATGAACACTTATGCACATCACACATTTAGAAATTTAAGCACAAATGAATTCGGTCTCATGCATACCTTTTCAAGTACAACCCAAGTTTCCAAATTCTTTCGGGGATAACCATGAGAAGCTCATTCTTCACATAATCTGCGAATTCGGGGTCCATTGAAACAGAAATTGATTCAAACTTCTCATTTTCGTTTCTCATCAGTTGAATAGTCAGACGCGTTGGATAATGTAACTGCACAAAAATAATAGTTCGAGCTCATATAGGACATACACTGTGTATTTAAAGCCTGTTTTGTTTGGAAGAATGATTAAGTTTCAATATACTCCCACTGAAGAGAAATAGAAACATATAGAGAGAAAAAAACCTACACATTCTATCCGGTACAAGTTGTCGTTCGGAAGAAGAAAACGGGCGTTGACATGGTAAACTTCATCAGAGAACAATTTAGTATTTCTCGATCTCTCGTATGAGTAGAGTTGGAGGAGTTTGTTGTCCATCTCATCTGATGCTATAGTTTGTAGCTGGTGGAAAGATAACGGGTAGTTACATGAGCTTTTGGAAACAGTAAAAAAGTTAAAAAAAGTATGTAAAGAGGAACACAGATAATAGAAATACAAAGCAATAACCTGTTTGACAAGTTTATGCATGAGCTTGCCCAATGTGAAAAGGACATATGACTGAGCTCCAAATATGGCTCGGCACTCATCCTCAAACTTTGCATTATCAAAGGACCCATTCAGGAGACTACGAAGAGCATTCTTAAATCTGTTTCAAAATTACATTTTTTTATTTTTTTTCATGTTAATCGCTCTTGTATATGAAATCGGGAAACAAAAACTTAGACAAGGGCATCTTGATAAAGTACCCCGCATATGAATCTGTTTGATTAGCACCATTTGAAATCTTCCATTTGTTGGCAGATGATGAGGAATGTAACTTTGCACTCATCATTCTGTCGTATAACATCTGTTGAATAAGGACAGTGAGTTAAGATATGGACATTATGAACCAATTACCAATTATACGACTCAAGATTCTATTACATTAAAAGCCCTAGCTATCTTGTGAAACTTACAAATAAACTCTTTATTGTAGTTTGAAATGAAATATAGTTGAGTTGCCTTTATTCAAGGCCAAACCTCAGTTTAGTTTTTGCAATTATACCTAAATTTGAAACTAGTCTTGTAAAAGCTTTCAGACGGCGCAGTAAAATGGTTCCATGAATAAATATATTACGCGTACAAAATTGTGATCAAAACTAAAACTCAGATACAATGTGTGCCATCCTTAGGTTACAACACCAAAATTTCCATCTACTCTGTTCAACTCTACGATTATACCAACACTGGTGTGTTTGTATATGAAAATACTCAATCCACACTCAATTCATACTCAAAATCTAACTCAACTTTAACTCAACTTCACTATCTTCAATATTATCAATAATAATTAAATAATACCAACCAATCATACATATCATATCAACTTTAATTTACTATTCATCAACTCACATAATTTTAACTAACCATCACTCTCACATCATCTTTCTCCTACTTTTATATCAAATCAACTTTAATTATTTTATTTTAAATATTATTTTAACATAAAATCAAAATCTCACTAACTAACCATACTACTTTTTTCAAAATTAACTTTGGTTAACAATAACCAGAAAACTCATTTGAACGGATATATTTGTATACAAACACGTTAATAATTCCAATCACAAACACCATACTACTGCCCAAAGAAATCAACAAACCTTCAATTCAGAACAAATAATAACAATAGTAATGATAAAAGAAATATCAACAACGGGGTGCAATCACCTGGTGAAGCCTGAAGAGCAAAAAGAAAGAGTCATTCCCGTAGAACACTCCACAACTCTCCACTCCACCACGCAACCCTGTCGAAACCCTGAGTGCCAACGACTTCTCTTTCCCCACAAAACGATCGACAATTTGCTCTGTTCCATCACTCTCACTAACATCAGCCTCACCTTCACTCTCATCAAACACAACGTTCTCACTCTATGAAAGAATCATTTCCTCTTTGGTATCGTTATCTGCTGATAACGGCTAATCGATCTCCATGTGATTTCGGCTTGGGGATAGTTTGCCCTCTTCCCTCTCCTGCAGAGGGTTACAAGGATTTGTAAGAAAAAAAAATGACTATCTTTGTTAAAATAACCTGCATCAAATGTACGGCCGACATATATATAGACATTACCAAAATATAACATACCAAAGGCACATGAAACAAGCGGGATATATGAGGACGTACTTACTAGTGAATCGCAAGTTCTCAACAAGTCATTATTACATAAGATACTCGTGACATACCAGGGGTCCTTGACTAAGCGTTGGTACTGTCTCGAAAGCACAATCAGGTTCTGATGGAGGAGTAATAGAGCGTTATATAAAGAGAATTACGGTGAAGCACAACAGTAAATTATTAGGAAATAACTAGATACAACAGTTTAACGAAAAAAGTTTAGCTACAAACTCCCTCTTCCCCACCCCACACCCTCAATTCAGGCTAATCAAGAAAAGACCAGTATTTCAAAATGATAACATTTAGTAAATATCAATCTTATATGGGGGTGTTTTTATTAAATGTTACTTATTTCTATTTTAACCTTTTCATAATTATTCAACTAAAAGTTTGACATTACCCTTCAACGCAACCGAAAGATCTTCCTCCTTGATGTCCTTTACTCCCACAGAATTCGAAGTTCCTTCCTCCAAGAAACTGGCTTGTTTGATAGCAGATTTCATATTGGCATCAATCTACATTTCTCCATTTTCTGGAGCATCACATAACACATCGCCATTATTACCAACATTATCACCACCAGGAGATCCATCGGCAGGACTATCATTCTCTTCTATTCAACCGCGATGAACCATATTATCCAAATATAAATCATCAAATATATAAATGTTTAATTAATCATGATTCTCATCCAAACCGATCAGTGTTAACATAATAGATTATGTATTTGTTATAGCATTTTATGTATAGGAATAGCACTTTATGTAAAATAAGTATTACCTCATATATTTAGGAGTAGCACTTTTATCTCATTAGGGTTAATTGTGTACTCCATATAAATAGGACATAAACACTGTACAGAGACATTTTTTCTTCGGTTCTCATTCCTGATAATACAAGCTTTCCTTTCATCTTCTTCAACCTCTCTATATCAATTTGTATATCAATCTCAATCTTTACATGGTATTAGTCGCCGGCTGATCGCCGATCATATCACTGTTTTTCGCTGCATATTTTGTTCCTCATATCACAAATCACGTTTGTTCATCATATCTCTGATCGCATTTTATTCGAACCCTAATTTTTGTTCGATATATCTCTGATCTCTCTGTTCTTTGTTCGATTCAGATCTAATCGATTTTAATCTGTTCATCTCTTTACAGATTCAACTCGATTTGATTTATTTTGTCATAAATCGTTTATTCTTCGATTCATTCGCTGATATTTTTGACGATTAGCACGATTCTAATCCAGATCTGTACAAACATCTATATTCTTTGTACGATTTTGATTTCAATTTGTGCTATTGTCCTTTAGATCCTGTTTACTCTTTATTTTTTTTGCAGATCTCATGGCTGTTCATCTCTCTGACGATCCGAACTCTCACTACTTCTTACATCCAAGTGACAATCCCGGTGCTATCATTGTTGTCGAGGTCTTTGATGGCAACAACTACGTTTCCTGGTCCCGCGCCGTGTCCATGGCCCTCAGTGTAAAAAACAAATTAGGGCTAATCGATGGTACTATCTCTATACCCTCTCCTACTGATAGCAGTTCTGAGTTCTTGGCATGGACACGTGCGAATAATCTGGTATTGTCTTGGTTACTAAATTCCATTTCAAAAGACATCAGACAATCTTTACTTTTCTTCACAAAGGCAAAAGATGTCTGGGATGAGTTACGAGCTAGATATGCATTGAGCAGTGGTCCTCGTGTTTTCCAAATAGAAAAATCTTTGAGTACAATGGACCAAGGCTCCATGACCATTACTCAATACTATAACTCTTTCAAAACCTTATGGGATGAGTACTTATCTTTCAGACCTATAATCCGTTGTTCTTGTGGTGCCTTATCTTCTTGCACCTGCAACATATTTGAGTCCATGTCCCTATCTCAACAGTCAGACTCTGTAATAAAATTTTTAATTGGTTTAAATGAGTCTTACTCTGCTCTGAGATCCCATTTCCTATTATCTACTCCCTTACCAAGCCTCAGCAAAGTATACTCTCTCCTCCTTCAAGAAGAAAGCCAGAGAGCCTTACAATCTACTTCAAAACCACTTGATCACCTTGCCATGGCTGTCAAAACTCATTTCCCTCCAAAACACAATTACAAAACAAATTTCAGAACCTCTGATAACCCTACAAACAAAGACCAACCAAAACCTCGCCCTAAATGCTTTCATTGCGGTTACCTTGGCCACACCAGTGACAAATGTTATCAGTTGGTTGGCTATCCTGCTAATTGGGAAGGACCTCGTGGTACAAGGATTCACCCCAAACACTCTGCTAATTCTGTGACATCATCTCACTCCAATTCTAATGCTATGAATGATTCTTCCATGACTGACCATCTCTTTCATGAATTCTTAGCTTTCAAAAAGTCAAAAAATCTAATGCTCCATTATCTGAGGTCACTCACTCTCCTGCTGTGGCTAATGCTTGTGTCACTCAACCTAGCTCTACCACAGGTATGCTCACTTCTACAATATGTTCTGCATATTCTAATCATAATTCATATACATGGATACTAGATACAGGGGCATCAGACCATATGATATGTGATATGTCATTGTTCACTTCTAATGTGCGTCCTATATCTACACATGTTAATCTACCAAATGGTCAAAGCACATTAGCATCTCATATTGGTGACATTGTCATATCTCCATTCATTACACTAAGGAAAGCATTATTTGTTCCATACTTCAAATTTAACCTGATTTCCATATCCAAACTAGCATATACAAATAATTGTGCAATAAAATTCTTTGCATCCCACTGCATTATACATGATTTAACATCCAACAAGATGATTGGTTCTGCTAAGGCCAAAGATGGATTATACCACTTTGACCCCAGCTGCTCAACTACTCTTCAAAAACCAACAACTATCAACCTTGTAACACATGACACATCTTGCAATAACCTTGTAACCTCTGATATCTGGCATTCTAGATTAGAACATTTATCATTCCATAAACTGTTGCAACTTGACATTCCTGTTACAAAGACTATGCATCATAAAACTCCATGTGATGTCTGCCATTTCTCTATACAGAAAAAGTTACCTTTTTCTTTGAGTAATTCTGTTGCCAATAGTGCTTTTGAGTTGATTCACTGTGATGTCTGGGGACCATTCTCTGTTCCTTCTTATGCTGGGCATAGGTACTTTCTAACCATTGTAGATGACTTTACTAGAACCACTTGGTTATATCCTCTTTTACAAAAGTCTGATACAAGCTCTAGTATCAAACACTTTCATACCCTAGTTCAAAATCAATTTAAAAAATCTATAAAGTTTCTCAGGTCTGATAATGGTACTGAATTTATATTATCTGATTTTTCTAAAGAGAAAGGTATCATTCATCAGAAAAGCTGTGTAGATACTCCACAACAAAATGCTAGGGTTGAAAGGAAACATCAACATATTTTGCAAGTGGCTAGAGCTTTTCTGTTTCATGCACATTTGCCTTTACAATTCTGGATAGATTGCATATTGGCTGCTGTTCATGTCATTAACAGGATTTCTACTCAAGTTTTGAATAACAAATCACCTTATGAAATTTTATATAATAACTCTGCTTCCCTTGATCATTTAAGAACTATTGGGTGTCTTTGCTATGCTTCTACTCTTCAATCTCATAGACATAAATTTGCCCCTAGAGCATCTAAATGCATATTTCTTGGCTATCCATTGGGTCATAAAGGTTACCAACTTTATGATTTAGATACCAAGAAGACATTAATTTCTAGAAATGTTGTGTTTTATGAGACTGTTTTCCCTTTCAAAACCCCATTAAATAATCCCATTCATACACCATTGTTTACTGAACCCAACTCTTTTGACCATTATTCACCTCTGTCCATTGTTAATACTATCCAACCTCTACAACAACAAAATACTATCACTCCTGAATCCAATAACCAATTCATTACATCTGCTCCAATCCATTCATCTTCATAACCTTCTGTTGCTCCTTCACAACCATCTGTTGTTCCTTCACAAACACAAAACCCTAACCCATCACATATATCTCCCATCAGAAGATCAACAAGAACCAGAAAAAACCCAGCCTATCTCAAAGCTTATAGATATAACCTTCATCCATCTTCCAATCAAGTTTCTATAGAACAGTCTCCAAACATTTCTACAACATCACAACTTTATCCCATAGAATCTTTCTTTCTATGAACAATCTTTCTCATAATCATGCATGCTTTACTTCTGCAATCACAAATGAAACTGAACCAAAAACATACAAGCAAGCATCATCTAATCCTTTATGGCAAGAAGCCATGCAAAAAGAATTATCTGCATTAGAAAAGTCCAATACTTGGCATCTCACTGAATTACGTACAGGTAAACACCCTATTGGCTGTAAATGGGTATTTAAAATAAAATATAAAGCTGATGGTTCAATAGAAAGATATAAAGCTAGGCTAGTAGCAAAAGGATACACACAGGAAGAAGGGATAGATTATTTTGACACCTTTAGCCCTGTTGCTAAAATCACTACTGTGAGAGTCCTCATTGCTTTAGCTTCTATTAACCATTGGCACTTAGAACAATTAGATGTAAATAATGCCTTTTTGCATGGGGACTTAGAAGAAGAAGTTTATATGATACCACCCCCTGGATACTGTTCTCAAACTGACAATAGAGTTTGCAAAATAAACAAAAGCCTTTATGGTTTAAAACAGGCATCCAGGCAGGGTTCCATAAATTGACTCAATGCTTGCTTGATTATGGGTTTTCTCAATCCATTTCTGATTGTTCATTATTCATCATGAAGTCTTCTACATCCTTTCTTGCATTATTAGTCTATGTTGATGATGTTATATTAGCTGGCAATGATCTTTCTGCAATAAAGGCCATCAAGTCTCACCTTGACAAATGCTTTACAATCAAAGATTTAGGCCAGTTAAAATATATTTTAGGTCTGGAAATTGCTCAATCTTCTGCAGGTATAAATATTTGCCAAAGAAAATATGCTTTGGACATATTAAATGATACTGGATATTTAGGAAGTAAACCTACTTCTACTCCTATGGATGCAAACCTTAAACTTACCAGTCTTAATGATAATGATGCATCTGTAGATGCTACTGCATATAGGAGATTAATTGGCAGATTGTTGTATTTAACTATTACAAGGCCTGATATCTCTTATAGTGTGCAAAGTTTGAGTCATTTTTTGGTCAATCCCAAACAGCAACATCTTACTACAGCCCACAGAATTCTCAGGTATCTCAAACAAACAGTGGGACAAGGTATATTCTATCCTAGATCTTCTTCTTTATCTCTCACTGCATATAGTGATTCAGATTGGGCAGGCTGCATAGATACTAGAAGAAGTGTTTCAGGTTATGCTTTATTTCTTGGTAACTCTTTAATATCTTGGAAATCTAAGAAGCAACCTACTATTAGCAAATCTTCAGCTGAAGCTGAATATAGAGCTTTGGCCTATACATCATGTGAGGTGCAATGGTTACTTTACTTATTGAAAGATTTAAATGTTCCTCGCAATGCTCCTGTTTGCATTTTTTCAGATAGTAAAGCTGCATTATCCATTGCTACTAACCCAGTCTTCCATGAGAGGACCAAACATATAGAGTTGGACTGTCACCTTATCAGGGAGAAGATTGCAAATGGCACCATAACTGTCTCCTACATTCCTTCAAAAGATCAAATTGCAGACATCTTCATCAAACCCCTTGGCAACCCATCATTTACAGAACTCTCTTCCAAGATGAACTTGAAAAATATTCATGTTCATCTTGAGGGGGGGTAATAGATTATGTATTTGTTATAGCATTTTATGTATAGGAATAGCACTTTATGTAAAATAAGTATTACCTCATATATTTAGGAGTAGCACTTTTATCTCATTAGGGTTAATTGTGTACTCCTTATAAATAGGACATAAACACTGTACAGAGACATTTTTTCTTCGGTTCTCATTCCTGATAATACAAGCTTTCCTTTCATCTTCTTCAACCTCTCTATATCAATTTGTATATCAATCTCAATCTTTACATAACAAAAAGTTGAGCTTTCAGTATACACCAACATATGGATGGTGAGAAAGCATCATTAATTGACAAGTTGACTTAGGAATGGACAAAGTTCGAACCGATTACATCATTACGGAAAGTTGTCAACTAATTTAAAAGGACGTCAGCCTGACCTGGCACGATGTCAGAAATTTGAAATTCAAATTTTGTACTTAAGAACTTGGCCTTATATGTAAATTTTATTTCAGCCCGAATTTTATTATTTTTCTAGCCCATCTTAGTCGAGTATTTTCGGCCCTCTATACTATTCTTCTCGGGTAATTTACATACGTGTCTCTCTTATAAAACTTATCTACATGTTTACGATTAGAGAATTTTTTTAACAGATAAGGATCATCATATTATAATATTTTCAAATTTACGAATGCTCCAGTCATCCCAAATAAATTCCCCTAATTATGGCATCCATAACTGACGCGATTATAAAATGATTTTTATTCAAAAACAAGAAAGACACTTACCATTTTGTATTTGAAAAGTTCGAATTTTTCAAAACTCATAAAATGATCTCCGCTTCTTTTCACTCGAGATCGAACATGAGCTGGGTTTGAAAACCAGAAAGAAAAAAAAAAAATCAAACAACCTACAAAATATTTTTTTTTCGTGCCTTATATGCTGCTCATAAGAATCATGAAGGTCATATCAATTGCGCTTTTTTTTCTTTTTTCTCCTGATTTTTTTTTTCTATGAAGAAGCTCGGGTTGGAAAAAAGAAATTGACCAACTTGCTAGGTATACAGAAGATAAACTGAAAATAAACAACTCCAGAACACTTGGAGCAGTAGAAGATTTTGGCCAGGTATACGGAAGATAAACTGGAAATAAACAACTCCAGAACACTTGGAGCAGTAGAAGATTTAGGCCAGGACGTCGATACACCTTAACATAAACGTTAGTTAAATAATAAATATTCATTCATAAGACCCCGCCATGTTTTGGTCTTTTATATGTAAATTTATGATTAAACAAGAAAATTGACTGAAAAACATAATACACACTTCTGAAACAATTATGAACGGGTAAAAATTAACCATATAGTTATACATAAGTAAACAACATATAAACAAAAAATTAACCATATAGTTATACAATGGTATAACTTCTGACCTCTTGGGTATATAACCGTAATATATACAGTAAGTAAACAAACTCATATTGTTGTAATCATGGCTCTTTTCAAAGTTGATTAGTACACAAACTCATATTGTTCTAACGATTTAGTAATCGTATATTATTATTGTAATCATGGTCCTTTTCAAAGTTGATCTGTACACAGACTCATATTGTTCCATATCGAGGGCGGCGATTTGCGGCACGACTACGACCAGACGATGTCTTAGATTCTTAGCGGATTACACACGACTCAAGAAACTCATAGGAGAGCGGTTGCATCCTTGGCTTAGGCTAATGGAGGCAAGCGGAGGCCGGTGGTCGGGCGACTTGGACCGGTGGATGTTCGGCTATTCTGTTTATGTACCGTTTATATACCGTTTATGTACCTTTTGTATACCATTTATGTAACGTTTATAAATAAACAATATATAAACACAAAACTTGATACAACTAAGACACATGTACAATTAAACATATCTAATCTAAACCAAATCTCGATTACTCTTGTTGAAAATAAGAAGAATCAAGGGTTGGGAGATCGACAGACAATGCGACGGCAACGACGGAGGAGTGTCGTGGTATACCTCTTGGCTCTCGATTGAGAATCTTGCCAAGGAGTGACGAAAGACGATGCGACGATTAGCAGCGGCGGATGGTTACGTGGTCTCGCTTGACTCTCGGTTGAGAATCAAATTTTTGGAGCAACATCTTAGATTCATGGCTCAACGTATGGCGGCGGCGAACAGCTTCTTTTGGACGACTTTATGCTCGAAAGTTTAATTTGTAGTTGTTAGACGAGATAGTGAGCGAGTTATAAAACTTCATCTTCACTATTCTGATGATTGACATCTTGTTTTCTTCGATTGGCAATTGATGAATCTATGGAGAAAGATGGGGTTTGAGTGTTCTATGGAATTTGTTTTTTTTTTCTCTGTCTCGTCTTGTATGAGGTGAAGAAACACAAAAGTCGTGATTTGGTGAGAGAAATAATTTTTTTTTTCTTTTTAGCGGTTGTTTTATGGTAATATATGGATTATCATGATTCCCGATATTCTTGTTCCAGTTTGACCAATTAATTGTGTCTTCAGGATGATTGTGATTAATAATTCTAAACCGCCCAAACCGCCAATTACATATTTAATTGAAACTAAAAACATTCGTATTTACAAAGAAAAGTTTTGACTTTCGTATTTTTACAAATAATGTTTAAAGGTGTTGTAGAAGGAGTAAATTTCTCATTCTTCTCGGCCCAATCGAACATTAAGTAAACCAGCCCAAATGTATTATTTTTTTCAGCCCAAATGACCCATTTCCAATAGCCCAACAGAGTTTGTTAAATACTCACGCAAACCCTCCAACTCGTTTTTCCCGTTCGTTCAACTCTCTCTCGCAAATTCGCAGCAACGGGAGATTTTCTACCTAATCGCCCACCGGAATCGCCCTCATCTCCTCCGGCTTCCAGCCGCCGCGCGCTGAGCCCCCGGCTTTCACAGTCGCGACCAATTAGCGATCTCCGGCGACGAGAACACCAAAGAGCACGCATCAACCACCGCCGTCCGCTCCGTCACAGGCTTGCAACCACCTCGGACAGCAACCGCAAGCCAAGGCTAGTCACCTTTCGCGTCTGTTCAGCTGCCACGAGCCGTGATCTTGTACCGTGCTGATACGAACCGTCCAAGGTCTACTGTGCACGGCAGCGGAGACGAGCCAACCCCGTTCAGCCCGAGCACCGACGAGCCGTCCGTGGCCGAGGTCCGCTTTGTTACATGTAATTTCCCAACGAGAGGTGAATTTCGTAAATCCCCTCTTGTTAATTCGTGAGTTTAGATCCTGGTTATGTGAAGTTTGGATCTTTATAAGTTGAGGTTAATTGTTTGTGTTATTAATTGTTGAATATCTGAGTTTGTGTTCATCTGTAAGAGCCGTTGTGCTTAAATTTCAGTGGTTAAGTGGCTTCTTGACATGCTAAGTCGAGGTTCTTGTGTGAGGGAAATCCTATAAGCATGTTGCATTGATTCTGGCTTTGTTCATGTTAAATGTTCGAACCTTTGGATTGAGGAGAGTACATGCCGAAAGTATGGGACGATGATACTCTCATATTGATTGTTGTCCTATACAGTTTGTTGTTGAGCAATATGTGCCTAAGGTTATATTTGTGCGGTTTGTTGGGGTGTTGAGGAGTAATGTGCCTACATATTTATTTATTGGAGTATGAAGAAATTTTGCTTATAATGGATACCCGTCTTTACCAGTCAATATGCGGTTTATATAGTTGCTTTGTGGCTGTAAAATTCTTGGCAGAGTTGGATCAGCTATAAGGCCTTTATGTTGTGTTTATAATGGATACCCGTATTAATTTGAGGTTGTTGGCAGGAGCTTATGTGTTGAAATCATATGCTATTAAACTGTTTATGTTTAGATTTGTTAGCCTTATTAAGATGTTAAAAAGGGGTTTAAGCATAGAGTTGTTAAAACCGAGTTTTGCCTTGCTTATGTATGTTTATTGGCGGCAGAGATAATGCAAATTTCCATGCTTCATTGTTGATAAATTTTAGTGCTGAGTTGTGTTAGAAGTGTTAAATTGCAGCCCTAGAATTATTTGCATGACTGGATAAACTTAAGGTAAAAAGAGAGTTATGTGCTTTGTTTGTGCTTACCTGTCTTATTTGCCTTATATTTCTTGTTTGAACTATACTTTTGTAATATTAGAACTTACATCATGCCCCGGCAGTTACATAGAAGATGCAAGAGTGAATATATATGTCAACATATCAAGTTACCAACTTGTGCTGTCCACATCCTTCTAAGGCTAGCATGGATTTTTGTCTTTATGATTTTCTTCCAAATCATCATGATCTACAGGAATCTTTTTTCTTGGATAAACACCCTAATAATGAAACGGACATTTTATTTGTAGGTTGAGTGATGGGCCAAGTGGAGAGTGTGGCAATGACTGAAAATCAGAGCAGTGAGAATTCTTCACTCGATTCGTTAATGGCTGAGGCTGCAGCGTATGGGGATGAGAAGGCCTTGGATTGCCCGTGCGTAGCCCACTTGAAGAGCGGGCCGTGTGGGGCCCAATTTTCGGAAGCCTTTGTGTGTTTTCTCAAGAGCACGGCAGAGGAGAAAGGGTCCGACTGCGTGCACCCTTTCGTGGCCCTGCAGAACTGTATCAAGGCCAATCCTGATGCATTTTCTAAAGATGTTGTGGAGGATGATGAAGTTAAGGAGAAAGCGGAGCCACACTACAAACTCCGTCCCCCATTGTGGTCCGTGGAAACCAAATCTCCTAAGGAATAGTAGCCTTTTGTTTCACTTGAGCAGAATCGTAGTACAATAGACATTGTATTCATATTTCTCATTTTCTGTTTTCAATGATTCACTGTTTTGTTGTCTTTTATTTAAAAAAATTTGCAATAAATTAAAATTATATCGAGACAAATGAGCGAAGTTGTTGGATCGAAAATCAAGACCAGAGGGAATAGGCCACTGCAATTCATATACTGGATATGTAATGTATTGAATTTGTTATAATTAAACATTGATGCCGAAACATTATCATTACATGGAAGGAATCAGCAGAAAGTTTTGTTTTTCTACTGCTTGTCTAATAATAAATGCCAACAGAACCTGTTCTTATAGCAAGCAATAAAAAACTCCCAACACATACAACTCAAACTTTGAAAGAAAAAAATAAAAGGGCGGCGATTTGGAAATTGGACTTATCTAAAGGCATGGACTAGTTAGTTGTTATCGAAGGGAGATTTGGAAAATAAACTCATTTCGCATAACAATAAGTTAATTAATAAATTCTTTAGAGAATTAATATGTAAAATATTTTTTTTTTCATTTATTCTTCTTGATATTAGTTATTATGTTACATTTATTATTGTTTCATTCAAACATAGTATTATAACTACAAGTATATTAAAGTCTTAATAAGTTTAAAAATTCCATTATGAAAGTCTCAAAAAGTCCACCAAAATCAAGAAAGTTTTACAAAGTCCACAAAAGTCACCGAATTTAAAAAATTTTAAAAAATCCTTAAGAATCTCAATTGAATACACCCCTAGTTTCAAGCTCAACGTTCTGAGATAAAATAACACTATGTGTCTATTTTAAATAATTTATGACTCATTTATTATAATTGATTCTTAATTCCACTTTTATCCGATTTTGTTTTTTGTTTTTAAATAATTTCTGACTCGTTTATCATAGTTGATTCTTAATTCCATTTTTATCCAACATTGTTTCTACAAGTTTTAAAAGTCATTTTTAGGTGGTGTGAAATTTCGTATATATTTTTTTTAAAAAAAATCTCATCAAATCTCAAAGTCTTAAAAAATCATAGTCTTAAATAAGTTAAATACTTCAAAATTTTGTAAGACCTTTTAAAATCCCAAATGAATACCTCACGACTTTTAAAAATCTAAATTAAATACAACAGGATTTATAAAATCACAAGTCTTTAAAAAATTTTAGAAATCACAATTGAATACACCCTCTTAAAGTCATGAGTAAGGGTTCCAAAATTGAAAGTTCGTGAATCAATCATAATGACTTTAAATACAACCATGGCGAGGATATCCGCGAGCAATCTGAAAATGGCGATCTTTATTATTTTTTAAAACAATGCCTGTATACTAGATAACATCCCTCGATTGCTGAACTATAGTTGGAGGTGTTACATATTTTTGTTTCGAATCCAAAAGGTCATTTTAGATTAAAGTCTGTGAGAGTAAATCTAGTCTACTTCTCACTAAGAACACGACTCAAATCCTCTGGGCGTCAGATAAGAAGATTTATACACCAGAATATGCTAACTGTTGAGAGCTTGTTTTTGTATATGATTGAGCAAAAACAGCAAACACTTCCACAGCTGCTGAAAGATAAAAAAGTTTTTTGACTTCAACTAAATACCAACTTGCAACATTTGAAGATCTGCGAGTTGCCATTGGAAGAGCCATTTGGCGGTGGTCTTATTGATATAAAACACGCCTTCTTCCTTTCGTCCGATACATGAAGTCTTCTGTGGCCAAAACATAGGCGACCTAAGAAATTCCAAGGGTAAAAAACGAAAAGGACAGAAGGGTTAGTCAAATTGCATAACTATATTGTATATAAGGTTCATAACAAAATATGCCCTAGAAGAATTAGCCTAATTAGAAAAGGGAAAAAGAAAAACACTATCTTGGCAACTTACAAATATCTCTTTGATATTTGCTTCATTTTTTGCACATTGCACTTTTTTCTTCTTTTGTAATTAAGTCACTGTTCATGGGTATTTCTTATAATTGTCACATTGTAAATCTGTCCTCTAGTAAAAAAATAGAGTGAACACAGAGCAGCAGAATTACCTTCTTTGTGAGGCTATTCACTTTCATTTTCACACCATTGTGGATTACCAATCCTTCCATGGCTTTCTCAAAGTCAGAACTTTCATCTGCATTATAGAGTTTCTTTTTGTTCCTGCAAATCGAGCCACGACAATGAACACTTATGCACGTCACACATTTAGAAATTTAAGCACAAATGAATTCGGTCTCATGCATACCTTTTCAAGTACAACCCAAGTTTCCAAATTCTTTCGGGGACAACCATGAATAGTTCATTCTTCAAATAAGCTGCGAATTCGGGGTCCATTGAAACAGCAATTGGTTCAAACTTCTCATGTTCGTTTCTCATCAGTTGAATAGTAAGACGCGTTGGACAATGCAACTGCACACGAAATAATAGTTCGAGCTCATATAGGACATACACTATGCATTTAAAGCCTGTTTTGTTTGGAAGAATGATTACGTTTCAATATGCTCCCACTGAAGAGAAACAGAAACATATAGAGAGAAAAAAACCTACACATTCTATCCGGTAAAAGTTGTCGTTCGGAAGAAGAAAACGGGCGTTGACATGGTAAACTTCATCAGAGAACAATTTAGTATTTCTCGATCTCTCGTATGAGTAGAGTTGAAGAAGTTTGTTGTCCATCTCGTCTGATGCAATACTTTGTAGCTGGTGGAAAATAACGGGTAGATACGTGAGCTTTTTGGAAACAGTAAAATATTAAAAAAGTACTTAAAGAGGAACACAGATAATAGAAATACAAAGCAATAACCTGTTTGACAAGTTTGTGTATGAGCTTGCCCAATGTGAAAAAGGCATATGACTCGGCTCCAAATATGGCTCGGCACTCGTCCTCAAACTTTGCATTATCAAAGGAACCATTCAGCAGACTACGAAGAGCATTCTTAAATCTGTTTCAAATACATTTTTTTTTTCAAGTTAATCGCTCTTGTATGTGAAATCGGGAAACAAAAACTTAGACAACGGCATCTTGATAAAGTACCCCGCATATGAATCTGTTTGATTAGCACCATTTGAAATCTTCCATTTGTTGCCAGATGATGAGGAATGTAACTTTGCACTCATCATTCTGTCGTATAACATCTGTTGAATAAGGACAGTGAGTTAAGATATAGACATTATGAACCAATTACCAAATATAGGATTCAAGATTCTATTACATTAAAAGCCCTAGCTATCTTTCGAAATTTACAAAAAAACTCTTTTTCGTAGTTTGAAATTTACGCAAGGCCAAACCTCAGTGTAGTTTTCCCAATTATACCTAAATTTGAAACTAGTCTTGTCACAGCTTAAATCACAGCACAAAATTTCCATCTACTCTGTTGAACTCGACGATTATACCGAACACCTAATAATTCCAATCACAAACACCATACTACTGCCCAAACAAATCAACAACCTTAAATTCAGAACAAATAATAACAATAGTAATGATAAAAAGAAAAATCAACAAGCACGAATGCAATCACCTGGTGAAGCCTGAAGAGCAAATAGAAAGAGTCATTTCCGTAGAACACTCCACAACTCTCCACTCCACCACGCAACCCCCTCGCAACCCTAAGTGCAAATGGCTTCTCTTTCCCCACAAAATGATCGGCAATTTGCTCTGTTCCATCAGCCTCACCTTCACTCTCATCAGATACAACGTTCTCACTCTCTGAAAGAGTCGTTTCCTCTTTGGTATCGTTATCTGCTGATAACGGGTAATCGATCTCCATGTGATTTCGGTTTGGGGATAGTTCGGCCTCTTCCCTCTCCTGCAGAGGGTTACAGGGATTTGTAAGAAAAAAATGACCATCTTTGTTAAAATATCTGCATCAAATGTACGGCCGACATATATATACACACACAAAGACATTACCAAAATACAACATACCAAAGTCACATGAAACAAGCGGGATATATGAGGACGTACAATTACAAGTGAATCGCAAGTTCTCAACGAGTCATTATTACATAAGATACTCCTTGACATACCAGGAGTCCTTGACTAGGCGTTGGTACTGTCTTGCAAGCAGCAACAGCACAATCAGGTCCTGATGGAGGAGCAATAGAGCGTTATATAAAGAGAATTACAGTGAAACACAACAGTAAATTATTAGGAAATAACTAGATACAGCAGTTTAACGAAAAAAGTTTTGCTACAAACTCCCACTTCCCCACCCCACCCCCAGTTCAGGCTAATCACGAAAAGACCAGTATTTCAAAATTTTAGACATTAAGTAAATATCAATCTTATGGGGGTGTTTTTATTAAATGTTACTTATTTCTATTTAACCTTTTCATAATTATTCAACTAACAAGTTTGAAATTACCCTTCAACGCAACCGAAAGATCTTCCTCCTTGATGTCCTTTACTCCCACAGAACTCGAAGTTCCTTCCTCCAAGAAACTGGCTTGTTTGATAGCAGATTTCATATTGGCATCAATCTGCATTTCTCCATTTTCTGGAGCATCACATAACACATCGCCCTTGTTACCAACATTATCACCACCAGGAGATCCATCGGCAGGACTATCATTCTCTTCACAAATACTTTCCATACTTTTGTCCAAAAGACCATTTTCCTTATCAGCAATTTCTTTCTTCTCTGTGGTCGAAGGACGTGAAGGAACACCCATCACTTGCTCGAGAAAAGTTGTCCACACCTTCATGACATTGTCACGCTGTTCAGGGGTACAAACTTCCCCACAAGAATATTTTATCAGCTGATGAAGATCTTCTTGGATTTCTGGATCCGGATACTCGAATACCATATCAGGTTTAATTGACTGTTTATAACCAGCAGCAATCGAGGCAAGGAAGCTTTCGTCTTCATTCTGGTTCTTTTTGGCCATTTCTTTTATCTCGGCAAGCATTGCTGAAAAATGAAATCGTAAAAGAGAATACATGGTCAGTGAGCAATTATTCCTTTTTGATCGAACGTAAGAGAAACCAAACAGGACAAATATTGTATATATTTGACACAATCTCTTCTAATGTGGGAAAATTAAAAAATCCGGACCAACACAACACCAGGTTTAATGAATCGGATTAAGGATGTCACAAACGAAAATGACAGCTAAGATGGTACATACCAATAATGATATAGAATTGAATTCACAAGCCTACCAAAGAAACACTCTTATGCAGATTTGTGTCTCCATGTATAACTTTCCATTTATAAGGAATTATGACAGAAAATCCCAAATGTGGACGTGAAAACAAATAAATCAATATCAGGAGCTTTACACATACGAAGAGCCAAAGAGTGACAAATTAGCATGTAGGTGGTATATATAAAAAGAAATTACAGCAATTGGAGAAATAACAATTACATAGCCTGAAAGAGAAATGCAAAATGAAATTATCTTCTTTCTACATATTGAGAACAATTTCTTGATGCAAATGTTTTACATATTCGTTAACATTTTAGGAAAAATCAAGCAAGGTTGGAGCACTATCGTTAACAACTTCAATCCTACCCAATCGTTCAAAAACCGTTTAAATATATATGATCTACCCAGGTCTATCAAAATATCTATCAAGAGTCTTTTTCACATTTATTAGTCACATCACATCGAATAAATGAATAAATGCCTAACAAGCATTTCTGATTAAATTATGTAAGTTAAAAAGGAAAACAATGGATGCAAGACTAATCCATGACATGATCTAAGAAAATGCATGCATGATTAGACCAATTGCTATCTCATTTCTGCTCAATTGATCTATCTATCACAAAATTCCTTTCCAATCTTTCGGCCATTTTACTGAAGGTGACCAAGAGAAGGGGGGAAAAGGCAAGAAAAAGAAAGGAAACGAACAATACACACGCGCACGCACAAACAAAAACGTATCATTATTAAAATTTTGATAATATTTTTAAACTGCACAAAATCTAACGTCAAAGTAGTACATTATCTTTGATTAAGGTTAGCCATCTAAACAAAATTATTGCTAAATTACCACAAAGTTTTCTGGCTTAAAAAATTAAGTAGGTAACAATCATCCCTCAAAGAAGCTCATCGCCTTCAAAACTTAAAATATTTATCCGTCGAAACATTTTACTTTTGTGACTTGTGATTAAATTTAAGGAAAATAAACTTTCATCAACTAATTTAGAAAAGGAGCTCCCTTTAAGTCTAAAATAAAAGCAATGCTGGATGAATTCACGAGTAAAACCAAAAAGGAAGGCAGTTGGAAGATGGAAGATACTAAATGTACCAAAAATACCTGAACTAGAGAAATTAGTGCTTATGAATGATGAAGTTGCCATGAAATGCAAGCAGAAGGTGAGATAAGAAGAAGATTGTGAGATATGGTAGAGAAGGAGAGGGTGGTGGAAGAATAATGAAGCGACGAAAACAAGGAATGAAGGTGAAATATATAAGGCAAAATTCACATAAGACGACAAAAACTAAAGAATAGAGTGTAACTGCAATCGAAAAGGTAAAATATAATTAATATCTAAAGTACAAAAAGGGGAAAATAACGTATTCGGAGTTGGCTATATCATAGGGCAGCGAGTCACACTAAACAACCAAATATCCTCACCAACAATGAACACTTACACCTTTTAGCACAAATTCACAAAAAGTGAGTCTGACCAACTTTAAGACATGGAAAATTGACTCCATCACAAACAAAAACTCACACGGCACGAGATGAATGAAATATACCCAACGGATGTCAGAAATTTCAAAGACTTCCAATATACACAGTACAAAATTTCGAAAGGAAACAAAAAAAATTCCAATAACAACACATCCACAAAAGCAAGGAAAATATTGACCAATTTAATGCAATTCATGGAGACTCAAAATTACACATCATTATATTGGTCTTGTATAATTCCCGACTAAGGAGGTCTCCAGTTTCAGTCAAAGTAGGGCACCATATTTTTCAAATTAACCTAAATATAGGACATGTTAACTCAAGTCTATGTAACAAATTCCGTGCCTAGACTCATTATGCACCCTATCTTATAAGGAAAAACTTATCCCATAATCTTCACCACCAATTAACACTAAACTTCCAGCTAGCATAATGAAGAAGCTAGTAAAGTGAGTTTTGACCAAGTTTACAGATGACACAGAAAAACATTTCTCATAAGTTACAACGCAAAAGCTACAAACTGCGACACACACAAATATACCATACAATATAATGACCAGTCCTTAAGGATAAGAATATCTTGCAAGCTAAAAAAGAAAAAGGACGGTCACTCCTATTATTAGAAAGAGAAAAGTATGCACAGAAATTTCATCCGCACAAGGCGTTGCCTAATGTAAAGCAGCATATGTTTGCATTCAAAAGATAAAGTACATGCAATTTTCTGTGCCATGCATAGACTGCACACATTGTAGAAACAATCTTCAGTACTACAATCTCTTAAAAATCCAAAATTTGGTTCAGATTATTACATGAGTAATAATTACTCGTTGTTCTGGAATGTTAAAAACATGACAAATACATTGAGACAGGAACCATGTTAAACATTATCAGACTGATTACCTTTAGCGCTCAAGTTCTTTGTATCCTGCTGCTTAAAATAGAAGCTCCTATGATCGAGTGATTTAGGATAGTTCTTAGCATAAATACCAGCCCAAACTTTATTAAAATCAGCACGACACCTAGCCAATTCTTCCTGTTTCTGCTTCAACCTAGTTAAAATGACTGGCAGTGCTGCAGGTGCATTCTTCCTCAATAAATCCATCACATCAAGCCCATGGTCACCATATAAACGCTCAATACACCTTAGGCTAAGGGCTGGAAAAAAGATTGCTATTAACAAGACAGCAGGATATATTCTATGAGGAATCATCAGAAACTCACTATACCTGACAAACATTCTTCAATATTAAATGAACTGTCTGCCTTAGTAGTGTGAGCATTCATTCTGTCCAGAAGTTCTTCAACATGCTTCACTGTCGCATTCACAGATTCCAATAGCATGTCAAGTTCAAACCTAAAATCACAATAAGATCATTAATTGCCAAATTCTGATGTATAGGAATACCATAAACCCCATTTAGTCTCCATTTATTGGGGGGAAAAAAAGAAAATGGAGGAAAGAAGCTCCTTTGCAACCTATGGATTAAGTATCGGGGAAAGTAATATTTGAAGAAAATTTAGTATCTAAAGATGAAGTAATACTTACCCTAAAGATGGTAGAGTTAGAACAAGTTAGAGAGAGATGAAGAGAGAGGAGCTCCATCAAAACAAGGGATTAATTCAAAGGAAAAAAAAAAACTCCTGTAAAAGTTTGGAGAATTTACCGGTCATCCTCACACTGGAACATAGTTTCTTCATATTGATTTTTGTGCATGTGTTTGAATGAGTGATCCTCACTTCCTGAAGTAACCGACACCCAGCGATCATTCAGCACTTGGTTGCCGATCTCTGTTCTCCTGCTTGCTAATGGGATTGGATACTGAGTAGAAGAAGAGCAAAGTTGATTGAGTAGAATGCCTATTATTGCTAAATATTGAAAATTAAATAAGAGACATACATTTTCTGGTAGAAGCCGATAACTTGGAGTGCAGCTCTGGAATTCAGAGAGATCAAGTTCATGAATGGGTTTTGCCATAGACTTATCTTTGCTTGTGCATGGAATCTTCTGTCCTGGGACATCTTTAGAGTTAAAAGCAAGACCTCTATCATGCCTATCTTTTTCTCTGATATCATGGTCTTTAGTTTCATCTCTGTCTTCCCAGTCATGATAATCTCCATTTTCATCCACCTTTAATGATCTGAAAACTTTTTTATTGATCCGCTTGATACCTGAATAAACAATAATTAAATATAAGAAAGAACTAACAGCATGCTACATGACTAATCTTTTATAACA
>BKCP01004583.1:89186-154560 GCA_008636005.1 Striga asiatica | reverse complement strand
ACCGGGCCGCTCTCACCCCCGGTCCTCTGGTGTTAGGAACGGTTGGGGTCCGAAGCACCCGAGCTCGGCTAGTGGTGTTAGACGAGTTAGGGCTGTGATGGTGCGGGGAGCTGGTTCTGTATAAGGAGTTTCGCAGTTTCGGTAGTGGTGCCTAGGCCTTGGGAGCTTCCTTGGATCGATTGTTTTCTGCTGGCTGGACCCCTTTGTCTGCTGGGGAAGGGCTTTGAATGTTGGTTTTTGTTTTTGTTTTTTATTGTTTTGAGCCGTATGTGTTTGTGTAGTTTAGGTCTGTGTTTTTTGTTTTGGCCGCTGGCATCTGTGTACCCGAGTGTCAACTTATTATCCTATTGGGATCGGACACTCGGGTATATCCTTGTGGGATCTTTTTTAGTAGTTTCCGTTTGTTGTTTGTGTAGTTGATTTAGTGTAGTTGCGAGTGTTGTTATTCTAGCTTTGCTAGTGTCGGGATTCTAGGCGGTCTTCTGACCTGTCCTCCAACTTTTTCAGTTGTTGACTGTTGCATTCAGCTAAGGACTGTGTATTCGCATATTTGTGCATTTTGATTTATAATATTATTTATCGTTTCAGGAAAAAAAAGTAAAAGATGAATTATCACATTTTAATAAAGTTCTTTTACATGACATTAGATGTTTGTCTTCGAACTCGTCTCTCGGTATAGCAATTCTTTTTTGTTTCCGATGTTCACCCCTACTCACAACGAGTTGCAATCTGTGACCGCGTGACATCCCCGTCAACACTCGTCTTCGAACCATGCTTCGCTGGCATGCGAGATCCCAGTGCAGCCAGCTAGCCTAGCCTATGCATACACTCGCGGCAAAACCCCATCCGTAAGCAGACAAACCTCGACCAACCAAGCCAAAAACTCGCAGCGAACCAAGTTTCGCTGGCCCACGAAGTGCTAATTAATTAAATGCGTGTGCTTTTAGTGTGTTTTTGTGGTGTGACTATAAATAGACTAATTGGGGAATTAACTATTTTCCATTTTTTTTCTATCTCTAATTCTCGGGAGCTTCAAGACTCGCATTATTTGACAATGCTGTTTCTTATTAAAATTTTGAGTTTTTCGCGTTTATTTCACTCGGCCATGCAATAGAAAAGTAAGTACATAGTTTAGGACTTATTATTTCGAAGTTGCTCTACTTTTCCTTACTACGTGTCTGAGGTAAAAATGACATCTTGGTCAGAATCCATGTAGATTGACTAAAGTTCTATCTTTTCTTTTAGTTTTCTTATCTAGTATGATTAATTGGTTAAATGTCGAATCTTTCAAGGTAAAAATCAAGACTTTGTTGAAAGGTCGGTTATTTCGTAATTGAATATTTGACTCTAGCCTCTAGTTGGTTAGATTCAGCTAATTTCTCTTTGTTTTCGTCTTTTTTCGAGTTTTGAAGACTCCGTCTTAGGTAAAGTTTGAATCTTTAATTAAAGTTTGCAACTTTAGGTAATTTTTTTAATTTCATAGTTAAGTTTAATTTAAAATAATCCCAAACTTATTTAGATAGGACCTTTAATTTTCTCTTTTTATGCTTTGACAACTAATTAGTGAACGAAACTCTTAATAGTCTTCTACAAGAGACGACTCGATGTTCCAAATTATTCGATTATTTATCGGTTTGCCAAATTCTATACTTGCACTTATGTTGGATGAACTTTCTTGATATGGTGTAGTAAGAAACAAATCATTGTTGCTATATGGAGTGCTCAAGCAGAGTATAGGGCGACAACCTATTTGTTGCTGAGAAGTTTTGGTTCAAGAATTTACTCGAAGAACTGGGATATAGATATAATGAGCCATTGTCTATGTATTGTAATAACCAACCGGGCATTCACATTGGTAGTAACCGTATTTTCATATTGAGCCATTGAGGTTGATTGTCAGTTTATCAACGATTGTGTAATGAGTTAAAAAATTGTTACTTCTTTTACCCACATCATCCCAACAAAAAGTTAAGCATTAAGCATGAAGTGTTTGGTGAGCTATGTCAAAAGTTGGGCATGGATGATACATATGTTTTTACTTAGGGTGGGTGTTATACTAATTGTGTGTATTTTTCTTATGTTAAATTCTTATGTAAATCCAAGGGAGGGTGTACATATGGTCCAGCCTAGGCTGAATTTTTTGTGCTAACTATACACTTCACATAGTTAATATATATTAATTAAAAATTTATATTTAATATTTATAAAGATATAAATACAAGTTTTTATTTTAAAATTTTAAACAATTCTTACCAAATAATATTATTATTTTAATTTAAAATGATACACCTCACTTGTCAGATTTGATAGAGATCAGGTAGATATAATTATTTTAATTTATATATACAATATGAATGTCAAATTATAGATTGTCAAAATATGACAAATTTAATTATCATATACAAAAAATGATAACATATATGAGCGTTAATTATCATATATAAAAAATGATAACATATATGAGTGTTATTAACTTTTAAAATATATTTACCATTTAAGTTAGTCAAGTGTTTAAAATTGAAAATTCTAGATAAAGATCAATATTTATATGGATTATTTCGAATCCTAAGAATTAACATATAGAATTACAAAGTTGTGAAAGTTGACAGGGAAAAACTCTACATTTATATATAAGATAATCCATAAGGAACTCTTTATAAAATAACAAGAACAAAAATGATGACAATTAGGCCTTTCTGAAATTAATAAATTATATCTTAAAATGACTTGTTTATAACTTATTACAAAAAAAATGTGAAAAAAATTGTAAAATATTTTTGGTATATTTCTTAATAATAATAAAAACATAAAATAAAATAATCAGACTTCATTCTCAATTTCATTTTTTAGCATCAAGTAAAAGACAAATTGAATAAGAGCCCTCAACTCCCGATTACTCAAACGATTTATTTAATTCTTAATATAAGTACTATATGCAATATAATTAAAAAAATTAACAATTTTTGTCCTGACTCATTAAAATTTCTCAATCCACCTGTGTAAATCTTGTTATTATGTAGATTTATTTGATTTATTTTTGTATGATTTGTAACTCTATTGTATATATTTAAAACAATAAATCTTGCTTCTTTCCTCCCACTATACATACTACTAGAATTTGTATTTAATAAGGAGAATTCCTTTCCTCATTGTATTTAATAAGGAGAATTCTTTCTTATAAACTGAAAACAAAACCAAATTTTAAATTAAATTACAAAAACTGACATTTGTGTACTTGTCTCTGCACATGTTAGTCGAAAACACTACCTAAAATTTTGCAGAACTATCACATATATTTTATCTATTACATTCCTTTAACTTTTCGAAAGGTTAAACAACACTATATTTATGTTATATTTTATATTTACATCTTCAATAATTTAATATTATTCAAAATAACGAGGCAATTGGGGACAACTTATAATTTCCGAAAGGATGCAGAGAAATGGTGAACAATTTGATGTAATAGTAAATTTTATAGGCCAATAGATGGTGGGATGTAAGTGGAACCAAACCCCATCAAGGGTGGTTTCCATACTTTCCAGAGTTACCTAGGTTTTTAGTGCAACTAAAAGCTTATAATTATACTACAAAAATAATCTGCGAAAAATGAAACTTTACATACATCAAACGTAGTTACATACCTCCTGATAAACCTCTGTTATAGATTTATTATCTCTTCTGTACAAGTTCAAAATGTGAAGGAACGCTTTGTACACATGATCATCTCCTTGAAATCTAGCCTGTAATTAATTTTGAAATGATTAGCTTATAAAACAATAAGAGATAAGCAATAGGGCAGAAAGGTTTCTAGAGATATGATGCTAATTAGGCAGTCACACCTTGATTTTCTTTGCAAAACTGACAGCTTCTTCAAATTCGACTGGCTTCTTCCTGAAAAATGGTTCTTCATCTGAAGAGAGGGTGATTTCGTAATCTTTTGGTAAAAAGGCATTGAAGCCCAAAATTAGGTCTTTGTATCCTTTAAATAACTCTTTCACTCTCCTTATAACACCAGTTGTATCAATTCTACAAACAAAAGTTCAAATAAGATGTCCATCATTAGCATAATTGAAATTGCTTAAATATTGAGGGAATAACAGTAGCTAAAGAAGCAAAAAGAATAGATACTCACATTTGAGCTTTGAAATCTTTCATGATATCAATAAACTCATCATATTTATCTCTTTTGTCATGAAATACTTCTCTCACAGTTTTGAGATATGACAAAGCATCAGTTGTAGTCAACTGCAGGTCGCTTGTAGTTGACATTTTACCTTGTCCAGACCTTCATTAGCCACCAATATGCATATTTCAAATAAATAATGAGCAAGCACAATCCGTATGTTATACCACAGCAAGATCATCCTATGATTTTTCAACAATAATAATATTTAACATCTTATTTATTATTAATTATAAAATGATCATAGCAACGAACTATCTATCCATAAAATAAAGAATCATCTACGAGAAATGTAATACTTATCTCCTGTGATAAATGAGTAAAAATTAGCAGAGTTTCAGAATTGAAAACCATGTAAGCAACACCAAAAGGCTGTATGACAACAGAAAGCAGGCAAAAATTAAAAAATAGTCCTATAGTTTGGTTAAAGTTCAAAAATCCACCCAGTCATTGATCACTTTCAAACTGGGTCTAATAATTTGTCAATTTAATCAATTTTTGTCCATTTTAATCCGCACCCTGGATAGAAACATGATGTGGCGTGACATGGCGTCCAATCAGATCTATTTACGGTTTTCCAATATGATATGACACCCTCACTGTCAAGTGTACACACACAACTGGACAAAGTTGCAAAAAAAAAGAAAAAAGAAATTACAATAAAAAAATATAAAAAAGTGGGAATAACACCTAAACTAAATTCCGTGTCATTTTCATTTAATTTTTGTATTTTCATGGGAAACTAATTAACAAGATTCTTCTAAAATCCCTATTTTGCCCTCTAGATCTAATTGAATTTATGGAAATTGCCCTCTTCACTATCTTCACTTTTTTGTCTGGATTTGCTGCATTCTCCAATAGCTGTTTGCAGCTCGGTCAGAACCCAGAACTTCAGATTTCACGGAGCTCTCGAATCCCGGCAGTGTCAAAGCCTTGGACCTTCGAATTGGTGATGGCCGACATATTCCATCCGACAAGGACCTTTCGAGTTTGAGCATCGACGGTGGATGCAAGGGCCGGCGGGAAGCTGAGCATCGACGTCACGACAGGTCCCATGCCCCTGGCAAGCCCTAGCAGCAGCCTCGACTTCCGAGTCAGACCTCAAGTCGGCTTCCTGGGGTTAGTGATGTCATCGCCGGTGGCCAGGCAAGGAGGACTGGAGGTGGAGGATGGGGCGACGCACATGATGTGCGCGGAGGACGCAATCGAGTTGTGGTGCTGGCGGCGGCCAAAGACCTGAGCATGGAGGTCTGCCAGACAAAAAGGTCGCCCCGCCGAAAAAAATGGGTCGCCGGGAATTGCTGGTTTTGTAAATGGTGGATATCGCCGCTCCGGATGTGTCCTCGGATTTCAGTGGGTCGCCGTGGATCACCGGGAAATTAAAGAAGAGGACTGAATTATGACCGAAATTTTCTAGATCTAAAAACTTTGACTGAAGCAATTGACGGCCTTATCGGTAGAAATTTTTGTCGGAAATTTTACGAGGTGAACGAAGAAGAAAAGAGCTTCAATATGATGTAAAAAGTTTTCTGATCAAAGGTGGTCTATGGGCGGCCGCCGGTGGCGGCTGACGGCTGTTGACCTAATATATTTTTTGCTACGATTGTGAAATTGGGTGTTGACCTTGTGGATTTAGGTTTAATCCAATCACATAACCACAATCACGTCATGTCACATTAAAAAACTGTCACATTACGTCACGTCACGTTTTTATCTAAGGTGCAGATAAAAAGGGACTAAAATTGATTACATTGTCGAATTATTAGACCCAATTTGAAAGTTGTCAATGACGGGGTGAAATTTTTTACTTTTGCCAAATTATAGGACAAATTTGAAATGTTTGCCGCAGAAAGCATACAAGCTAGTGTCAAACATTTGAAATATTTATAATATACATTATAAAAAAATTAAAATAGATTTTTCATACACGTAATTAAAATTAGTAAATTTTATTACTTAAATATATACAACATCCATTTTAAATTAAATGTAATTTTATAATATTTATTGCAAATTTTAAGGTTACCATCATTATTTAAGGATCGAAATAATATATTATAATAAGGTATGAATAAGGGAAGAGAAAAAAAATAATTTGTGAGTACTATTTATTAATATGGTTAGAATATGTTAATTTTTACATTCTGTAATTCTAAACATTAATTACAAAATGATAACTATTTTATGACGGGCGAAATACATTAAAATTATTTATTAACCTATTATATATAATAAAATACAGGAAAAGATAAAATTAATATTAATAGTCAATATTACTAATATGCGAAGATCATTCTCAACTTTAGCTTATACAATTTATTATTATTACTTCGTGTAGCGCACGGACTACATACTAGTTAATAAAGAAACACACACACATGACACACACACATATATGTTTGGCATTTTCTAAAAATAGAATTATTTTTCCCGATAAAATATTTTTTGTTGCTAAAATTAAGTATATTGATGGAAAATTAAGTATATTTATGGAAAATAAGGAATTTTTTTAGATCAATTGGATGATTGAATTAGGTTACTTCCTAAGTTGATTGAATTACTTTTGGTTGATATTTAAAATAGTCAAAAAGCATAACACAACCAGAGTTGATCATGTTAACCAAGTTATGGGTCAGTTTGACCAAACAAATCGATTATTGAAACTAAATATAAATTTCAATATTAAAAATATATTATTTACGATAAATGTAATGTAGTCTAAGCTCCACCAGATAACCATATTAAGGATGAATATATGACATGTTCAATGATCCATGCATATTTATATATCATTTTATTATTAATATTTATTTGAACAAAATGACACTGTATTACAACTTTTAGTAATGAACGGTAAATTCAAGATTCTTCGAGCCATCCGTCATCGAACTGATCAAGTTATTTATTCAATAGTTTATTGGTTGGACCTGAATTTAATTAATATATTAATACTTTAATATAAATAGTATTTTTGTAATAAATTTATAAAAAATTATTAATTGAATATCTGAACAATTTAAGATTTTTAAAAAATTATTAATTGAATATCTGAACAATTTAAGATTTTTAAATATTTTATCCAATTGTTAAATAATTTACAAATCTCTATTTTATTTAAATATGTATAATTTTCAATGTATCAAATTTATTTAAAAAAAATCGTATCGATCCTAACAGTTCAAACGACTGGTGTTGACCAGTTCGCTAGCAAACTTTTATTCAAACGAACCGGACTGATTGATAAATCTGGTTCCCAATCCATTCGGTCGAACTGTGTCTCATGCAGTACGATTTCGAAAATCATGATTGATGTTATTTATATATTTAATTTTTTTTTTTATATATATATTTTATTTATAACACAATCTTAATATTTGTTTCCCATAGATAGCAGGTGGCACGCACTTATTACAAAGATAACTTACAGTTCAACGGGAGGAGAAATGGCGGGCTGGTTGAGTTGAGAACTCCCACATACATCATCTCTAGACCTCTTCATCTCAATCCTCAATCACTTATATGTTGCCTTCTTCTTGCCTTGTGCAAGAGATCCTGAGCCTCCTCCTATGAATGAACGGATGAGTATGATATTTTTTCCAACTTTGCGCGACGCAATGTGGTCTTTGTATGTGTGTGTGTATATTAATAATTTGTATCTATACGTACAAATATGAACATAAATCTTTTAAATTGTATTCATGAAAGGGAAAATATTTTGCAAACTGGGTTTCTATCTTCTGAATAGAAAAATAGGGAAAGAAGAGAGTTTTAGGGTGTGTGTGTGTGTGTTTCGTTACATAGAGACATATAAATGGGTATGGATAGAGACAATTAGAACACAATTATATTTGCAAAATCACCAGAGAGGGGGAGAATTTGGCGAGAGAGAGACCAAGGAATAAAAGGAAAATTGGATTTTATTTTTATTTTTTTTGGATGTAAATTATAAATTAATATGATTTTGTAATTTATTTTTGAAATCCATAAATATATTTCCAAAATTTTCCTTGGACTACATAATAGTAATACTTCATGGAAATAATCAAATTTTCTATGAGTTGAACACAATAATTGGCAATTACAAGGTATGTTTGATGGCATATCATCTAACTATAACTTATTTGAGTATTGTTTCTTTTTCTTCTTTTTTTTGGTTCAACAATAAGTCATATAGGGTTCGATATTTTTTTTTAAATTCAAACTTATATTAAATCTCTATATTGAATGTATTTCGAGCTTTTATTCTTTGAACTATTGACAAATAGTTTTAATTGTGCCATTAATTGTGCCAATAATAATAATAATAATAATAATAAGAATAATAATAATAATAATTTATCATTTACAATTATGTTAATGTGATTGAGAAAGAAAACAAGAAAGGTTGAGTTGATAAATATATTTGAATATCCTAGTATCCAATCACATATTACTAGTACGTACCTCGTGCTATGCACGGGACATAGATATTAAATGAGCTATTTTCACATGCTCTGTTCGTTTAAGTCTAAAAAGCAATAGAGTTATCATCCATTATTCACGTCTTTTAATCACCGTTAAGTCTAAAAAACAATAGGCTTATAATTTATTTTCCACCTCTTTTAATTAACGTCATTTTTTTAGCCAGAACATTAAATATGAACATGTTAGGGCGAACTTGTCAAATAATTAATATATTTTCTCAATAACAAATTTATACAAATATAAAGTTGATTTTAGTATATATATTTATTCCTTGATATAAGAGAAATAACAGTTTTGCTTATCCTTGTTCACCGTATAATAGTTAATTATTATTTTATCATAAATTTTGTTGTCATATAATGTCATTATTATTTATAAAGTTAAAACAGTAGTACGTCTTCTTGTTCTTTTTATTTTATGTAATGGAAAATATTTAATGCACGTTAGTATTATTTATTTATGTAATCAATTTAAAGTATGTAAATAAATTTAAAATTAAATAGTATATAAATATTTTACAAAATATACACACATGTTTTTTTAAAATTTAATTTTGTATACTGATTAATTAAACAACTTTGATTTCTCAAATGCCAAAAACTCAATCCCTTCTATAATCAAGATTTTCTAATTTGTATTATAAGGATTTATAGTTTATTTCGCATACTCTGCAATGAAAATATATTTTACAAGAATTTCAATATATAAAGTAATAGAAATAACAAAAAAAATTATAAAAAAATAATCATGGTTGTCAATAATATATTTCAATTTTAATTTTAATTTTAATTTTTTACCATTAGTAAATTATTTAATGTATCTAGTCATTATCTCTTAAATGGTAAATTATATTAATTTCTTATATATAATGAAATAAATGCTTCAAAAAAATTATGTTGGCAAAGATTATCTATAAATATTTTAGGATAACAAATGAATATTTGCGAAAAAAAAATAATAATATGGTTAGAACTTAAAATATATTATAATATTTATCTTGACCAAAATATTATCAACATGAATCATGAAAATCAATCTTGTAATTTATTATAATGAATATCAATAAAATTATTTAAGATATTAATAAAATTATTTAAGAAAACAATATTTATTATCATATCTGATTTGATCTTATTTCAGAATGTGTATATGGAAGCAACTAATGCATATAATTAATAAGTTTCTATAAAAAGGTATGCATTAAATGCTCTCAAATTTTTTTACAACTATTTTTAATCAATGATTATTCTTATTATATATATATAGCTATAGATATAGTTGGGAAAAAACTTCTATAATGGAATGAGCATGAAAATTACTTCAATCCAACCAATCGATAATTGCATTTCATAATAGATTTACAGTACAGTGCTATGTGTAATGTGCCTTTATTTGCTCAAGAGAATATGACATATTTCTTGAATTTAGGATATAACCGTTTTTGTAATTCGACAAATAATGGTGGGACTTCATGAAAAGCCTTATACATATAGAGAGAGTTAGGATCACATGAAAGTGATAAATAGTGAAAAAAAAAAAAGAGAATAAATTTATATTATTGGATGCATCAAGTTAACGGTGAGTTTATTATGAATGTGAGTTTATTTATAGATGAAATTGTGGTGCATACATTTCCACTTATTTTCGTACATTTTAAAATATAAACTTACATGAATATAAGTTTGTTACTTGATGTGATTTTTTGCCGATTTGAGGAGAAATCAGATCATATCTCAATAATATCCTAAGACTTAATTTTTATTTTTATTTTTTCAATTTTGGTGGTTATAAGAATTATTTCAATAATATTATGTCTTTATCTCATAAATATATAATTTGTTTTAAAAATGATAAAAATGAATGCTAGGAATTTGAGTTTCTCAAAAATTTCTATGTTCTTACTTTTTTTAATCCCATATGTAAGACTAACCATTTTGGATACTTAACAATTATAAAATTGTTGAGATTTGAGAATCCCAATGTTAATTTAGGATACACTTATTTTTTCTTTTAAATGTTCATAATCAAAAGAAAGTTTGGGATTATGAGAATCCCTTATAATTTATCTTCTTACTTTTGTTTAAATCGGATTTGATGATTTCTTTTTTATTGACATGTCTAACTGTTTACGATGGCTCAAATTTCAGAATCTCGACTGTATTTTTGTATATACTCGTTTTTTTAAATCAAAATTATAAAAAAGAAGGTTAAATTTTAATGAATATCCCAAAAATTTTATCTATGTTTAACTTATTTTCGATTGTTGGATAATAAGAAATGTAGCAATGTTGATTTGATTTCGATTTTGAAGATTTTTAAGTAAATTACAAATATTATATATTTATCTTTCAAAATCTTAGATATTTCGAAATTAGTTATTAGGAAGGTTAGGATTATGAGAATCTATTTTTGGAATGCCCGGTTTTGAGGAGGTGCAAATGCTTGAGGCGGGGCGAATGCTTGGGGATGTGACGATTGTAGTCCAAAGTTCGCCTCCGGGTCTCTTCATAAAAATTTTGGGTGGTTCCTCCATCCAGAATTATATGTGTTAGAATAGGGATCATTTTGCACCCGTGGGAGATTCCCTTGCGACACGTTCACATCAAAGGGATCATAAATAGGCTCTATATACCTCGGGCACTCCCGGGCTCCACGCCTCAAATTTCCACAACTTCCAGATACCTCCGTCATTGCTACTTGAGTCGACTTTGCATCCTTAAGGCAAAGATATTTGAGCTCTTCCTCCAAAAAGGAGAATTTAGCCAAGACCGTATCATTTGTCAAAGAGCTAGATGAAGGAGCGACGTCATTCACGGGAGCCCTCTTCCAGACACTATTCCTTTGAGAATTTTCGCTTAGCATCTCATATAACTCATAGATCTCCTCCTCCGTATGGCTCCAAATGTCACCTCCGGTCGCATGATCCACCATGTATTGCAAACTTTGGTGAAGGTCGTCATAAAAGAATTAATTGAAGACTCCGAGACAAACGTGATGATGTGAGCATTGAAGTTGATAACCTTTGAAATGCTACCACGTCTCATGGAAAGTCTCTCCCGAAGCTTGACTTGAAATCGTCATTTGGGCTCGCAGGTCCGTCGTCTTTTGGTGGGAGTAGTACTTCCACATGAACTTTTTATACACCGCCTCCCAATTAGTAAGAGAATTTAGAAGGAGGGTCATAAACCACGTCTTCGCCCGGTCCTTCAAGGTGTAGGAAAAGCACCGCATCTGAAGTTGATTTTCATTAAGCTCTTGTAGAGGAAAGGTGTTAACCGTCGCATAGAATTCTCCAATAAAGTTCAAGATGTCCTCTTGAGGAAGGTCATAGAAGAAAAGTAATTGATTGAGATAGATGGTCTTCAAGTCAAAATTTTGGGCCGCCTCTCCGAGCACGAGACAAGATGTGTTATCTCTAATTATGGGTCGTGCGAAATATCTCATGTTCAGAGGTGGGGGTTGCAATTTCTCTCCTTGATCCACCATAGTTGCCGACTCAAGTTGCGTCTCGTCTATGCGTGGCTCAACGTAGATTTCAACCGGCGGTGTCTCCTCTCGAGTACCTCACCTGCGTCTACCTCGCATACACACAAACAAGAAACTATACCTGTGAAGGCACCAATGAGAAACATGATACTAACGCAAGGAACAAACACGAACTAATTACTAAATTACTAAAACCAAGAGAAAGCAAGAGAAACACAGAAATTAAGCAAAAATCACAAGAATCAAGAGAAACACGGAAACAAAAGAAAACTAGTAAGTAAACTTGCAATCGGCCTACTTGCCTTTCCCGGCAACAGCGCAATTTTGTTATGCTGTTTTTTAGCCGTGTACGATCAAAATATCTCCCTCGGATCGTCTTCTGAAGGAGGTGATTCGGAGCTTCGTTTATAAACTAGTTGTCGAAAGCACAAAAAGAGAAAATAAAATCCTGCACATTCTAAGCAAATGAATGGGGTTGATTTTTAAATTAAATTACTCTAAGCACTTGAAAGCAATTTAACTAAAAGAGCCAGCTTGGAAGAAAGTTCTAAACTTTAATTGTATGGGAGTGTGCAAACCCGTAAAAAGACCCAAACCAAGAGAAACGAGTCATAACTAACGCAAATAGACACTAAAGTCGAACAATTGATTGGCAATAACCAACCTCTAAACTAAGTCTCAATTTTTACCTCAATAGGTTGGAACTATAACCAACCAGTCACACTAGATAAGCAAGATAAAATAAAAGTTAACAACTTTAACTAAAACCGAGCTCAACGCATAAATTTCGGCCAAGAAACTACTTTTACCTCTTAACACAAAGTAAGGAAAAATAGAGCAAAAATCGAGATAATAAGTTCTAAACTAGGTACTTACTTCCCTAATGCATTTCCAAGCGAAATAAATGTGAAAAGATCGAAATTTAAATAAGAAAAAGCATCGTAGAAAAAAGTTACTGGAAAATATGAGTCTGAACCTCCACAAGCCTAAGTCTAGAGAGAAGAATAAGAAAATGAGCAATTCCTAAAGTGGAAACTAATCAAATGAAGGATTAATGTCTCAAATACAAAGGACTAAGAGTATTTATACCAATTAGCTAAAATAGGCACATTTACTATGGGACACCCATTGGTTGGCGAATTGGTCCGCTGGGACTCGCTGGGTGGCGTCCTAGGGCGTTGAGCGGACGGGTCTGGTACGGGTGATGTGACACTTGTTGGCTGGCGACCTAGGTCGCTAGGCAGACGGGTCTCGTGGGAAAGATGCGGCACTCGCTGGTTGACAGAATCACTCTCAGAGCAGATAGTTGATTGGTCGGAAAAAGTGAGTATTTTATATATTTATTACCATATTTTTATATGTTTAATTTTATCTCACTTATATAAATAAATTTATTTGTTTTGACTATTTATGATTTATTTTTAGAATAGTGAAGTATTTTCATGGGCGACTAATTTATCCACTCTCTAGAAAATAAATCCCCGTACCTGTACGGCATGCCACTCTCGCAAATAATTCCTCCCCGTTATATATGACCCACGCTCTCTTTCTCGGCTTTTTTTCTTTCTCCCGTCAATAGCTTCCCAGGACTCCCAAAATTGCATGAGTTTCATTAATTCCTTCATACTCCTGGCTACTTAAAATTCTCCTCAGAATGATTTTTAAAGGCCCAAAAGTTTTGGTCCAGTTTCCTCATGTAAGGCTTCAAATGTTGGGCCTTTTTTTTTGTTTTAAATATATCAATCATTGGGCTGGTATTAGGTATTTCATATTGGCCTACTCAAATTCTCGTTTGGAACCACGTCGATGAAAATATTCCAATATTCTAAAAATAAAACATAAAAATATCAAAGTACAAGAATCCATCCAAAGAAATATATACGCGACCTCGACCTGTCGGTTTTTCTGCATGTGAATGGGCCACCGATGTAAAATGTTGTTTTATCTTTATTTCTTCAAACAAAGTGATCATTGATGTCGCGCAAAAAGCCAAGTGCATTGGCTTGAGCCATGGGCTCTGGTCCGACCAGTGTCCACTGAAGATAAAGCCCGATTATGCAGTTTAAAAGATATATGACACTGATTAAATATGTATAAAAGACTTAAGAAATACTTCTAAAAAAGATGGAAGTAAGATAATGTATATCCACACCGTTATTAAGAAGTATCGGAATCAAGGACACTTCTCTAAGCTTTTAAGATTATTCATTACACACGATTAAAAAGATGATGTTTTTCTGACTTGAGCATTGAAGTGTCTACGTTGGGGCTCTACCCATGGCGCTTTGCTGGTCGATCTGGTTCATGAAGGCGAAGGCAAACAAGATGAGGCGCTTCGATCGGCAGTCCCGATAAGTCAATATTTTGACTTGACTTATCAAATTAGCGCAGTTTATGAGGAGTCCAAGCATCTATAAAGAAAACAAGATGGTTGCGCTGCGGTGGCCTAAAGTTTGGTCGGACGCAGCACGAGTCTGAGATTGAAAAAAATAAAATAAAATAAAATAAAGAGAAGTAGATAGCAACAGCCATAGTGGCTGGATGATGGAAAAACATTGTGGTGCCAGGATGACCATGTGTAAAAGGAAAAAAATTTGGGCCTCAGCAATCGTTTGGCCTAGTAAAGAAAAAAAATAGATCAGCCCCAAAGTCAGCTATTAATTAGCCCAACAGAAAAGTAAAGAGGAAGGCCCGATTGCAGCATATATATATGTATATAATTGCCCCCCCAGCGAGAAAACGAAAAGGGTAAAGAAATTTAAGGTAGGGCCTAGTGTAGAGGAAAGCTGGTCACGATTGCAGCAGGATGGCGGCAGTTTTGGCATGCTTCACGGCTGCAGGATGGCCAAGAAACAGGTCGCCGATCAAAGGCAAGAAAATATAAGATTTCGACGCAAGATATGAAGCAAGAAGAAGTAGCTTTAAGAAGATGAGAGTGAATTGAACAGCAAAAAATCCAGAAAATAGTTTTCAGACAAAAAAAAATGACCAAAAGTTGGTGTACAACTTTAAACTTGAAAATGCAAAATTAAAAAAATCAGAAATAATGGTAAAATGCCCCTAAAAAAATTTCCGTTCACTATATTGCATCACCATTTTGTGTACATAACAATATTATTCAAATGTCTAACCAAATTGATATGATAATTTTATATGAAATATATTTATTTATATTTTTATTATTATTGAAAGTTTATAAATAAATATTTATTAAATGATTTTAAAAAGATAATCGACCGGTCAAAGCAACCAATTATGACAGGTTTATTGGAAACTAGTTCATTACAATGAATCGAACCATTTAGTTGACCGATTCTCAATGCGAAAATTGGTTCGGTCTGTTTTCGAAACAATAGTAGGCAATATTATTATTATTATTATTATTATTGTTGTTGTTTTGAAAATTTTATTAACCTCTCACAATATAATAAAATTAAAATAATTATTTTTATCAATATATTGCTTATTCAATTAAAAAATAGTTTGAAATATAAAAAATATTGTATAGTAATTTAACTGTAAACATTAATACAATGTAGAGAAGTGAAATAATATGTTGAAATTATATGATATCAACTACTTTTTGAAAACATAAGGCTCGAATACCAAAATTCGTCTCAAGTTGCAAATGTAGTCTCATTTAAGTAACATGGAGACCAAAATTGCAACACAAAATAAAACGTAAAGGACCATTTTTATAATCTTTGGGACCAAATTTGCAACACGGTCAATCTTGCAGGACTACATTTGCGATTTCGTTATTTTTCAAACTAACGACGCACGCGACAGTCCCTTTAGTTTTGACGGCCTGTGACCAATTTTACAACAGAAGTTCATCACAGAGACCAATTTTATAATTCTATGTGACCAATTTTACAAACAAATTCAATCCTAATAACCAAATTTGCAATATTCTCTAACGAGAATAGTGTACTCATATAGAATGAGATGAATAAATATGGTGTGCCATTGTTGACTAATGTTCATGCATTTAAATTTGCAATTGGGTACCACCCCATGTGATGGTTGTATATGGATCTTCTTACGAACCACGGCCACTATATTTGAATATACTGACATTTCCTGTCTCATAGTTAATGAACAAATTGTTGGGGGCTTATTAGGCCCCATAAATTTAAATCAAGACTTCTTTTGAAATGATTGGTTCTCCTCACATAGCCATATATGACAATAAATTGGACAGGATTTCCAGAAAGATTAATTTGGAGACTTATAATGAACTTGTTAACATAAACAAATGATTTAAGTTTCAACTAAATTTGAATTAATTCTCAAGAATAAGGACAGAGAGAGCAAAAATAAATTTGGGACAATTGCATCTGCCTTGTTCTTGGTCTTCTATCAACTTCATAATGAAAAATTTTATTTTTGGAACCAATTGAATGTATAGTAATAGAGTGGACAAAGTAATACAACTGGTACGCTGCTGTAATGTTTTAGGTCAGCTTAAAAATAATAGAAGTGCGCTTATGTGTGTGCTGGCATGGCAACTAATAATTTGCATAATGACAATTTAATTGAGTTTGAACCATATCTAGCTCAGCTATATATTAGGATATAATTCCTCTTATACTTATTGCTAGGTTTGGAATAATTATACACAAATGCGACCTAAATTTTGATCTCTCTTCCCAGTGAAAAATGGCAAAACAATAAAAATACANATAAGAAAAACAAAAATACTAAATCATAATTTAATTCAAAAAAAATGTTAATTAAGAAAAGAATTCTAAATATTATTAAAAATATTTTATATGCAACATTTTTATTTTATATACAATATTTTAATATAACGCCATAGAAAATTTGACATCTCTTGATTAGGTAATGCTTTTTAGTTAAATGACATTAGTAACATAATATTGCACCATAACATTTGGATTGAGAATAAGAAAAAATATATAAAATTTGAATATGGCAACATAATAATGAGATATATTGGTGTTTGAAATATAAATCATTATTAATGATTTATACAATTAGATATATTGTTTTTTCTTGTAGGTGGATATATATCTATATATATATTGAAATAGATGATTGAATATTTTTAGTTTTATTTCTTAATTATTTGATTTTGTAATTTTGGAATTTGAATTATTGTGTGAATCATTTTTACGTACTCAAGCATAAAAAAAGTTTGAATATATATATATATATATATAATACATATTTAAATAATTATTTTGTTACACTCATTCAACAAAAATAGACATGAATCCTGTCAGATCATATCGAAGAATGAGCATTACATCATTTTGGAATCTGAATTATTGTATAAAACTATTTTTATGTAATCAAAGATAAATGAAATTTGAAAATGAAATAAGTATGAATACTTCCAAATCAGATCAAATAATGATTGTTACATAATGTGATTGATGGGGAAGAGGTGATAAAAAACGTTACACAATTGAGATGAGTAAAGAAAAAAAGAAAAAAAAATAAATAAATTAAATGTTTTGTAACCGAATGTAACAGTTTTAGGTGGTATGTGAAAACTAATAAAATTGAATGTTGAAAATTTTGGAGGGATAATAAAATTTAATGCATAAAACTAATAAAATTGAATGTTGAAAGTTTTGGTGGATAATAAAATTTAATGCATGACAATATAATTTAATGTTTTGTTGCTCCTCTTTATACATATATAGATTCCCTATATATGCCTGCACGGAATGATTGTATATTGTACTAGTACAGAGCCCGTGCGATGCACGGGGTGCACAATTTTAAGGCTATTTATCCAGGCTTATAATTATATACATGAATAAAGAAAAATGTACGGGATATATGTAGTACGTGACTCGTGCGAAGCATGAGATATATTTATTTAGAGAATATTATATTATAAGATGCAATATTCAATAAAAGTTTATAATACACAAGAAAATTGTACAATGTTGAATAAAAGTTTTATAATATTCAAGCACTACGCCAAAAAAGGCTTCAGATAGCGCTTATTTTTTGCTACAGATAACGCTTTTAAGCGTTATCGGAATCAGTGTTATCTGAAGACCGAGTTATCAGATAGCGCTTCAAAAGCGCTATGTGAAGAACATTTCACATAACGCTTTTTTAAAATAAGTGTTATGTGAAAGGCCCTTTACATAACGCTTTTTTATGCTAAGCGTCATGTGAACAACCCTTCACATAACGCTTTTTATGTTAAGCGTTATGTAAAAGGTTCTTCACATAACACTTGTTTATATTAAGTGTTATCTATAATATTAATCAGATAACATTTTTTAACAAAAGCGTTATCTGTGTATAATATTTTTTTTTATATATATATATATATATTTTGTCCTCAAATACGTATACCAATAAACAAGAACCAGATAACTTAAATCATAACCCCATAAACAACGGCGCAAGAACCAACATGAAAACAACATAAACATGAATATAACAAACACATTCCACTAATTTTAACATTGTGTTAGTGTATGTACAAGAGAATACTGTAACACAAAATCATGAAAGAATCTCCAATTCCAATAAATTAATAAAAAAGACTAATATTCCTAGTAAGAAATTCGACCACCATTAGCCAATAGCCTGACCAAACAATTTTTTATTGCAACCTCCTGCATCGCAAAATTATACATATATTGATATCAAATTTAAGTCATTCATCACATATTATAAACAAAATATAATAGAAAATGTAATAGGAACATAACAAAATACATACCTGTTAAGTAGGAAGAGAATGCACATGTATCTGCCAGATTTAAAAATTGAAAAGAAACATCACAATCATTATCTATTAGTTATATTTCGTAATAGATTTGAAATTTAACACAACAATAACAAGAAACGAATCGACATTAGTAGAGTTTTTATCTTACACAACTCTTAATAACATATTGTGCCCATTCTTCCCGAACTTCATCTACTTGCTCCTCAGATAATTGAACGCACTTGTAACTAGGAAAATACTACAAAATATAACATTATTAATTACATTTTAACCAAAATAGCAAAAAATAAGTAGGTAATGGAATGACAGGAAAATGAGATTAAATTCATTTACCTCATCTGGGATAGTCATTTCATCAGAAATAATTATGTCTTTAATAAATTTCAAAACGTAATACCCACAATCCACACTGTTAGCTTGTTCGGGACACTAAAAGAAACAAGTATTTGTTAGTACGTACATATATAGATCAACATCTACTACAAATAACATGTTGAAGTACCTTAATATTTTTCCATCTCAAGTGTTTTGATTTTTTGAGGACCATCCCGACTTGAGCCCGAAAAACTCGTAATACGCTAGTAAAAACAGAAAGACCATAGAGTTACTAGAAAAAAAACAACAAAAAACAAAAACACCATAACAACCACATATACTTACGTGTTAAACACATCTGTCATATGTTTATCAGGATCCTTGTGCATAGGATCTAAATAATATATCGTCTCTGCCTTCAAATTAATTGCCAACAACACCCAATGGACCCTATAAAAAAAGTAAACATTTGATATTTAGTATTAGGTTTTATGTATTATTGACAATATATATATATATATATATGTATATACAGAAGAAGAGTCTTACGATGTATTATATGGCGCAAGAATCAACTTATCCCTTGCATTATTTTCATCAAGCAAATCAACAATGGATTTCATCTGCTCCTCTTTTTTAAGTAGAAAGCTTGTTACATGGGGGGATAAGAAGAAGAACCTCTTTGATAATTGCTTACAGACCATAAACGTCTCGTACAAGTATCTCAAATAAACATAAAAAAGATTATTACTTGCCAAAAGAATATATCAAATCGACATACAAAATTAACCAATAAAAGTCAGAATGGTACCTGATATATGTACAAACAGCAGAGACACCAATCCACTGATGCATAACAACATGATTTATTTCATCTACACCAAGCTTCTCTTCAAATGATACACCAAATATCTCTTTGGCCATCATTATGCTTGGTAATAAATCACCAGGTCTCATGAGCAATTGGACATGCATGGTAAGATAGCTACAGTATGACCCGTTCCTCGCAGTACCAACTTCATTAGATCCTTTTGTATGTTTTTCTTCCCCATTCCTTTTTGGAACGTTAGAGTTCTTTGTTCCCTTATTCTGGGGATTTTCTGAGATCTATATTTTTTCCAAGTGTAATAAATGATATACATATACTACATATAAAAAATAAAAAACTAGATTTATTGGTTTGCACATACCGATTTATTTACAAAAACGAGATTCTTTGGCCACGCCACAAAAGTGCCTATTGCATCTCGAACTGTTATTAGTTCTTCATCATCAACAGGCACAGGCAACAAGGCATTTGGCTCGAAAGCAACCTCAAGACTAACTTTCACATGGTCAATTGGCAACGGTCTGGTGTGTATTGTTTCACCAAGACGGTTGTGCACTTTGCCACGACCAACCGCGCGATAAGTCGGTGATGATAGATAGACATTACATTCCGAAAACCCCTAAGAATACAATGATGAAATAACAATATAAAAGAAAAGAAACATCGTCAATTATGAATTAATTGAGAAATCAAATACCTCTGGAATAATGTCAGGTTCAGTGTTTGAACTTTGTTTATCCTCAGCATCCACAGCATTATGAATAGCATTTTTTTCTCGACTTTTATCCAAGGTGACAACATTCTTTGTTTTCTCAGTCTGCTTGCCAATACTTTTCGGGTTTTTCGGGATCTACAACATATTTTATTTTCAATTGTATCAACTAAAAAAATATTAATTTGACTATAGAATAAAAAAGGGAAGCGGTCATATGCTTCAGAATCAATAAAACAAAAATCTATAAAGAAAAAAATACATAGAAGGATAAAATAGAAAAAAAAAAATGTAAAATAGCTAAAAAGATAAAAGTGAATATCATGTTTTCAACTACCTTGTGAATGTTGTCACTACAACTTGGGGCGCCATTCTCGTTACCTTCAAAGTCAGACAAATCAGGTTGTGCCTCTTTTGCATTGCTACCATAAATTTTCTTTTCCATTTCTTCAAGCCGCGCCACAACTGCGTTTAGATTATTTTTTAAACTTTGCACTTCATCATGTTTGACACGCTTTTTTGGAGGAAAACAATCTTTTCGAGATACCCCAAATCCAATCCCCCTAACACGGCCAGGATACTCTTTGGCATTTATAGCCTGAGAAAGTATATCCAAATGGACATTTCTTTCTGCATCCTCGTCTGATAGGCCTTGTGCAAGGTTCTCCTAAAAGATACAAGAATAATATACAAACCTTTATATCGTCATCATTATTATTATCATATTTTAACGATTAACAAAAATAAGTAAAAGATCATTAAACTCACACATTCGTTCCAAACTTTTTGGACATTTTCATTTTCAATAATTCCGTCTTTGTTGACACGAGCAGCTTTCCACACCTTGTGACACGGAAGACGTTTAACCTCTAATCCAGACTCTTTTATCTATATATTAAAGCATTCAAGATATATTTTCAGTGACAGAGCATTATAAACAAACATAAAAAGACATAATCAGATACACACACTCATTCCTACACACACATATATATAAGTGTGTGCATGTGTGTATATAAATGCACTCTACCATTTTTTGCTCAAGTCGTGCATATCCCATACGTGAAGCTCTATATGGATACAATGGATTTGACGCTCTTTGTCGATTTTGATTGCTTATTTCCTGGTCAATACATTTTGATAATTTCAAAATATGCATAAATTTAAATGTAATGTCACTAATTTGTTAAAATGTCATGCTTACCTGGAAAGAAACGTCAACACGTTTTTCCACAAAAGTTTTCCATTGCTCTTTAGTTATCATGCGTGCATAGCATGACGGAGGATGTTTATTTATATTTCCTTCAGCATCTTTCAAAAAGTCCCTTGTCAATTCTGATCTGAACCTTCTGTGAAGTTTACCTGCTTCTTTCATTACAAATCTACGGTGCTTTTCCCCGATTTCAAAAGTCTCCTGCAAGGATTTACTTATCAACAATGATAATGTTTTTCATACTAATAAATGTATTTGTTTAAACTAATGAAAATATTCACAAATTAGATTCAACAAAAAAATACGCACCAGTAAAATATCCCAAATGAGATCCTTGAATACGTCTAAGTCCTTATTTCTCCAATCATCAATTGTAATTGGAATATTCTCACGAGCTACATTCCCAATAGTGCTGATAAACATCGACCCATAAGGCTCAATTGGCTGACCCAAATCATTCCAATTCACCTAGTATAGCATAAAATGTTGAATTTATATCTTACTATAAGAACTACTAAATTATTGAATAGAGGTTCCACAAAAACTTACCTTAAATTTTATCCCTTTATTTCGGGCACGAATGACTTTTTTCATTACAACTGTTCGTGAACGAGTCTTAGCAACTACATCTTCATCAGAATGAGAATCATCACTTTCTAGATTCTCCATTTGACCTGCAAAAATTTAAAGTGGATAGATAAAAAAAATTACAAACATGGCCGAAAAAGATGTGATGGAAGAAAAAAGAAAAAGAAAAAAAGAAAAAAAAATTGTGAATAATTTATTTATATTAATTTTTTTTCTATATATGTTATGTTACTATGGATAATCTCCCAATTTTTTAGATAAAAATAAATGGTAGTATGTAATACTCCTCAATGCTACTACTCAATCTGAAAGTTTCCTAATTAGCTCCAAACTCACTAGGATCTCATCAATTTTATACGAAAAAGTTTTGCAATTATACACATTGTCCAATTTTCCAACCCAAAGCTATGTGTGATCTACATATACTTGCTAAAATCCTGGTACGTTTTTCTTTTCATTTTTTTTTTCACAGCTTTCACACTGATGAAAAACACATGACTTGTTGGCCTGTTAGTTAGTATATGTTAGAAGTAATAGATGCAGGTCTGGGAAGTGGGAAACTGCAAGGATAATGGGTAGAAAAGCTAATTTATTTTTACAGTTGGGTGAATTTCTATAATTTATTTTTACGGTTTTGATATATATGTGTGAATTTTTATATATAATCTATAATAATGTCATATAAATGATCAATTCATAAAAATGACTAGTCATAATGTCAAATCTTATCCTAAAACTTGACCAATCTATTTATTTAAAAGAAAAGAATTGTAATATGTTGTACCTCAATAGGCTTATATTATTGTCTTTTATTAAAATTTGAAGATTTGCACCTTAAAAAGTTTTTTGTCCATGAAATAGAATTTAAATATCTCTCTCCAGGGATATATGAAAATTTGGCCCACAATTGATACAATCTTAAAAGTGGATAACATAATCCCAAGAAGAGGTGTAAGTACAAATCAATATACAAACTGTAACTTAAATACTCAACATGGCCAAGTGATTGTGCAAAATGTACAAAAAGAGAGTTACATACCTAAAAGCAGCTCCAATCACAGCTATCCTTTTAGCTCCCTTTAACAGATGAATCTGAAATTGTAAAACGAGTATCAATATCCAGCAGAAACAATATATAAGAAAAAAATGACAAACATGCACATATGGAGATAGTATTCGAGATATGATAAGAGTTTACCTGTGTTAATTTATAGCTAATCTTTTTCTCTTCTTATTCGAACTCACAATTTTTTGTCTCTTATTAATATGAAATGACGGATTGACCCAAACCCCCTCATTGTGATCATCTCTCATGTACATAGTATCATCTATGGATGGATCACTATTGGGTGGTTGTGATGTATAGCAAAATGGATCGTCCTCAGACATTAAATCTTCATGATTCTCGTCAACATGTTCAACTATTTTATTGGTTAACAGCACAATAGACCATTTACAATCCGAAGGATCGGTCACATAGAATACTTGTTGAGCTTGTGATGCTAAAATAAAGGGTTCATCTTTGTATCCCACCCTATTAAGGTCCACTTGCATAAACCCTGCTTTATCCATTTGAGCACCAGTATTATTGTCAACCCACTTGCAACCAAATACAGGAACTCGAAATTTTGTGTAATCTAACTCCCATATACGTTCAATTACACCGAAGTATGACATATTTGCATATGTTGGAGTCCTATCTTTAGCACTTGAGATATGCATGGACTCGGCAACCAATGTAACCCCACTATTTTGCATAGTACTCTGACCATCTTGCTCTTTTGTATAATATGTGCATCCATTTATCATGTAACCTTTAAAAGAACATGCATGTATGCTAGGGCCTTTCGCCAACCACTTCAACCTTTCAGATATTGATGCTGAATCTACAGCTAATGATGCAAAAATGTGATTTTTTAGCCAAGATATGAAGTTTTTATTGTGTTCCCTCGTTACCCAACTCTCGTTTCTATTTGGATTCGCACATTTAAGTATATCCTTGTGACGTTGGACATATGGCTGTACCTCATCGTCATTGTGTAAGACATACAAATGTGCCTGATCCCAATCTAGAGATGGTATGGTCACTATTTCATTTCCAATGATTCCTTCTCCTGTTGTTCTTCCTAAGTGTCGAGACCTCGGTATCCCAACTGTTTCAGTGTTGCCAAGATATTGACCACAAAACTCGATTGCTTCTTCCATAATGTAACATTCAGCAATACAGCCCTCTGGTCGGCTTCGGTTTTTCACATATCCCTTTAGCACTTTCATGAAGCCTTCAACCCTATACATCCATCTCATATAAGAAGGTCCACATAACTGAGTCTCTTTAACTAAATGAACGGTCAAGTGAACCATAATGTCAAAAAAAGACGGTGGAAAATACATCTCGAGTTCACATAATGTGACAACTACCTCCCTCTGTAAAGAAGGTAATTTTCCGGGGTCAATCACCTTACTGCAAATCGCCTTGAAGAAAAAGCACAACTTAGTTATTGTCCACCGTACCTTTTCAGGCAAAACTGATCGAATAGCTATCGGTAACAAGTGCTCCATTAAGATGTGACAATCATGGGACTTCAACCCCTTTAACTTAAGGTCTTTCATAGATACCAAGTTCTTGATATTTGAAGAGTACCCTTCCGGAACTTTAACTCCATCAAGAAATTTACAAATTGTAATTTTTTCATTCCTACTGAGAGTATGAGATGCAGGAGGTAGAAAATGGCGTGTGCCCTTCTTTATAGGTCCCAACTCCGTTCTTATACCCATATTAACTAAGTCCAACCTAGCATTGATGCCATCTTTAGATTTTCCTGGCACATTCAGCAGTGTGCCAATGACACTCTCAAAAATATTTTTTTCGATATGCATCACATCCAGGAAATGTCTTATATATAGTGATTTCCAATATGGCAACTCAAAGAAGACTGAGCGTTTTTTCCAACCGACTGTCTTTAGATCCCGTGCAAAAGGTTTACCAAATTTGTTGGTTATATCTTTTACTTTTTCAAAAAGTTGATCACCTGTTAATGGAACTGGAGCTCTGCCGTGTTCTTGCTTCCCGTTAAACGCTTTCCTCCAATTTCGATAACGATGAGTGGAAGGTAAAAATCTCCGATTGCCCATAAAAACATTTTTCTTGCCATGTTCAAGTCGCAACCAATCAGTATCATCCTCACATATAGGACATGCACGCTGCCCTTTTATACTATATCCTGACAGATTACCATAGGCTGGAAAATCGTTAATGGTGCCAAATAACATTGCTCTCAATGTAAAATTTTCTTTCATATGCCCATCATACACATCCACGCCTATCTCCCACATATGCTTCAAATCTTCTATCAAAGGTGCCAAATAAATGTCTATATCATTTCCTGGTTGTTTAGGTCCTGAAATTAACATAGACAACATCATAAATTTTCTCTTCATGCATAGCCATGGGGGTAAATTATAGATCATCATAATAACCGGCCATGTGCTATAAGAGCTGCTCTGTATACCATGTGGGTTCATCCCATCTGTGGATAATGCAAGACGTAGATTTCTTGGTTCTTTGCCAAAATCAGGGTAGTCATGGTCAATTTTTGTCCACTGAGGAGAGTCTGCTGGATGCCTAATCATTCCATCTTTACACCTTTCATTCGCGTGCCAAATTAAGTGCTTTGCATTTTCAGCACTATGGTACAAACGCCTAAATCGTGGTATTATAGGGAAATACCATAACACCTTCGCTGGAGATGATCCATTTTTCCTATATCGTTGGGCGTTACACTTGGGACACGACTTTAAAGAGGAATATTCCTTTCGAAATAGAACACAATCGTTCGGACAAGCATGTATCTTCTCATAACTCATGCCAATGGAGGATAACATTCTTTTGGCTTCATAAGTTCGACCAGGAAGAACATTATTGATAGGAAGCATATCTTTTAATAGCTTTAATAAATCAGTGAAGCTCCTGTCGGACCAACCACTATTAGCTTTCAAATTATATAACTTCAGGACAGCAGATAATCTTGTGAATTTAGTGCAACCATCATACAATGGTTTATGAGCATCGCTTACCAATCTATCAAACATCTCCGGACAATCACGAAGATCATCTTCGACCATATCCGCTATCTCATTAAGTTGGTCAGACTCATAATCCACATCTGCATAGCGGTTACTTGTTGAATAATTCACATTATCTTTCTGATCAGGACATTGTTTTCTCATCTCACCATGCTTAGTCCAACAAGTATAACTTTGATCAATTCCATTGCATATTAGATGATCGACCAAATCATCTACACCTATCTGTTTAGAGTAACAACAATCTAGACAAGGGCAGGTGATTTTATTAGAATATTCTGCATGTGCAACAGCAAATTTAACAAATTCTTTCACACCGTCCTCGTATTCTTTTGACAATCGACTGGCAGACATCCATTTTCGATCCATAGCTTCTTGATCTAATAAAGTATTAAGTACAGTTATTTTGGTAAGTGAGAAATTAACATCAATCTCAAAATAGACACGAAGAAAATAAACCTATAGTTCCTATAGATGATAAGTTCATATGTCTAAATTTGCATATATACTTACAAAAATAAATATATATGCTTATATTTATCAATTTAAAACAGAAAGAGAAAAATGAATTACCTTTTCTATCAATGAGACGAAATCTTTTTCGATGCTTGTTGAGACTACAGTCAAAATTAAAAAATGTATAAGTTATATATTCGACTTTCAAGTATAAGGGAAAACTATAAGACCTAAAACCGTTATGAGAAGAAGAATAAGACGAAGAAAAATTGCATTATAATGTTGTCGTTTACTACATATGCAATGAACATGACATTTAATAAAAAAATAAATATTGAAATAAGGACCAAATGAACAAAGCCATTTGTTATCAAACCTTTCAGAAAGCAAACAAATATTTGCACAGGGACATACACATACATTACATATATATATATATATATATGTTATATGTTATTAATAATATATGCTAACAAATTATTGTCTTGCACATGGAGATTGTGTGGTCAGCTTTAGACTTTCTGCAACACAAGTGCTGATGTTTTGCGTGCATGTACCAAATTCCTTTACTATAAAAAATTCAGAAAAATTAATTGGCTCATATATATTTAAATGAATGTACCATGGAAACAAACCAGGCTCTACAGATTTGCTGGAATAAAAAAGGCTATATCAGTAGAGATAGCAAATAGTAGTAGCTGCTATCGACACATTAATACCCATTGGCTAATCAGTCTCTTTAATCTCTATGTCACATTTTGTTGAGGGAAATTTATACTCGAGAAGCATGAGTTGGTTTTCCTACTCAGGATAGTCTCCATCTGTTTTTATTTTGCTCAAAACAAAGGATACCCTGAATTAATAACATATGTGTTTAATAAACTCATTTTAATATTTTAATTTCCCCAGGATCCCCTGTTGGAACTAGTCTCCATCTGTTGTATAAACACGATTTGGTAGCTGGTGTAACTTTGATTGAGATCATAACCTTTAACATAGAGAAATGTACTGGAGCTTTAGTGTGTGAAAGATTCCACCTTATAATTTGTTAAAAATAGTTAAAAACCTATACTCGTAACCTTTGAGTAAAAAACAAATAGTTAACATGATTACTGATTCGGTGATTCTAATTTATCCACAAATTGAATCAAATCACATGCAATATACTCTTCAAAGAGTAGCATAAACTGAACAATAAAATAAACATAACTGCATCAAGAGGCGACATACGAATGCAACAAACGCAAACCTTTTGACGGGTCCACCCAAGCTGCAAATTTCTTGAATGAATTCTAATCACCTGGTAAACTAGGATACAGAAAATTAGATTATGAGAAGTCCCGACAACGGAACTCTTTTTGTACTTTTATGTTCTTTTTTTTGTTCAACAATATATGTTCATGGAATGCACCAAAACTATATATCTAACCAAGTTTATGTAAATTATGTTCATGAAAATGGCTTCATTTATTACTTGTTGCATAACATATTATTACCAAATGGTACACAAAAACCAACTTTAAGCCATTTTCTGTAGCCAGATGTTATGCATAAGATAAGCCCACCAGATTACTCTGTATTTATATAAACTTGACAACAAAAGATTCAAAACATGCCAAATTCTTACATTTTTCCCGTGTCTTTCAAACAGTCGTCGGGCACAAACGAGAGCCTATCGGCCTTCAGATCGTAAAGAACCCTCACGCACATAAGCACTACAACTAACACTCCTAAAACAGTTAGAACTACCTAGAAATAAGCCTATTGCACAGGATAGCAAATGCTCATTGGTGTATAAGAAATGAAAAGGGTATGAACAACTAATAAACCAACATCTTCAATAATTACAGCCTCTGATGGAACAATACCCCTCCAGCCACAAAAAATAAAAAAAAGGAGGCCCTCAATGGAGTTGACAAGATAAAGAAACAAAATACAATAAAATGAAATAGAAAGATAGAGAAGAAAAACGAAAACAACTATTATGATATTCAAACACAGTCACTGTTCTCCACCAACTAAAATCTAAGAAATACCCAACCTGATCACAAATTCAAAAACGAGAAAATCAGGCAACACAACTGTCCAAAAGCCTTAATTAAACCAACACAAACATAGAACTAATGACACCAACTCCTATTGAAAGGATCTTTTTTTTTTAACCCAAAATTAAGCAACCCGTTTAGCTATCTCACCTGACCCGAAATTGGGGTTCGGATTGGTCAGGAACTTTTTCCTCATATTGACAAGAACAGGGGTAAAGACATTAGACAATTGGCATAAACAACAGTATGTTGCCATTGCCATAACCACTTGAAGCTCTTCCGTAATTTCAAATAGACACACACACACACACACACACATACATAATCCAGTAGAAAAAAAGAATTTGCCGATGAGCGACATCATATACAGAGTAAGAAACATGAGTCACAAGAAAAAAAATAATGGATCAAACAACTTATGTATCACAGCAAATTCATAACTTTATGCCTATTTTCCAATTAACAACAGTCGCTACCCCTAAAACACGATCCAAAACAACTAAAAAATTACTTGAACATATATATCATACCTTGGTTGATAATAAGGTGGTTCACGAAATTTGTTGCCCTTAATCTCGTATCCCTTCTCCTTCTTCTGCTCGAGTGAAAACCACTCCAGGAATTGAAGACGAAAATCGCCAAGAATGCAGTAGCGATAAGTAGGGTTCTAAGAATCCTCAAAGTTTTTGTTTGGAGTAGTTTTTGGAGTAGTTCGCGCGATTTTTTTGGTTCTTTAATATAAATTGAATTTTTGTTTTTATTATGAGTGGGGAACAAATAGGAATAGGTTTAAGTGTTATGTAACACTATATAAATGTTATAACTTACATAACGCTTTTAAAAATGAGTGTTATAATATGAATAAGTGTTATAACTCACATAGCACTTTTTAAAGTAGTGTTATGTATTTGTAGTCTTCTTATAGCGCTTGTTAAAATAAGTGTTATCTAAGGGTTATGTGTTTCTTAGATAACACTTATTTAAAAACGCGTTATGTAAAAAGTGTTATCTGAAGCCTTTTTTGGCGTAGTGAAGTGGAGTCTTAAAGTCTCTTGTACATTAAGACTACTGACAAAATAATATTTTAATAATGAGTTTCCTTTCCTTGTAGCCAATTGTGAATGTGATTTGAGGAGTACAACAAATCGATATATAGCTGACTTGCTTTTTCCATTGTAATTTTTTTTTATAATGAATTTAAAGATATTCTAAAATATAGCAAAACTTAATTTTTTTTATTACAATTAGGAATTTTACTAAATATAAACTCTCAATCTATGGTGTTAATCAACGTTTAAGTCTAAAAAATTAGGAATTTTTACCTCTTTTAAGCTACGTGTAAGTCTAAAAAACAATAGAGTTATTATAAGTTTTTTTTTCTACATCTTTTAAAACATTAAATATGAGCATGTTAGGCTAGCTTGTAAAATAATTAATATACTATCTCACTAAAATATTTATACTAATAAAAATTTAATTTTAGCATATAAATTTATCCCTTGATATAAGAGAAAGTAACAGTTTTACTTATGTTGTTCACCATATAATATTTAATTATTATTTTATTATATAATAAAAAAAAATATTGTTAAATAGTGTAGTAGAATTGTTATAAAATTATATGATTTTTTTTTTTACAATATGGATTTAATATTTTTTTATGATTTGATAATATAAACAAATCTATACTTAACTTTGACAAATAAAACAAATAAATACTTTAGTAAGTATTTAATGTATATACTAAATAGGAATATATTTGGTATAATCAAATACCAAATATAATCAAATAAGTCAAAGTGTACATTTTTATTTGGTATTTGATTTTTTTATTGTTAAAATCTTTTTATTATACTTACCTTTTTAAAATAAAACAAATAAATAAATCAATTAAATAAATAAAATATTATAATACCAAAATAGTAATGCCATTTAATGCAGTTGACTTTTCTGAATAGTAAATGTAATAAATAGAATCTCCTTTTATATAAGTATAGATTGTATAATACGGAAATAGTAATGCAATAAATGTTGTTGACTTTTCTTTATACTAAATCTGGTAAATGGTATACCTTTTAATATAAGTATAGATAGAATATATAATAAATTGAAGATCTGATTGGGGCCATTTTTCTACTGTCATTAGAAAAATTATTTTAGTTGTCTTTATTTTAAATTTTAATCTTATACTTATTGTAAATATGATACAGTACTAGACTCTGATAAATAATGAATTTTTATTTCCAAACAGCTGATGGTATGGTTTTAAGGAGTCGCTTTTCTTTTCAATAAACAAAATTAAAAAAAATATATATATATCTTGTGGCTGGTGAACAGGCATGATGATAATTGTTAATTGACAAGCATGAGGAATAATTGCAGGGAATCAGGTCACTCAGATTTGATTGGGGATGGTGAACTTCTTTCAATTTGAAGTTATAAATCAAAAATTATATTGGACGTTTCACCTATAAATTTTAGGTATTTAGTTACAATATGCGGCAGTAATGATTAACGATAAAAGGACACTCAACCAAACAATTCTAATAAAAAGGTGACACATCTAAATAAACAGATAAAATGTAGGTTATCTTATTATGTTCCTTTAATTGGAGAATGGAGAGCATAGTTAAACTACAAACAAGCCTATTATCAACTGTTCCCATATGATTAACAATGATAAACCAACCAACCGTAAGGTCATAAAATAAAATAGTGGGCCCAGGACAACTCAAACAGAAAATATACTTTTAGATAAGCCATTTTAAATCTACTATCATAAACAGTACTCAAATAATGCTAAATAACATATACTGGTCACATGGAATGTAAAAGGCAAGTGTCACAAGCCTTTTTTAAGCATCCATAATGCTCTTTGTCTAATTTTGTTTGCATCAAACAAACACAAGCCTTGAATTCTTGATATAGGTATATAAAAGCAATACAATTTATTCTAATGCAAAGAAACCGTATCTCTACTTGAGTGTATAATATACTTAAGAATAGACTTGGTCTCTTCTTCTTGCTGTCACGTCAGCAAGACGCAGTCCACTTGCAATTGTATTAGATGATAGAATTTTTTAGACCATGTCAATTTTCTGCGTGATTGTTGTGCACAAGGCTCGATATTAGCTACACTATAGACATCGTGGCTAAATATCAAAGTAATCCAAACCCGAGACATGTATTTTTTTTTTTTTTTAATGAATCCAAAATATTGTAAATTCTCAAGTGATTTTTGCATTATTTGCGAGTATGTAATAGCCTTAAAATAGGGTCATCTTAGTATGGAAAATCTCACTTTCTAAAATGTACCCAGTGAGGTCCCATCAACAATTATGTACAAGTCCTTGTTGTTCTNAGAGTATTGGCATATCCAAATGGATACTATTTGGATATGTCGACAGCCGACGCGATTAGTCGGGTTTACAAGTTAGATTTATAGATGTTAATTGAAGATTATCGCTCAATTCGACCAACGATCCTAACATGGCGCAACTCGGCACAAGTGGAATAAAAAAACTGAGTTCACACTCGGAATGACGACCGACTTCTCAAGAACCGAGGTCCTCCTCATAGACCGAGATCCGAGGAGACCGAGATCCAAAGTAGGTGACAAGGCGCCTACGCGACTGAACCGCGCACCACACATATCGTCATCATCTCTGTGAGCCCACCTGCAGAAAACTGCCTCATAAAGGCGCTTTGCATTTAATGTTGCCGTACCAACCTCGAATGACGAGCCAATAAAAGTTACTATAAATAGCGAAATTTATTTCTTGTACAAGGATCCGATTCCGGACATTAAATTCAAGCACATAAAAACAACTCGGTTCAAACGAAAGCCGATTTTTTGTAACTCATAATCATCCACTAATAATACAAATTTCTAGCATTTCATACATTAACTACTTGTCTTTATAGTTGTTAAATGCCACATAACAACACGATACAAATTAAAACTTTGTATTTGTCTTCTTTTTTTTTCCTTTTTTGTTTGTCTCAGGTTTTTCATTTGCGTGTCGTTTTTGGTGGTTTGTTGTTGGTTTTCTGTGTGATTTATTTTTTTTTTGGTGTGTTTTTTTCTCCAGTTGTGGAGCGGGGTATTCTTCCTTATGAGGAGGTGATATTCTCCCCTTGTAGTCGTGTTGTATTGTGGGTGAGTTTAACACAGTTGCTTCTAGGCTACCTCTGAGTAGCCATCTCGCTAGATTCAGTCGTTTTGGTTGTTTTGCTGTTACTAGCTGATGTCTAGTTATAATTATGTGTTCTTTGATTTTATAATATCTATCGTTTCGAAAAAAAAAATAAAAAAAAATAAGAAGTTAATCGGATGAGCCATTGACCGTGCTCCCCCTCAAAACAGAAAATATCGAACATAAAACGCAATCCTACACGAACCAAAACATACAAACCCACAAGGCAGAACANCCTCCTTGGCCACTGTCAAACTTCACCAACACTGCCACCACCTGAACTAGCAAACCGAAGACGCTTCTACAGAGAATAACACAACCCGACACAAAAATACAAGTCACGGGTGAAATTTATGAGGTATTACTCAAAATTGCGCTACGTTGTAGAAACAGTAAACATAGTAGTAAGTTCACTCAAATACGGAAAGTAAGGTTCTACGAAATATGAACCTTCAGGGGAGCATCTCACTCTCCTTCCGAAACTCTTTCATTAGTATAAGTGTCTCGGCCATTACACAAAGGCTTTGGTATAATCACCTACACTATTACTCTTCCGACCACAGATCCCTTGTGGATTTTCTAACTTGAATTTCTCAAGCTAATCTAAATGTTTCTTCCGAACACTCAGTTCAACCACATACAATATGAAGATAATTCTACGTGATCGAGAACACTTCTCTCTCGATTCACCACTCAATAAATTAAAAATAAACTCAATGAAACTCACAAATAAGAACACACGATTTTTCTACCCTTTGAATATCACACCGATTGCAACTTCAGAAAACTCACTTCTTCATCTTTTTACCCAATGCTTTTGTATCAAACTCAATATGGGAGGTCCAAACTGACTTCGCTACCAAGCCATTCTCTACAATGTAACTTTCTTGATTGATTTGCAGCTATCAATTATGGAAGATTTGAGTACGCAGCTTGACTCTCCTCATAAGGCAAGACAAGTGTAGTTAGATAGATATTTCCCTTAGTATGCACAATTAATAAATAGTTAGTAAATAATTTTAGTGAAATAAATTTATTTAAGAGGATAATAAATTAATCTATACTTATATTAAAAGGGATACTATTTACCAAATTAAGTAGGCAGAAAAGTCAACAGCATTTATTGCATTACTATTTCTGTATTATGCTATATAAAAGGATATTCTATTTACTACATTTACTATCCAAAAAAGTCAACTGCATTAAATGTCATTACTATTTTGGTATTATAATATTTTATTTATTTAATTTATTTATTTATTTATTTTATTTTAAAAAGGTAAGTATAATAGAAAGAGAAATGTACACTTTGACTTATATGATTATATTTGGTATTTGATTATACCAAATATATTCCTATTTAGTATGTACATTAAATACTTACCAAAGTATTTATTTGTTTTATTTGTCAAAGTTAAGTATAGATTTGTTTATATTATCAAATCATAAAAAAATATTAAATCCATATTGTAAAAAAAAAAATCATATAATTTTATAACAATTCTACTACACTATTTAACAATATTTTTTTTATTATATAATAAAATAATAATTAAATATTATATGGTGAACAACAATAAGTAAAACTGTCACTTTCTCTTATATCAAGGGATAAATTTATATGCTAAAATTAAATTTTTATTAGTATAAATGTTTTAGTGAGATAATATATTAATTATTTTACAAGCTAGCCCTAACATGCTCATATTTAATGTTTTAAGAGATGTAGAAAAAAACTTATAATAACTCTATTGTTTTTTAGACTTAAACATTGATTAAAAGAGGTATAAATTCCTAATTTTTTAGACTTAAACGTTGATTAAAAGAGGTAAAAATTCCTAATTTTTTAGACTTAAACGTTGATTAGCACCATAGATTGAGAGTTTATATTTAGTAAAATTCCTAATTGTAATAAAAAAATTAATTTTTGCTATATTTTAGAATATCTTTAAATTCATTATAAAAAAAACTACAATGAAAAAAGCAAGTCAGCTATATATCGATTTGTTGTACTCCTCAAATCACATTCACAATTTGGCTACAAGTAAATGAAACTCATTAATTAAAATATTATTTTGTCAGTAGTTTTAATGTACAAGAGACTTTAAGACCCCACTTGAATATTATAAAACTTTTATTGAACATTGTACACTTTTCTTGGGTATTATGAACTTTTATTGAATATTGCATCTTATAATATAATATTCTCCAAATAAATATATACCGTGCTTAGCCCGTACATTTTTCTTTATTCGTGTATATAATTATAAGTCTGCATAAATAGCCTTAAAATTGTGCACCCCGTGCATCGCACGGGCTCTGTACTAGTAATATATAATCACACTTCCAGCTGATAGATATTTCCCTTAGTCTGCACAATTAATAAATAGTTAGTAAATAATATTAGTGAAATAAATTTATTTAAGAGGATAACAATATATAAACACACTTCCCGTGGCCCTCGTATAAAATAATAGTTTTGTAAAATAAAATGTGCCCTGTTCCTTATCAATTTCTGCACTCTTGACGTTTTGCGTGTAATTTATTTTGTCAAGGACTCAAAGAATGGTCCCCAGTTTTCACCATTTATTGTTGTACAAAAATTTTTCACAATATTTTTGGTAATTATTTTTGCAATTTACGAGCACCTATTATACCCGTTCCCGATGCAAGCTTTCCTTTTTTTAAAAAAAAAAAAATTCAAATTCGACCGACTAATAATTAACGAAAATAAATAAACTAACCGAAATAATATTTATATCAAATTCTACAATCTTCTACAAAAACCCAAATTATTTCCTCTTTCCCTCTCAATCGCCGTGTGAAGGAAACATGGGCCTCGCGAAGCAAAACTCCGGCGACCTGAAAACGCGGTTTAACACCTGTTTGAGCAAGCTTTCGGACAGGGATACGCTACCAATGGCGGCCAACGAGCTCGAGAGCATAGCCAAGACGCTTCAAAACGACACTTTCGCGCCTTTCCTCAGTTGCCTCCACACAACCGCCTCGTCGGAGAAATCCCCCGTCCGTCGCCAGTGCGTCCGCCTCCTGAGCGTTCTGTCGGAGGCTCACGGCGATGCCCTGTCGCCTCACCTGTCCAGGATGGTATCCGCCGTCCTGCGCCGCCTGCGCGACCCTGACTCCGCCGTCCGGGCCGCCTGCGTCGGTGCCGTCGCCTCCATTGCCACCCATGTCCGGTCGCCGCCGTTCTCCGTCATCCTGAAGCCTCTGGTGGACGCGCTTTTCCACGAGCAGGACGTGAACGCGCAGATCGGCGCGTCGCTGTGCCTCTCCGCGGTGGTGGAGGCGGCACCGGATCCGGACGCGGCAGAGCTGAGGAGGATTCTTCCTAGGGTTTTGAAGCTGGTGAGGAGTGATTGCTCGAAGGCGAAGCCTGCTCTGCTATTGTTTATTGGCAGTGTCGTGAGCGGGGGTTGCGTAAGGAATAGGAGTTTGTTGAGTTCGGTGGTTTCAACGGCGGTGGAGTTTTTGAGCTGTGAGGATTGGGCTACGAGGAAAGCGGCGGCGGAGGTTCTGGAGAAGGTGGCGCTGAGGGAGACGAAATTGGCGGCCGATTTTAAAGGTCCCTGCGTGGATGCACTAGAGAGCAGGAGATTTGATAAGGTAAAAACCTCTCATCATACCCTAATTATATTTTCTCCTAATTGGCATGTTGTTCCCTACCAAAGTTGCGATGTGAAATTTTGTGAATTTTATTAGTTTTTTTATCTGTAACAGGTGAAGCATGTGAGGGATAAGATGAATCGAGCATTGGAGGTGTGGAAAGATCTGGCCGGACTACCTGACAACGTGACATCGCCAAAAGGTAATAAAAAGTCGGCTAATGTATTGATTTGTTTTACAGCTTTACCACTTTCACCTGAATTCACAAGCCAAAATTTAGTAATTCTTTATCAGAAAAGATCATGTTTGATTTGTAATGGGTGTTACTTGGCGATTGTAAGCATTACTTTGATACATAATCCCCTGCAGCAACTCGTATTTAGTAGGCACACGGTATTTGGTTGTGGAGTTACCAGTCTAGTGATTCATATTTGCAGCAAGAGATCAATTTTTTTTTTTTTTTTTTCTTTTATCTGAGGCTTTTTATCCTGTTATGGCTAAGTAACACAACCAATTATTACCTGCTATTGACTTTAAATTCTCGTGTTTTCCGGATATTTGAAAAAAGAAATCCTTATATTGCATTGTTGCCTTTTATTTTACATTATATAAATGCAGAATGCATAAGTTATACATTTATCCCAATCCATCTCAAAATAAAGTGATTACACATGAAAAATGCTGATATTTTGACATTAACCTTTGACTTAGTTGTTTGGGAAATGCTGATTTGTAACACTGACCATATGAGCAACAGATACCTGTAGTGGTCCACTTCCAATCAGCCCTTGTAATGCTGGCTTAGAAACTCCCAAAGTGAAGAAAATTGTGCTTTGCCAGTCACCCCCGTCTACTTGTTCGTCTACAATAAGCATTCAGAAAAGCATTATTGAAACAGAGGACATCAAGCAGTGTGTTTCCAAAGATACTAAGCCGAATTTCAGGAAAAAATTGCGGTCTCGAGTGGTTCCTTTTAACTGGAACAACGAGAATTCAGACGTGGCTGATGTTTATGCCGTTAAAGATGACTATGAGAGTCAAAGGGAGTTCGGGGACATGTCTCTCATACGCAAACAGTTGCTGCATATTGAAAACCAGCAATCTAATTTATTGGATCTCCTCCAGGTACTAACTTGTCTCTCAATTCTTGTGTGATTGATTGAGCTTGATTGTGTCTTCTCGATGATGAGTCATTTAAAGAATCATGCTGCAATAACGTAATAGGTGACATATGATACGGTTTGAGATAATACACACTTTAAAATCAACCACTCCTATGCTTGCACCATTTATGTCTACAATTATGTCAAAATACTATGTCAAACCAGTTTATTCTTATTTAAATGCTACTGATGTGGCTTTATTCTCCAATATATGATTGCTGCTGTCCTAAAATTGGGTTTTAGAATAATATTTATTTAGCTCTATTGATTTCTAAAATTACAAGTACTTGTAGATGTTACAAAACTTCTTTGGCAGTTGTGTCTACATAACCAATACCATCCCTCTTCAGGGTCAGATCTGTTAAAGGGAAAACAAATTTCAAGTGGTAACTATGACTTATCTTTATGGATAATTATTAAAGTAGTTGTGAAAGTTGATCATTCTATGTATTAAGTCAAACCTTTGGGGATTTTTTAATTCATCCTTCTTCTTAAATGACAATGGTATATTTTCTTGATTATTAAACATGTAGATCTCTTGTGAAATATAATGTGTGAACTTAAGTTTGCCATTTTAACTTTGGTTAAACATGTATTGATCTGCGGATTTTGTAATTTTTTGCAGAGATTTATTGGCAGCTCCCAAAAAGGAATGAGTTCCCTGGCAAAACGGGTGGACGGCTTGGAGAAGGTGCTGGATGAGATGTCCCAAGATTTTGCTATATCCACTGGCAGGATTTCGTGCACTGATAAGAATAATAATAATAATAGTAATAATAACACGTGTTGTATGTTAGCTGGGGCCGAGTTTCTAAGTCCCAAGTTTTGGAAGAAAGCTGATGACAACAACTTCAATTCAAAAACTTGCTCTCCTTTCAGGAACCAGGCCTTGCAAGGGTTGGGGCATAGGTATACAAAAGCTGAATTTTCCAAGTGTGATAACAGTTCAAGAAATTGATTTAACCCAAAATTATCCGGAGATAGGGTTGTTTTATTCTTTTATTTTAGCTGATGAGATCTGGGTTTATGCTAGTTGGATCTATTATAGATGGGTCGTTTTTAAGTTAGTTTTTGGAACCTGAGGTGAAATGTATGCTCAATTGGATGTATATAGTGAATTCTGTAACCGCTATGAGTATTCCAATTTCTTCCTAAGTATCAACTAGTGCATAGCTCGTGGAGGATACTATTAAAATTTATTTTATAAAATAAGATTATCAACTAGTTCATAGCTCGTGGAGGATACTATTAAAATTTATTTTATAAAATAAGATTGGGTTTGGGTTACGCGAACATAATTTACGATACACTAATCAATATAACAACATTATTTTGTTCAAAGTATACTAACAAAAAGGATATGTAAATTATACATTATTCAAATGTACAAATAACAACCTCAGAATTAAGCAAGTTGCGGATATGTTTGTGACTATTTTCTATCTTTGGTAGTATGTTATGTGATGAAAAAACCACACGCAGGTGAGCAAACTCCAGAAATACGAAGCATCAAGAAGCAACTTACTTGCAAAGTTTGGCACTTCTGCATATATAAATCAAATAAAATAATTTATTTTTCTTGGTTGCTTCACTGCTTTCAGTTTTCACCAAAGAGGCCCCATGCTAAACTTGAAGCTACACCTTAAAAAGATCGATCCAATATTTAAAGCTCTTTGCCGCTTCTAAACCACTATTAGACACTACATGTGTCTAATTGTGTTCCATACTGAATGGTTCTAAAATCTAGAATTCATGCCGAGCTTTTTGAGAATTTGGAGTATGATGGTTAATGGGCTACCGACCATTCAATTTCTCAGAAATATGTTAATTTGGAGGAGACGGAAGAAGAGTTTGCAAAGTTGGAGCAATTGGCTCAACCTAAGCCAAAGAAGGAGAGGAACCATTCGCCAAAGCAGGAGAGGCGTCAAACACTCAAAAATAATTATTTCATATGATAATAAGGACGATGTTTAGACTCTAAAGTATAATATATATTGAAGTATTCAACAATACAAAATAGTCAAAATTGCAAAATATATCATTAGTTTAGGATAAATGATAGCTTTACCCATTAATACCCATCAACCTAGACATGGCCACCGGGTCAATCGGCCCGCCGACCCGGCACGGATTGCTAACGGGCCGGTCGAGGGCTTTCATTTTGACGACACCGACCCGCCGGGCCGGGCCGGGTCCGGGCCGAAAAAAAAAATTAATTGTTCTTGAATTTTTTCATTTTTTTTATTTTGACGGGCCAGACCCGGGTCGGGCCCGGCCCGGCCCGCTGGGCCATGGACCCAGCACGGATATAGGGCGTGCCGGTTCAGGGTCGACTTAACCCAACCCTTCGGCCCGGCCATTTGGCCATGTCTACATCAACCAATTAAAATTGCAAATATTTTGTCCAAACATTTGATTTATTGAGCATTTTTGCAATCAATTACTATGTAGTTTTTGCCTAATTTTTATATTTATGGACATGTTCTGCTTGGCTTTTATTAGTGAACAGAAATTCTATGGAGCCATCGGATGACTCCCTTATGAAGTCATCCATAACTTTATGAACTGACACATGTCCAATGCGCATTTATTGAAGGACACGTGTCAATACATTATTTGTGAATAACTATGGATGACTCCATAAGATGAGCCATCCGATGGCGCCATAGCAAAACCGGTTTAGTGAATCATTGGGTAAATTCTGAATTACTAAGCATATCTTATAATAATAATAATAATAATAATAATAATAATAATAATAATAATAATANATATATTTGACCATGTGCCTAATATTATGATTCATCTACCTCGTGTATTAGAGAGAATAATTAAGTTTTGTAGTTATAAACTTTCATTATTCATCTTGATTCACTACCCATTTTCTTAGTCGACATATAACATAAATTATTTAATCACAATATTTGTGCACTAAATGTTCCCTTAAACCCAAAAATTCATACAAATCGTTTTATATATAATCCTTTTACATAATGCAAAACTTTTAATTTAGACCCTTTTATTCTTTAAACAAAATTTAAATATAATGCACAAAAAAAAAATGAATGTTATTAAAATTATGTAGTAAAATGAATGAAATCCAGTGTTAAACAAGATATTGTGTTAGAAAACAGAAAACAAAAACTAACATTTTACCGTTACTTTATTTTTAATATATGTTTGTGTATTTATAATTCTTGCAAATAATTATATTTAAAATTAATAATTAAATCAAGTGAATAAAAATACATATGAAACTTTTGTCGCCATAATTAGAGAGATAATATGAGAAATTTTTTAAGATTCACCTACCAAATGTCTATTAAATTATGATTTTTATATGTCTGTCAATAAAAAAAAAAAGAACAATAGAATGATCTCCTCTATGTCCTCCTTCTAAAAATGATAACACTGTTAATAATTATTTAAGAGGATAATAAGGACAACATTGAGACTATAAAGAATAATATATGTTGAAGTATTCAACAATATAAAATAGTCAGGATTGCAAAATTTATCATTAGTTTAGGATAAATGATAGTTTTTCCCATTAACCCACCAACTAATTAAAATTGTAGATGATTTGTCCAAATATGTGAGTTAGTGAGCATTTTTGCAATCAATAACTGTGCAATTTTTTTTTTCCCAATTTTTATATTTTTGGACATGTTGTGCTTAGCTTTATTAGTGAATAATTGTGTAAATTGTGAATTACTACAATTTAAACTAAATATTTTTGCACAAACAAGATTTAATCTAGAGAAGTTATGTTTGAATTGAGAACTATGTTTCCCATACGAAGTCCGCCCACGAAGAACGTAAACGCCCAAAAGCCCATCTCGGCCCATATACATACAAGAGGCAAGAGCTGCTCAGTACAAATTCTCAATTTCTGTGCCACATTGGAAAAGAAGTACCAAATATTGCGTCTTAATATTACATTGTTTCTGGCCTAATGTATGTCACTGCGGTGACATCTTTCAAAGTTGGATCGTTACAGAGAAGATTAGCATGCCCCTGCGCAAGGATGGCACGCACAATTCGGGGAATGGTGAATTTTTTCAATCGCACATTCTTTCTTCCTAGGGTTTTCTGATTGTATCGACAATTTTCTTTTCTTCAAATAATTGCTTGTCATCTGCTACATAAAAAAAATAAAAAATTCAAATAATTGCTTGTCATCTGCTACATAAAAAAAAATGAGGAGAGGGCCTATAAGGATGTAGTGGACCGACGGCCGCCGTAGCGACGGTGGAGGGGCAAGTAGACTCCGGTAAGCTCAAAATGCTGCCTTTTTAAGTTTTTATAGTTTGATGCTGTTGAACTCCTGATATGGCTGCATTAAGAGATTCGTTACTCAATTTTCATTTTTGCAATGCCTCTGTGGCTTCATATTATCAGATTCCCTGCTATTTGAAGTTTAGGAAGACTAAACGTAAAGTAAATATGATGAGAATATCGAGCAGTATAAGGATTACAAATTGATGTTACAATATTAAGTTAGCTTGATACACCTAAAAGAGGCAAGACTTTTGGAATCTGTTATGGGGGCCTAAGTAATTGTTCAGTTGATTCCATTCGAGTATGTTGCGAAAGAGTTGATTGTTTCATAATTCTTGCTTGGAGATGTTAAAGATCCGAGTAGAAGGGTGTTTTCTCGTCTGTTGTTTCTGTTAGTGTGTCCAACTTGACCTGTGTGGTAAAAAGAACATATAAGGTCGACATTAATTTTTTACCTGGAGCATCTCTTAAAGCATGCGCACGAACAATGGTATCATTCTCATATCTGTATTGTTCTACATTGCATGTCATTTGCCTCGACGAGAATTCTTTGATACTGAATATTCCTTTCAATAGAATTTTGGCCAAACTTGTTGTGGACGAGCAATTTCGTCTATGTGTATCTGCATTGATTAAGTGTTGCCTTTGTGATTGATGTTGGTAGGACAACTACTAGATTGAGATGGGTTCAATTACCAGAGCCTTATTAATAGAACCCAACCCGGACCTCGATAAAGTCCTTAGAACCCAAATTTGTTGATTTTCAACAATTCTTTTGTCGGTTGTGTTATGTTGTGGCAATTAGTGGGTCTGTTATTGTTCTATTGTCACTAGAATTTGTTTATGTTGGTCATGATTTGATTCTTGCTGCTAATCCACAACCATCTTAATTAGTTTGAAGAATGATATTGAGTGGGGGATAAATTTGATAAGGTGGAATTCAATTTGTCTTTTAGCTCTTCTTTGTGATTTTGTTATTGTTTCAAAAATTGTTGGTTTATTTCTGTATCCCAAAACATGTTAATCATGTAAGCATAGATTGATTCAGGTGATGGTTTAAAATATTCTTGCTATTAATGTATGTTGTTCTGTATAGATATTCCACAATAATTTATTAGTCTTTTCGTTTTTCTCCTTTTCTATGGTGAGAGGTGTTTGAAGTGGAGTACTTTGAGATTGGAGTTTTGTTGGTGTGATCAACAGGGATATCAAAAGAGAGTGTTGTTGTTGTGATCATGGTGGGTGGACCAACCAAAGGTATGATTTTTTTTTTTTAGGAATTTATTCAAACTTATATATAGCTTGATTTGTTTATGTAAATTTTTATTGTTTTCTTTGAATTGTGTATTTGTGATATGAAAGTGAACAAAAAAATAAAAAAATAAAAAAACAAATCGTAATCGGTATGAAGTATGAGAATGAATTGTGTGTATGTTGTTGATTTACATACCTGTTTTTTTCTAACAAAAATCATTTAAAAATCACAGACAAAATTGGCTTCCATAGAAGAATTACAAATTTTGGTAATGTTATGAGCCCTCATAAGTGATACCATGGTACCCTTACAATCTCAGTTTAAGAAAGAAAAACATGCAGTTGTTATTTTACCTGGCGAGAGTGATAAGAAGATTGGATTTGGCACTGTTGCCGAATGTTTCCGAGGGCCAATGGATTCTTAGCTGGAACACAAAGGATTCAAATGTTTGATGTTCCCAGTGAATTATCCTTGGAAAGTTTTTGGATATTTTCTTCGAACCATGTTGCTGCTAGCCTAAGTGCAAGATGTGCGAACATTATTTGAAATTTTACTGTGGTACAAGTTTTAATTGCAATCTTACCATTTTCATGGATTTTAATTGTAGATTTTGGATATTCTCAATGTCTATTTTGTTGGCTCCTAATGGATCTCAACATTTTTTATGTATATGAAGGAAAGCTTGAAAGGCACAAATAAATACACTATTTATTTTCATATGAAAATAAATAGTGTATTGACACGTGTTGTACAATAAATACAATTTGGACAGTGTCCATACATCAAGTGATGGATGACTTCATAAGAAAATCATCTGATGGCTCCATAGAATTTTTGGTGCACTAGATGCATAAGCAATGGAATTCACATGTATTTTCCTCTAGGCAAGAGTTGGATCTTACGAGTCTTTGGGATCTCTGAATGCATAGACGTGTGATAGCGTGATTAATATTCTAAACATATATTTTTTATGTTCTTTTATACAAGATAAGTAAATTGTATCACATGTAACCCCACATCTTTAATTTATAATATTGTTTAATATTATTTACCCACATCTTAATATATAATTATCAATTAATATTGTTTATTCTCATCTTTATTTATAATTATTATTTAATATTACTTACCCGTGCATCGCACGGGCTAACTCACCAACCACTGACCTCTGTCACCCCACACACACTCAGATCTGCTCACAGAATTTTCCATTCCCTTTTCTTTTTCCTTCTCATTCCATCTCCATTATCAGAACCCTTAATTTCCTTCTTAAACTGTCCTTGATTTCATTACCTAAAATAAAAAACAATTCAAATCAAATGAACCCTTCTTCAAACCATCAACGCCGCAAGAGAAAACAGCAGCGCAATATTCTCGGATTATCTCTTCAACACTTGCTGTCCGTAAGATCTCTTGTCCTGTGCTTTACCTTCCTAACCTTTGTTTACCTATTATCCCACACAAACCCTTTTGCTTCTTCGTCCTTTCACCCCGTTTTAGTGGTTTCAAGCTTGTCTTTGCTGTCATCCTACAGTTATAGCTCAACTGCTGAACCAGTTAAGGATTTTGGCACCTCATTACCGCCCTTGGAAATCGAGAACAGGGTCATTTTCCCCGATCATGTTCTGTTGTTAGTTGCTGGCGGTTTCAATGATATTGGGCTGTTGATGAAAAACAGGGGTTTCAGTCATGAACTGGAATGTGTTTATTTTAGTAAAGATCAAAATGAAAGTAGCGATTTTTCTGTGCAGAGATACTTGTCTGTAGATGAATACGAGCAGTTTAAGTTTTTTATTAGGTGCCCACTCCCAATGTCTCTGAATTATTCAGCTGATGCTAATTTGAGGTGGGCCGGTGTTAATAATAGAATTTTCTTGGGGGGTGTATATGAAAAAAATAAGTCTTCTTGTTCTTGGGAAAATGTGGTGTATGAGGCCGCCCTCGACAGCACCACCACTATTGTTGTGTTCGTGAAGGGATTGAATTTGAGGGCCAATCGGTTGTCTGATCCTAGTTTGTTTACTTGCCATTTTAGAGTACGAAAATCGGACATGAACGGTAATAGTTATAACCTTATAAGTACAACGGCTTTAACCGCAGCCCAAGAAGTCGTAAGGTGTCCACTGCCACGTGTCATCCAGACGAACCCTCAAAATTTCGAAGAAATTCGCGTTACCGTTGGATATTTACAATCGGGGCGCGAAAATCCGATACTCTTGCCGTCAGTAGCAAAGGTTTTCGATCAAATGCCCCAAAGAAAAAATATTAGAGAAAAAAAGTACAATCTTTGCATGTGTACGATGGTTTGGAACCAGGGCTCGGCCATACGCGAATGGATTACGTACCATTCTTGGCTTGGAGTCGAGAGGTGGTTTGTGTATGACAACAATAGTGACGACGAACTCGATAGAGTGATTCAAGAACTCGATCACGAGAACTACAACGTGACGAGACACGTTTGGCCGTGGATCAAAACCCAAGAAGCGGGCTTCTCTCATTGTGCTTTGAGAGCAAGAGACGAGTGCAATTGGGTCGGTTTCATGGACGTTGACGAATATTTCTACTTCCCATACTCGGCTCACCGGCAAAAGAAGGCCCGGAAGCTAAACTATGTGGGCCGAAATTCACTTAATGCATTAGTGTCGAATTTGTCGAGAAATGTAGGTGAGATACGAACGTCGTGTTATAGTTTCGGGCCGTCTGGGCAGGATAAGCATCCGATGCAGGGTGTGACAATTGGGTACACGTGTCGCCTTCTGAATGCCGAGAGGCACAAATCGATCGTGAGGGTGGATGCGCTGGATCCTAGCCTGCTCAACGTGGTGCACCATTTTCGTCTAAAGAAAGGGTTTGAGTACCTGAATTTGCCGCAAAGCGTGGGAATAATCAATCACTATAAGTACCAAGTGTGGGAGGTTTTTAGGGCTAAGTTTTATAGAAGGGTTGGGACGTATGTGGCGGATTGGAGGGAAAATCAGAACGAAGGGTCGAGGGATCGGACCCCCGGGCTGGGGACGGAGGCAGTTGAGCCGCCTGATTGGGCCCGAAGGTTTTGTGAGGTTTGGGACACTGGGCTTAGGGATTTTGTGCTGTCGAATATGGTTGATTTTTCGACAGGTTTATTGCCTTGGGAAGGGAAATATGATTGACTTGGGAGGGTTAATGATATACGTTTAGGATGCTGATTATTTGGATAGGTTTCTAGCATGGTGAGAGGCTGTATCTTGGATTTTAGAAATCATTCTTCTGTTGTGATTATATGATTCGAAATATTTATTTTACATATATATACTTGCATTTTGAACTTCCTAACTCATGCTCAAGTATGTTGTTATGAATGGAGGAGATTGGGTGTAATTGATGTTTCAGAATAAAATTAATTTATTGCATTACCTTTCAATGTGGAGAAATAAAAGATAAGTAGCTAGAGTTGGTTTATGTACTTCATTAAATGATGTTTGGTTCGAGAGGTGGTGCTCTGCTCGTGAATGATATATTATATTATTGATGTTTTATGTGAATGATACATACATGTACCATTACTTGATTATTTAAGTTAATTAATACAAGTGACATGGCAGTGTGCATGGAGTTTCATTTTATTTCACGTTCGGTAACTTTTTTTTCCAAAATGATTTTCTGCTACAGTATTCTAAAATTCGATAAAAATTCGCTAGGCATATTTTCTCATACAGGTCCCTTTGGTAGACATTTTTAAAGAATTGATGCTACATGTTCTCAAACAATTTCTAATATTCATCCAAGCAAACACCTTTCTTAACTATCCATCATTGTTTCCAAATTATGTGATGCCAATATCATCTATATATTCTCATGCTCAATCACGCTCAAAATTCATCTTCTCTCTTAAAAACTTTTGTGTCAATAATCGATGAAAATAAAAAATAAAAAGTAAATAAACAATGAAAAAAAAGTAAAAAGTAAATAAAAAAAGTAAGAAATAAATAAAAAGATTATGATCTTGTTTATTATGTTCATTTATTATTTTCCTAAATTGAATTTCGCATCTTTACAGAACATTGAATTCGAGACATATGTTGTGATTTGTCCACGGTTAGTCAATCTAACTATTATGCGGCCTTTATGGTAGGTGTTAACGTATTCGGAATTAATCTTTTTTAGATTTTTTTCCGGGATTTCGTTTTTTGGTACTACTGTTTGCACTTCTTTCTCCTCCCACATGATGAAATCATAAAATTCAAAGTCAAAATATAATGGAAGTCTAATATGTAGTGGATGGTGTGCATGAAGTCATAAAATTCAAAGTCAAAATGTAGTGGAAGTCTAATATGTAGTGGATGTGTGCATGTGGTTGATGTTGCAAACTTTTTGGATATGATGTTATGAACTTGTGTGGATGATGTGGTTGATGTTGCAAACTTTTTGGATATGATGTTATGAACTTGTGTGGATGATGTTGCGAACATTATTTTGTATTTCTTTCGCTTTTCAGGATGATATTAGAAACTTGGATTTGGTTATCGTTATTTGTATTTTGGCTTTCAATGGTTTGTGTTTATGCTTGTACTTCTGTTTTGTTATCAATTGCATTTTTTTTTTTACGACAACATTCATGGCAACAAATGGACAACAAGTGAAACAGGTAAAAGACATAATACATGTAACTAAATAATAGATGCAAATCATCAACAAACAACGCACGGGTTGAGTTCACCATAGTAGACACAAAGCAAAGATAATGACTTCTAAATGTCCACAAACAAATATTATTGACCCCATTGCAAATCATAACAAAACTGAACCTCGAACAACCAAACAGTCTAAACACAACGTACTCCTCCACATCTATAATTTCAACTTGTTATGGCGTTATTATTAAATTATTGTCAGATAATAAACAATTATCGTTGAGGTTATCATGTATACTGTTTAAGATTATTAGGTTAAGAGTAGTCAAAATTACATGTGTAAAAACTATCAAGATAGGTTTCCCTTGTACTACTAAGTTTTAATTTACAAGTGCAAACTTACAACACAATGAATATGATGTTGGAGCAAGCTGACATTGTACTGTCATAGCTTGTTCGGTCAATTTGCAAATAATATTCGTATAAGCACCCATAAATTACCATAATTCAACATCGAGGGTTTCAATTTACATTAACAAACACATAACATCCAATTTTCATGACATAGCCATTGTTGTCTCCCAAGCATTTAAAATACACCTCTAGCGCTTCCCCTTAGGGCATACTTTTATTTGCTTCCTTCCTACTACTAAGCAGCTTTTGGCTGTTCCACTGGAGCCAGTTCTTGCATTGCCTGATTTCTCGAAGCCGTTCGAGATACACACCGATGCCTCCTTTATCGGTTCCCTTCACTTGCTCCCATCCTTTGACTAGTGGAGGACTGCCCTTATCCTGGGCTCTTTGAGGAAGGCTAAAGTAGACCAGTTGATAAGTCCACAGCTATGGATAAGTGGGTAAGTCAAAGGCTGGTCGAAGATCAGGTAGGAAGACAAATCCAAATACGCTATGACTTCACTGCGCTTCGAAAAGTTTGTTTGGTCGTAGATCAGATGAGTGTGATGCTATGTTGATTGGTGATCAAATGACTACTGTGGCTGCTAACTCCTCTGTCCTGCTTTTCGGGATCTTTTCAATTCCCCTACCATCAAATAAAGATCCGGTTTGGGCAAGAGTCTTACCGAGCTACCACGTACTTACCGACTTCCTTTCCTGCGGTTTCGGTCTCTTTGCTAGGTTTTAGACGAGGGGAGTTGCTGAAGAAAAGGATGGGAATGTCGCCTGCAACATACGTGCGTCTTTTAATACTTACTTTTCGAGAAGCTACTGATACGAAGCTGACTGGTTCACTAGGAGTCACATAGGTTCATGGAGCGAGTATCAGTAAGAAAAATACATAAATAATTTTACAAAAGTGGTTGTTTTCCTTTAAGACTATCAACATCTGGCTCAACATTCATAATGCGATTGGAAGCACTTTGCACATCCGGGTGGACTGTTTCCTTGTCTACCTCACCAAAAATTATCTGCAATTTCGCCCATTGCGGGTCTCCCATAGTTTTGTAGGCTAGACTCATAGGTTCATCCTGCAAAATAAATAATGTCAATTACATAATAGAATAACACATTTGAAATGTAAGTATACCTTTGAATGTGATCACGATACATACAGTAAATACCCTTTTCCATGCTTCTTTTGGTCCCCACATGAGACCACTCTCACAATAATAGTTGATACCATAGTTTGTAATCATCTCCCTCATCACCCTATGCCTTCCCCTAAATTGCTGAAACCTGCTCTCACACTCTATTGTAGTACAAGATGTACCGAACTCAATACTCAACCCATCCGCGCTTAAGGTAAACAATGAGTAAACGTCTTTCTTATTGCCTTCAAGTAACATCGGCAAATGGGGTTGTGCCGATACCAACAAACATGCGAACGACTAGTCAACCTCAACTGTCCATTTATCATTAAACAAATATTGTTTTCGCTCGGGCGGAAGATGGAACTCCATACCGTAAGTTGGACAAAGAGTTCATATGCTTCAAACTATGCACTACTTTTTTATTAAGTAATAACATATCTAAAACATCTGATATATTAAAAATTCTACATAGGTAAAAAACTTATTAGAGGCAGAAAACAAGTTATATTACAACCATACTTTATCAGCATGAAATAATGATTTCAGCCAACTCAGGATGACTTACTTTTGGTTGATTCTTACTACATGCCTATTAGACAATAACAATATAACCAACTTGATTTAAAGGTAAGCTGGACAAGAAGTTATGGCCTTATTCCTTCTTAACTACTGTTCACATAATGAACTCTTTTTTTTCATCCCTCTCTTATTTCTAGTCTTCCCCATCCATTTTCAAAACTTATGTGCTATCAGCAGAGCACAATCAACAATATACAAGCGCGTTTATTTCAAAACATTGCAAAACTGACAATTTTTCGACATTCTTATTGCATTTACATGTACACTTCATTTTAACACTTCCTATGACCTACGCAAAAGTTTTCTGTCAATACACTTAAATAACTTGGTAGAAAAATATACCAATGGAAATATCATAACACTTCAAACATATGAGGGAGGATTCTCCTTGTTCTAAAGAACAAAAATCAATATGGAAAGAAAATACAAAGGTAACTTCAAATCATGTTATTAAAAAACAAATGAAGTTTAAAGTTAAGATCATAAACCAGACATCACAATAACTTCATCTGAGATGGATTGAACATATGAATGAGTTTGATGTAAATTTCATTGTGGTGCACATTTCTTGAAAACTAATCATATTCCCTAATATTAATATTCTGAAAAAACAAAGGTAGGCCAATAGAGGCATGTCTTTCAATCTGAAAACAAAGTAACCCAACTTAAAAAATTATCTAAAATCCTTATTTCGGGAATGAGCCTCTGATACATATGCAAATCAGACACAGGGTTTGGTGGACATAGGTTTTCAATTGAACCTTTAAAACCCCAACTAAGAACTAAACACCATCAAATCCCCAAGATGATAAAAAAATAAAAAAATAAAAAAATAAAAAAAAAAAATCAAAAGAAGGTAACAAACCAAAAAGAGGCAGAATCAAATCTGCCTCTGTACACCATTTGCACACCAGTTCAAGCGGGCTATAGCTACCCATCCCGTCCACTATCATCAGCATATCCCAACATCAATAAGCCACAGAATTCATAGAAACTATTTTTCCCATTGGCGATTAAAATAGATTGGAAAGAGGTAACCTGAAATCCCTTCGCCTCGTCGTGCTCCTCAAATGGGGGTGGAGTGTTTTACGTTTCAGTACATTCGTTTTCCTCCTTCCCGTCGTCTCCGACCACCGGCAAGAAATCTTCTTCGGTCTCGTTCGGTAGTGAAGGATAGGGCTACAGTCGAGGGTGAAAACAGAGAAGGTGGAAGACAATTGATTTGCATCTCGATTTTGTATAAGGGGTATTTTTGTCAATACATATTTATCATATCAGTTTATCAACCGGCAGTAAACACATGATAGGATTTCGCTTAAATGCAATGATGTTATGTAAACGAGAATTGTTTATCCCAGATGCTGATGTGTAAAGTTTTGTGGGATAAAATTGTCTAATCCCATCAAATAAGAAAAAAATGTAAACATAGTCTTTTTTTCATTAACTTGCGGAATTTCACTACAACTCTCTATAATAGCCGATGGAAAAAAGGAAAATAATAAAAAAGAAAAGGCATTCATCATTAACTATTTTTTCATTTTTCTTTATCTTCTCAAGTAAAAACATAGACAATGAAGTCTCTATTTAAGCTCTTCCTCTGTTATCAACATTATAATTATTGATTACAGNAAAGGAAAGGAATAGCAACATCAGAAATTGGATAAGAAGCCTGAAATTGAAGTATTAATGATATTGATCACCATATACACGCACAACACCACACGTTTTATTGAACTGTATGCAATCGACATAACCTGCCAGCAAGTAAGGAGGTATACAATACCATATGAAGTTCAGAGTCCGGTGCAGAAGCAACATACAAAATGTAACTATTATTTTTCTTTACAAAAAAGATTTTTTTTTTTTAATCTACAACTCTATTATATTATGATAATCAGTAATTCAAAAAGGATACCTTTAACTTCGAGTGCAACCAAGAGTTTGATACTCTAATTCATTCTTTCAATTTTCTTTTCTATTTACAACTTTAGCAAGTGTAGTGTCTAACTTCTCCCCAATCAATGTGATCCAAGCCTGGTCAGAAGTAGAGAATCCTCTTATTGTGTCCCCACCTAATATTGCGATTCCTTTATTCCCGAGAGGTTGCAATATAACTGCCTAAAGATATCACAGAAATCATAGAAATTAATTCACAATAGCCAGCGGAGAATGTGTATCACATATCAATAAAATGAGAAGAATGATAATGCACTAAATTACAAATAAGAATTTATGTAATAATTAACTAATTCAGACACACACGCAGAGAGAGAGAGAGAGAGAGAGAGAGAGAGAGAGAATCTGTTACTAACAAAATCACCTGTGTATTTGAAGGTAGAAATAGAAGCTCAGACTTGGCAGGATAGAGTGAGACGTTGGCCAAGTAACTTTCTGGAATTCAGAAGAAAATGTTGGGTTAAACTCACCTTGACCTTATCAACAAAGCCTCAATAGAACTGCGCTAGTTACACAAAATAAACCATGACAAAATCTCACGTGATCCAGATTTTACGACACCATTATAAAGAGATCCTCTCATCAACTTGCCAGCGTCTACAGCCACAGGATCGCCTCCCCTTGAGTCAGACACATCAGCATACCCAATTTGCAAAATGCAAATGCCATCGTAAACGATAACAAGAGACCTGCAGCATGTGGCATTCGAAAGAGACTCCCATGCCCTGAGAATTATATTAATCATTATCAGACCTTCATTCTATGAATAAAAAATGCAAAATTTCTGCAGAGCATTTTTCTTTTACTATTCTTTTGGGTGTGCCGTGTGGGTGTGCGTGTGCATATGAGAAATGTGTGGTGCATGTTGGTGTGAAATGTGTGTAGTGTGTTCTTTTAATGTGTGAATGTGTAGAAAGTTGAGAGTGCATTACATGCGTGTAGCGTGTATTTGGGCAAAAAGTCAATAAGTGTGATCTCATCAGTCAACAAGACCAAGAAATATGATCATTGCAAAGAAAAATGTGATAAATAGATGAAGACCCATACCATAGTAACTCAGAAATCACAGAATCAGGAAGGTCGTCATATACTCTTTGACATTGCAAGCCATTGGGATTAACCTGATATATTAAGCATGGAGAAGAAAAATGTTCATAGTCTACAAAAACTAAACTAGATGACAATCTGTATGTGTGTGCGAAGAGAAGGAGAGGGTGAGAGAAAGAGAGAAAGCAAATTAGAAGACATGTCCAAGTTTCCTCACCACAGAAATTGACTTTGGCTTAATGGAGAGCCACACGAGACCATTCAAAATATTGGTAACGGCCAACCCAAGGGTCAATAGATCGGCTCTCGACTGTGAACTGCCAGATATAACAAAAGGATCGTAAACCATTGTATGAAACACTATAATTATCACTCCTAAAGCTAAATTGGATATTAGAAAGAGCAGAATGCACTCCATTACAGATTTATTATGAGTATTTTACAAATACGTTACTAATTCCACCACCAAGAATATCCATTTCAATCCCACTTGACTGGAGCAGCTCATATTTACTAACATCACAAGATTCCTGCTAACTATTTTTCTACATGATAGAAAATCTTATGCACTTGCAGCTATGGACTAAATTAACCAATCCACACTAGACGACCGGAAAATTCTTAGCACTACAATTGAGGCATAAGTTACTGCTCAACATTAGGAACTGCAAAAAAATTTTCAGCATTCCTTGTTATTTCTAAATAATTGGGGAGATATCGCGTGTACCTGCTGGCGTCAGCAACAGGAGCAATGCCTGAGAGAGTTCGGTTGAAGAGCACGGCCAAGAGAGATACGCCGCCGATGTATATGGGCAAGCTCCGCACAACGTCGTCGTTTTTGGACACCCAATCCGCTACCCATTCTCTCTTGGGCTTCGGCCCTTGATACCCTCCTTTCTTCCGTTGTTAACAGGAGAAATTCCATCAATTTTGCTCAACATATTTTTGAGAGGGGATAACTGAATTGAGGATATTTCTACCTGCGGATTGAGAGAAGCCCTTGTTGACCGCCGGCAAGGAGTAAAACAGCGCCGTATTGGGTTTAACGGAACAACTGGACGTAGTGGAATTCCTACTTCCATTGAGAAACGGTTACAGTGCAATCTTTTCACTGGACTAGCCATGTAATCCAAACATTCCTTACAGAGAAAATCCATATAATAGTGTAAATTTATATCGTGTGATGTACGAAATACGAATATTTAATCATAGTTTTTAAATCCGGCCAGATGATCGACCCGGGCAGGTCCTCGGGTCACCGGGTCACTGGTTCAACCGTCGAGTTACCGGGTCAATTGCTGGATAATTAATTTAAAAATTTTTAAAATTATATATAGAGTATTTTTGTTATATAAATATACATAAAAGTAACAAATTAAATGTTTTGTGTATAAAATTTGTATATTAAAGTGCTAATAATATGTATTTCATGATAAATATTTTCCATATAAACATATATACATATTTTTATTTTAAAAAATAAATAAATAAAACATATAAAAAATATATATGGACCGGGTCAACCGGGTTGACCCGGCCGGGTCAATGCCCCGGGTCGGCCGGGTCGGCCGGGTTTTGACCGGGTCCTTGGTTGCCCGGTCCAAATACTCCACCCGGACCGGTTCCGGCTCCAGGTCGACCTGCCGGGCCGGTCCGGGTCTTAAAACACTGTATTTAATACATTTAAATAAATAAGGCTTAATTGTTTAAAAACCATGACCCACCACTTTTAAATTTGATAAATATATACACAACTTTAACTATTGTTGGCAACTCGAATCACATGACTCAATTTCGGGATTTGCCTACTGACATTTCGGGCTTTAACATCTAGTGAAATTTTATATTGTGCGACTCCTTTATTCCTAAGAGGTTGCATTATAACTTGTCGTGTGCTCCCTGACAGTTCTGGCATTTAAGCACGCCTCTGAACTCTCCCGTCACATACGGCATCTACGTGCCCTAGGAAGTTAGGGATAACACTCTCATTAAGAGGGCCACCGGACACTCTGAACTCTCCCATCACGTACGGGATCTACGTGCCCTAGGAAGCTAGGGATAACACTCTCATCAAGAGGGCCACCGGAGACTGGCCTCTAACGACCCAAGAAGCCTCATGTGCACTCCTATATCGTTTGCTAGTATTTGCATTAAAATTTAACATATATATGACATATTGTGACTGACTGTATCAATAATATGCTATTATTAAATAAATAAATATTTAATGGTAGACAACAATAAGTACGTAAATTATTTACCTGCGGATCCAATGCTCGCAAAAACGGCTCCCAACACGTGGAGGAGCATGTCGTGCAACATGAGGAATAATGTCCTTCTCATATGCAGAGTCAAAGTCTTCAGAATCCTTTCAGAACTGCAGCCTCTTGGCTGTCGACTCATCATAATCATCCCGCTGCTGGAAGCGAGACTGTTGACCGGTCTGTACTGGAGCGAGGCGTCTCCGACTGCCAGCCTGGTCAGCTTGACCAGTCTGTCTCATGCGAATCTGACGCATCATCTCGTCTCTTTCCCCATGAGTGGAAACACCTACAAACCGACTCTTCGTGTGTCGGGGTCCAGAACCATAAAACTCAGCAGCCTCTGCATCGGTGGCCGGTCGCATAGGTCTACCACCAATCTAAATCAATAATTTAAATTAATAATAAGTAAACAACTTTTTTAAATTCATATATTTTATTAATTATTATAAAATAATAATAATTAACTTTTTATTACTAACATTTACGCTAACTAAGCATATTTAATATTTTTAATTATTACTATTCCTAAAATATATTATTAAATATTACAAGTAATTATTTTCCTAAAAAGTATAAAAAATAATACAATAACTATTCGTAACCACGTAATTAACTAAAACAATTTTTTCAATGTATAGTAGAATACTAATTAAAAGTTTTGAAACTAATTATTACTCAACAAACCATTTTATTTCATATATTACAACTAATTCGTTTAATAAAAATACTAAAGTTATATGCATTATCCTATAAATAATTAGTAGTACTAAAAAGTATTATTATCATTATTTAAAATATAATTACATTTAGCTAATATATATAACATATTATTTATAAGTAACATATTATTAATATCTACTAAACTAAAATTTATCCAAATTAACTTTAATAAATAAATTAAGTCAATTCTATTTTTAAAATTTAAATATAATAAAATAATTTCAAATATTAAAAAAATAATAATAATTGCGGCCAGAGACAGGGCGCCGATGGCGAATACGGGCTCTTGGGGCATGGCCGGCCACCTAGGGAGACCGATTATGGTGCAGCCGGCCGCTGAGCGTTAGGCCGATCTGCCAAAACCGCCCGCGCCAGGCCCAGGCGTAGAACGCATGGCCGACCGAAGAATACGGGCGCCTGGGCATGGCCGGCCACCTAGGGAGGTCGATTATGGTGCCTTGGTGAACAAGTGTATTCGTGATAGTATGATCGAGTTCATTTAGATAATGAAGATGCGATTGGTTTTATCATCGAGCTTTCGACCGATCGTCTAAAACCTCCCGCGCCAGGCCCGGGCGCCTGGGGCATGTCGGCCACCTAGGGAGGCCGAATATGGTGCGGTCGGCTTCGGTCGATCGCCAAAATCGCCGCGCCAGGTCCGACCGCGATCGGCTGCTGGCTGGTCGGGCTAAATCCTTTAAAAATTCTTTACTAATCGAAAAAAAAAACATATCGGAGGAATCATTAAGTCTTTGCTTCGGCCTTGGCTAGGATGTTCCATTTTTTCATATTTTTTTGGAGGTGCGACACGACAGCGGCGGGGTGGCGACTAAGAGAGTAAAAGAGAGAATTTATTTTGAATTTTGGCTGAAATTATGAGAAGGGCAAAAATGTCAAAGGGGGACGGTGTTTAGCAATTTACTAAAAATAACGCCGAATCCAGCCTAAAATCAAGCCCGCCTGTTTTATGAAACGTAAACACCTTTTCCAGGCCAGTTTCGACTCCATCATAATAGGCCCGGCGACCCGGTAGGCCGGGCCGGACTGTTACGTCCGGGTGATGATATTATCAAACTTCATAGGTAGATGTGGCCAAATCACTGGCCGGGTCACGGTTCGGCCCGGCTCGCCGATTCGGCTGGTCTCAATTTAATGGCCCGTAACCGGCCCGTCAATTTCTACGGGTCGGGTCATCGACCTGTCGGTTTTCGACCGATTTCGAGCCGGTTCGGCTCATTAAAAAAAAATATTCACAATACCACCGCCCGTCTTCCAATTTGCGGCCCGACCCAGCCCGACCCAAACCGACGGGACACGAAAAAATATAATAATAAAGAACCGAAACCGACCCGCATGGCCACGGTTCCGATTCATAGAACCGCCGAAATTCGGGCCAGTTCGGGACCGGTTCAGTGCCGGGCTGACGGGCCGGATCGGCCCTTGGCCACCTCTATTCATAGGTGTCGAAACGAAATAAACAAAATTAAATGAACCCTAATATAATATTCCTTAACTCGAATGAGATCAAAGACATTTTCATCAAACCAGAAAGGATTTTCACAGTAGAGAAGAAGAAGAAAACAGAGGCAAAAATGCTTCACCTCGACCAACCGCCATTGGCTCGATCGACGCTCTTCGTTTTATTTATTTTTTCCTGCACATGTCTATCGCGTGCTCACAATTCGTAAGTCATTTTTCCCAATGATTATTCTCATAGTATGTATTCGTATGCAATACAAATTTTTAGTTTGTTTCTGAGATTTGGTCTTTTGAATTAATGGTTTCACAGAGATTTCACTATAACAAAAGGCAGATCATTGATGGGCATTAAGGAGACGCCGGATGGAGGAAATGTCACCTTTGATTGTTCTCCTTCGGGCCCTTGCATACCCTGCTCGCGCTCTGAAAAGGTATTTCTTTTATTGGGGTTTTAGATTGGTACTTATTAGTTATAGTTTTATTTTTCTACATCTCATGATTTTTGCTCGTTTTCATTGACTGCTTTCATTTATAGTGTATCCTGTTCAACACTGTGTTGTTTTACAGTCAGTTTATTTCCTAACAAATCTTGTTATTCTTGTGAAAGTATGTGTTTCTCAGATGGTTATTCTGTACAATCTCTGTTACCCATTGAACTCATTTTGCCATTATTGTTCTGTATAATTTTGTCTTTTGTCATCAATTTTTCAAATCTAATCAATAGAAAATTGTTAATAACCCTAACCATCTGATTGGATGTTGGAAATATAATTTCTTTGCACTACATGTGAAGACGTTAGAGGAAGAAGAAATAAAGTGGAGCTTTATTGCTTAATTTTTTATAGTTCTACGAATGTTTATGTAAGTTCACCAGTTTATTTCTTACACATAATTTTTTATGCTTTTTCCTTAGAATGATGAAAAGTATCGTTGTAGCGAAACTGTATATCGCATTCGTTTGAAATGCATTCCCTCTAAAGCTGATTCGAAGGATTCGAAAGTTTCGGAAGCACACAAGACAAGATCTATGCTTGAGCATAGGAATCTTGGTTCTAATCAGCCTCGTATGGACCGATTTATTTCCTCAAAAGTTCAAAGTAGGTTACTCGTTGAGTCATCCAAATCAAAAGGTGGATCAGGTGCTTATGTCACTTATAGGAGCTGTATACCTGCTGTAAATGATGAAAGAATGTCAGTGCTAGGTTTTGAGGTAAGTTAATAATAAATTTTTGTTTATGCCTTGGATCTATATCTTTTTCATGTAGCTTAAATTTTACTTATCAACTTCGGAAACATCAGGTGAAGTCGGTATAAATATTGCTGTGTAAGTTGAATTTGTAATAACTAATATCGATGGCCACATTTAAAATGTGGACTTTTGAGCAGGTAAGATGCTGGCTTCACTATGGAGCTTAGAGATTGATGAAAAAAGATTTTTTACGTGAAATAATGCGCTGAGGTTATGTATGTGATTTTCTGGTCACCTCAAATATGCAAACTAATTTGGGTGTTATCGAATTTCCGCCATGCCATTAGAAACTTGTGAAGATGGCGTTATGGCAGTTGCAATGGCGACTGCTATTGCTGGATTTTAGCCTGCCCCCATTTTCTGCCATCCGCCATTGATAACATCAATTTGAATGTGTTAGAGGATTATTTCCACATAAACTGTTTTGTTAGAGATATCAATTTTATTGACATAGTAGATGCATGGGACAGGACTCGTTTGAATGGTTATGGTATTATGCCAGGCTTGGGAAAAAGAAAAAAAAAAAATTATGCTGTGTACTTTCATATAAAAGGTGAAACAGGTAACCTAGCTTTTTTAAAGGTAATCCCTTTTTGTCAAAAATGGTAGAAAAGAATTGTACGAGGTGAGCGGGTTTGCTTTCTATTTTGTGAGTTAATAATTTAACTCGTGAGGCTGGAAAAATGTTGCAAGGGATGGTAGAGAGTGAATTTAGAAGAAAATGGATTATAAATTAGTTGGAAAAAACCTGTACTTTAACTCAGATGTTCGTTTGTTCTTATGCTTGGAAACTTACAAAAAGCCAATTCTAATTGATGAATTTTTTCAAAGAATGAATCCTTGCCAGGTCGAGAAGAACTTATATTTGGGCTTGGGCTAATTATATGAAACATGTACTTAATGGGATGTATCTGAAATGATGACGTTCAACTGTAGTGGTGTGACTTGTAAGAAGTAAAAAATCAGGGAATAGTTCGAGAACGGTTGTGCTTATGCAGGGATACCTATATGTTAGAATAATGTATGTAAATAAATGTCAAGCAATAGCTTAGAGAAAGGTGGCATTATATATTGGGAATGATGCAAAGAAAATACTGAACTTTCTCTCTTTTTTTTCTTCTTTAGTGATGCTTGTGGTGACTCTTGATAGAGTACAGTGGGTGGGGGCCTCATGCAGATGCTCTATGCAATAATATTGAGATAAAGTTTCATTGATCAGGGATTTCTTAATTATGAAAGTCGATAAATTAGTTGCCATCATCAATTTGCATGAGAGATGACAAGTTGATGTTTATTTTAAACTTTTTTTTTTTTTCTGGTAGTTTGAGGTTGTGAAGTGAGTATGTACTTGGAATTGGGTTTTAATTATGCACCTTTCTTTATTAGTCTTTATTTTGATATGGTGTGAAACTGATGAAAGAGAATTGCATTTGGAGGCCGCATAAATGTGTCCATGTTTATATGCCATATGATGGAGAAAGGGCTCCCAATTGATTGCCATAAACTATTTTGAAAGGAGATAAAAGCCAACAGCTTTAGTATAGATAACATTAAGTCGTGCGTCTCGTACTCGACTATAAGTTATTTTCATTGCATAATCATATGCCATTATTTTCTACTTCTGAATTTTGAGTTGATTCACCAAGTTCCTGATATGAAATAAGATTTCATTTATGTGCAGGCACTTATGTTAGCTATGCTAATAAGCAGTGGCTCTTTTATATACTTCAGACGAAAGAGAAGTAGTGCTGCAGTCGGTAGTGGGCCAATGAGACTATCTTCTAATTCTAGGTTCTAAATCTACACTGTGATTTCTACTTATAGGAACTCATCTTTTCCCCTCTTCTTCTATTTTCTTCTTTTATCCTTTATTTGGTTGCTTTCTTTCCTTTTTTTTTTCTTTTTCCTAGTTGTTTTTTTTAATCTAACGAGTGTTGTAAGTTATGGCCAAAATCCATATTTTTGTCATATCGTCATTTCCCTTGTAATCAAGTGCCTTATAGTGCAATGAGTATTGACTGGGTGACTTTTAAATTGGCTTTACACGCGATAGATGTGGTTTATTATTTGAAGTGGCAAGATACTTGGTCTTTGGGTTGATTTGATGTTTATAGTTGTACTTTCTGTTGATAGCATATGTTGTAGCCTCTATTTCAGTAGTAAAATATTACCATCTTACTTGGTCATGTACTGTTGTTTATTTTTATTCTCTTTTTTAGGGCCGTCATGTTTCAAATTCCAGGCATCATCAATCTTACGGCTTTTTTTGTAACTAGAAACAGATTTGAGTGTGTTTTTCCTTTTAAGGTTTCAAATCTCAGGCTGCAACCTTACATCATTTTTTTAGCTAGAAATGTAGTTTAGTGGACTCGCAGGCATCTCTCCTCGGCTTCAACAGGATCTAAGATGTGAACTTTGACTAGATCGAATCAGTGATTGTGGAACTCGGCCCAGCATGGTATATCTGAAGTGGCCCGAGAATAAACGAGGAAGATGTAACAAGAACTTGATAAAGAAGGATCTGTTGCATGAGTCATGACAATCGCTTTTAAAGAAGGGAAATTTACACATTTAGACTCCCTATAATAAATATTTACACATTTACGTTCCGTATAAATTTTTATGGGATTTGGATGTATTTNATCTACGAGATATTTCTCACACGTTCGTTTGCATCAATAAGTACAATTTTAAAAGTTTTGTGTTTATTTTTATTAATTATAATATTTTAAATTTATTACTTCTTTTCATATTTATTAGTAAGTATGACTACTTAATTATATTTTTTTTATAATATTTAGCAAATTTAATATTTTTGTACTTTGTATTGTTCTTTCATATGTTCTTCACCTAATGGTCAGGTGAAAATTCATTAACTTTATTGGCTTTGTGACCAAAATTAAAAAAAATAATCAAACAAACAAATAAATAACGTTTTTGTGGGATAAAAATTCAATTCAATAAATCTAAGGTGCAATGTTGAGGTTGACAGATATGTAAAAGAAACAAATTCGTGAGGAATAATGGTATGAGAATGTTGAGGTTGATTTTTAGGAGATCAATAATGTTTTGTTCGTGTATCTATATTTATCTAACTAAATATTAATTATTGATTAAAAGTATAAAATATGATGAGTATTAGTATATTACTAATTTGTCATTAAAAATAAGTCAAAGTAAAGATTTTTTAGGTAGTTCATTTGTTAATTAAAAATATAAAATAAAATAGGTATTATTGTATTACTAATTTACAATTAAAAATATATCAAAGTAAGGGCATTTGAGATAGTTCATATTTTTACAAAATCACTCGTCCTTTTATAATAGAAGAATATAGATAAATATAGATTAATACAAGTGACATGGCAGTGTGCATGGAGTTAACAAACTGTGATATAGTTTGCACGGGATATGTAAATCGGTGCATCAATTTGCAACAAACTGAAGATTGCGCGTTAGGTAACTTTTTTTCCAAAATAATTTTCTGCTACAGTATTCTATGAAATTCTATAAAAATTCGCTAGGCATATTTTCTCATACAGGTCCCTTTGGTAGACATTTTTAAAGAATTGATGTTACATGTTCTCAAACAATTTCTAATATTCATCCAAGCAAACACCTTTCTTAACTATCCATCATTGTTTCCAAATTATGTGATGCCAACATCATCTATATATTCTCATGCTCAATCACGCTCAAAATTCATCTTCTCTCTTAAAAACTTTTGTGTCAATAATCGATGAAAATAAAAAATAAAAAGTANAAAAAAAAAAAAAGTAAATAAAAAATGAAAAAAAGTAAAAAGTAAATAAAAAAAAGTAAGAAATAAATAAAAAGAGAATGCACGGTAATATATAACATGGAAAACGACCATAACTAGAATACACCTCCTTGACATGAATCACTAAGTAGCATCGTGGAAGTCTAATATGTAGTGGATCGTGTGCACTTATGGTTGATGTTGCAAACTTTTTGGGTATGATGTTATGAACTTGTGTGGATGTTGCGAACATTATTTTGTATTTCTTTCGCTTTTCAGGATGATATTGGAAACTTGGATTTGGTTATCGTTATTTGTATTTTGGCTTTGGTTTGTTTTTATGCTTGTACTTCTGTTTTGTTATCAATTGCATATGTTTTTTTTACGACAACATTCATAGCAACAAATGGACAACAAGTGAAGCAGGTAAAAGACATAATACATGTAACTAAATAATAGATACAAATCATCAACAAACAACGCACGGGTTGAGTTCACCACAGTAGACACAAAGCAAAGATAATGACTTCTAAATGTCCACAAATAAATATTACTGACTCCATTGCAAATCATAACAAAATTGATCCTCGAACAACCAAACAGTCTAAACACAACGTACTCCTCCACATCTATAATTTCAACTTGTTATGGCGTTATTATTAAATTATTGTCAGATATAAAAAATTGTCGTTGAGGTTATCATGTATACTGTTTAAGATTATTAGGTTAAGAGTAGTCAAAATTACATGTCGTTGAGGTTATCATGGAAAATTGCAAAGAGTAAGCTCAACAAGAATTTCTGCAGCTAAATAAAGCCCAATGCATGTTTTGCAAAGTAACTGTAACTACATGGTTTGATTAATAGACTTATGTTTTGAGTAGTGCAAGTGGAGGATTTCCAGTACTGGCAAGAGCACATTGTGGGGAAACAAATGATGCTGATTCTTATATGAAGCTTCCTCATGGAATTTGGGATATAAGAAGAAAGACAGCATTTTGTAAAGGAAAATGATTCCCTTTAGGGCGAGGAAGCACTTTTTCACAAGGAACTTATTCTATACAAGCATTATTGTTGCATCTAACTATTATTAAATTTTTATTTACTGCTGATTCCTTGAGGCTTAAAAGCTCCACTCTTTACTCAGGAACGCGTCACATATTCTGCAATTGTCTCGACCCCACCAGGCCTGGTGAGAATATGTTCCATAATATAAATTAAGGCGAATTTTAATTACCTAAAGTTTTTATTTTTTTTAAATTTTTGTAAAGTAGATGGCACCTATTGAATTTCAAGGGTTCTTAGATGTGTCTATAGGTTTTAATTTTATTAGTGTTGTCGTAGCAACAATTGGTATTGCTCACTTGTTGACTGGTACTGAATCAAAAATTATAATAGTCCCACAATTGTAGTCAGCTGGAAAACAATTGTCAAATTTTCACGATTGACCATCAGTCTCAAATGAGGTACAAACAAAATAAGTGGACTTACATTGAGAAAGTAATTAAAATGTTAACGCCATGAAATGAAAAAAAGGCAACATACATATAACATATCCACAATTTATTGAAACCCAATCTGTTTTTTCACAGAATGACTGGCTACACAAAGGCCCAGATGACGACGAACCACAACCATCTCAGCGAAAATGCTGCAAGACTCCCTGCAAACAAACACAAAATTTCAATGCCATGCATGTTCATTTCCAGTAGTAAAAAATAAATAAATAAATAAAAATAAAAAAAATATGTACCGGCGCCGCTCCAACTCTGCCCAAAGTAACAATCGGTTGACGTATTAACCCCTCCCGGACAGTTACAAAGAAAACTCCCCGCGGGACCCACCTCATACCCACAAACACCATTACTCTTCTCGCAGCTCGCGCAGTTCGCCGGATAATCGTTCGCGTAGTTGAACTTATAGTCGATACCGATCCCATAGTCCCACGCCTGCGGGTCGTTGGACCTGTACACCGCCGAGTAGGACCCGCACCCGAGCTTCCCCAGGTCCATCTCGAACGCGGGTCCCAAGTCTACCGGCGCGTACACGCAGCACGAGGAAACTGGCAGGCTGAGTCTGTCGGCAGCCTCGCACGAGCAGAGGAAGGTGCAGACGTCGTCTGCCCCTTCCAAGTCGCACATAGGGAAATGAATGGAGGAGTTACTGTTGTTGTTGCAGTCGAGGAGGGTGAAGACGGTGGAGTGGTGGAAGGAGAAAGGGGCGTCCCAGTCGAGGCCGAAGCCGCGGCTAGGGCGAGTGCAGGAGCAGGTGGACATGGTGGGGTCGGAGATGCGGAGGAGTTGGGTGGAGTAGTCGATGGAGGTGACTGGGTAGCAGCCGGTGTGGGTGGAGAGGGTGAGTTGTTGGTGTTGGGGGTTGCATGTTATGTAGGGTTGGAAGCGAGGGTCGCCGCAGCCGGGGCCTGTGCCGAACGGGTACTTGATTTGGAGGTTGCCACATTTGTTGCCGCAGGGTTCGGAGGAGGTTCGGGTGAAGAGGAGGAGGAGAAGGAGGAGGAGTGTGAAGGGTTTGTTGATCATTT
>BKCP01004583.1:69590-89164 GCA_008636005.1 Striga asiatica | reverse complement strand
GAAGGAGGGAGGGAGTTTGGGGTTGGGTATTATATAAGAAAGTTGTGTGGTTTGAATTTCCACTTTTGTCCTTTGCTTGCTTCTACGAGTTCAAAACTTTTGTAGGGAGATTTAAAATGGACTTTTTCGGGGGCTTTTGTTTGGTGGTATGGAGAGAGTGGCTTGGTGTACGTAATTTGATGTTATTCATAGTGTTGCAAACGAGTCGAGCATTGGTCTTATCGAGCAGGATAAATTATTTTTTTTTTAGCTGCTCAAGCTCGACTCGATAAAAAAATACAAGAGCTCGAGCTCGGCTCGAGATCGATTTTTTAGGCTCGAGCTCGACTCAATAAAAAAATACAAGAGCTCGAGCTTGGCTCGAGTTCGACTCGAATTTGGTTCGAAATAATCATTAAGTACATATATACACAAGGGGTATTTTAGTAATTTCATATATCTCGAGGTGCTCGCGAGCCGTTCGACAATGCAAAATATGAGCTCGAGCTCGACTCCAGTTCGTGTTCGGTCAAACTCGAGCTTGAGTCGAGCTTTGACTCGAGCGCTCGCGAGCAGCTCGACTCGTTTGCAGCCCTAGCTTATTCATAAACTCACATCAAGTGTTTCATTTGAGTGTTTTTCGAAATTTTTGTTGACCAAATTAATGAGTAGAATCACCTTTATAAGCTTTGTGGAACCATATAACATAATGCGAGAAGATATGAGTTCAATTCATTACATAATGCCTAATGTTCTCGAATAAAAGGTTAAAGTCATTAAATAAAATAAAATAAAAAAAAAAAAGGAAGAAGAATAATTTGGTGTGGCTAAGTCTACAAATTTGTAATGTTTCCTACTTCTTGCTTTATCTTCAGATTTCAAGTTTTCTATCAGAAATTCTATGGGCACCATATAGTGCCATAATCTTACGATCCAACGCCTAATATTCATTGTGGAATTGATAGAATAGATATTAGGCGTTGGATTGTGANAACTCAACATAAACAACCCGAGGTACCAATAATACATAAAATACGAGGGGAAACCGCACCACCGATGACCTCAAATCCAAAATGGAAAAGACATCGGAAAACAAGACAAAAGGCGGGCACATGTACTCGAGACCTTAAGTATGAGGAGCAAATCAACAACCAAGCCAAAGAAAACAAAACAAAACAAAACAAAACAAAAGCAGTCTGAAAACAAAAGAAACATCGACTACTGAACCAAAAAACCTAGCCAACATGACCTTAAAACCTACTCACCATCACACCACCTTCTTTCTGCTGGAAAATTCTAGCCACTCTCTTGAAGCAGACTGCAAAATAGTCTTCATATGTATACATAACAATCGGACATCGCTGGAGAGATTGATGTTTGGTCTAATATCTTTATCCAACATCAATACCATGAAGTCTGTAGATTCACATGCGAAAAAGCTCCATCAAAACACTATGAAAAATAGATATCCTCGACAAATAAGAATTTCTCACTATTTTGTCCAGACGTCAGAGCTAATATAAACCATTACAAAAACCAAATATCCATTCACAAAAAGTACTCAACAACGAAAACGTAAACACACGACAGAGTTACAAATAAAAACAAAACAAAAAATATTTAATATCCAAAACAAGATAAACAATAATCAACAAAAAAAATTGCTCATTTGTCGTCTCATATCAATTTTCTCATCAACAAAAAAATCTACTAATATACCAAACATAAACTTTAAATAAACATTGAAATAGATTTGATCCCTAAACTGCCGCACCGTCCGTACCCCGAATGATCACGCTGTCCCCTGAGAAGTAGCGGCCACCAAGGGCTCCCCCGTGAAGGAGGCGCTCGTAGTCCTGGCCGTCTATGCGAGTCTACAGCCTGACGTCGTGCCTCACGATGCGACGGAAGCCTGAACCTCATGCTTAGTGTAAGGGGTCACGATGAGGTCGGGCCGGGGATAGCGCGGGATCCTTTAACCAACCGAGCCATGAGAGACTCAAAAAGAGTATTTAACACTTTTCAGCCAACCAAGCCACGCTGAGACTCAAAGGATGACGTCATACTTCAGTCATGAGTATTTAACATTTTTCACCGTGGGATCCTTCAGCCAACCAAGACAATAAATAAAAGAGAGAGAGAGAGAGAGAGAGAGAACGGAGAAGATTGGAGATGTCGTGAGGGCGTGGATGTTTTTCAAGTTTTTGGAAAGTTACAAAAATAAAATTCCATTAAATTAGGGTAGTTATCAATTAAACGCAACTACCTTAATAATTATATTTGAAAAAGGTAAGTTAAAATTTGAGAAAGCATGGTATGTATACAAATATTTATGTTAGATTTTATATGTTTCTAACTAAGAAATTATATTAATATATATAATGTAATATTTTATATTTTGATTATGGGGTATTTTATCTAATAAAAAATTAAAAAAAAAAAAGATGGAAACTGTCCATATTTCCTTAAATTCGAGTTGTTGGATTGGAAGCCCATAACGTGAAGCAGCCCACCGAGGCACCAAAATCCCCAAACTTTTGCAAAGATTTTAAACTTTTTGTGGAGTTGAAGCAGCTGGCGCTCATCTTCTCCAGGTTACCTCAGCAAACACTTGGTATTTTTGATTGATTAAAAGCAAGAAGTTAATTGCTCTAACGCTATTATTGTTTAAATGGAGTTCTCGCTCTTTGTTTTTATAATTAATATTCCTTCATTTTTCAAAAATCGTCTTTTTTGTTTTCTTGCGACTGGAGTGAAATTTCCATAATAATTATTGTTTCATGGACTGAAAATTTAACTTATATTGTGTATCTGTGTGATTTTTTCTGGAAACTGTAGATATTTTGCTGATTCCAACCTTTTGTGGTTGCTGTGTAATGCTACATTGGATGCTTGCCAACTGTTTGATGAATTACCTTGAGCTCGATACGCAGTAGTTTCCATGTTGTTGGTTGTCTTTATCGGGCGTGCATGAATTCACAGGTATATGAAGGTAACGTGCATTAAACTAGTTCGACGGTCTTGTTCAATTATCAATGAGAAGCTAGAGGTCAAAAAGATGCGGCATTCTTTGCTTGATTTTCTGTTGCATTGTAATGATTCTCATTTCTTATTGGATAGATGCCCAAGCTATAGCTGATTGACTTACTAGAAGTGTTGAAATGGGGTTAAATTTGATTTAGCATAGCGAAGATTTCCTAATCTTTTGAACGCCTAGCCTATTTGTTTGTCAATTAAAGAAGAGTTTGCCATGAGACTGATGGACGAAAATAATATTTTTGTTCCTTCTGATACTTAGTCTTTAGGTCAAGCATACTTTTGACTTTTCGAGTAACATTTGAGAGTTAAGATACAATTATTGGTGGGTAAATTATTGAGATAAATCAGTTGACTGTATAATGCCAAGAAAGACAGACATCTCCTCTGTAAGAGCTTGCTTTCCTCCCTGTGTTCATTTAGCTTTTGGTACATGAATGCTGAATATTGACTCAAAATGTTCCAAAACGATACAATAAGGAAATCCATTATTTTGTGTATCAGGTGAACATGATTATTAAGCCCCACAGGGGGGAATTTAGGGGGGGAGTTTCAAACCAGAAATGAATGTTTTGAAGCACATAATTGATGGATCTCTTCCCCCAGAATGAGGAGTCATTTCATGATTATCTCGGCTTATTTCCATCAATTTATACAATGTAGTTTACACTCTGTTTCAAGCAGAGGACGTTTTCCGCTAGTACGAACGTATTCTTCAGTTGGGTCAATGGGTCGAAGATCTTTTCCTGATTATTCTCCAAAGAAACCTAACATAAAGGACTCCGAATTCGTCCACCGTTTCTCAACTGTCATCAAGCAACGATGCTATGAGCCCTTTCGACGGATTCTGAAGCCCTTCGAGTCCAAGTTCAGACCTGACCATCTCATTTGGGTTCTCATGGAGATTAAAAATGATTACTGCCTTGTCTTCAACTTATTCGAATGGTCATGCATTAGAAGGAACCTGTCGCTTGAGGCACGCTGCATCTTTATTCAAATTGCTGCAGCCGCAAAAAACTTAAAGACGGCCCATATGCTTTTTAATGAATTCTGGTCAATGCCCAGCATTCGCGGAAATACCTCGGCCTCCCAGTTTCTTGAAAAGTTAATATACACTTACAAGGATTGGGGCTCAAATCCCTATGTGTTTGACATTTTCTTCCAGGCCCTTGTGGAAAATGGACACCTTGATGACGCGAGAAAACTCTTTGATAAGATGTTGCATTATGGCGTGATTCTCTCTCTTCATTCATGTAATATGTTTCTTTCTAGAATCTCAAAAGACAATGATGGCCCCAAAATATCACTGAAGGTTTTTCGCGAATTTTCTGAAGTGGGTATTCACTGGAATACCATATCATATAATATAGTTCTAAATTCACTTTGTCAATTAGGCAACATCCGAGAAGCTCACAGCCTACTTTTGCAAATGGAGTTAAGGGGTTGCCATCCTGATGCCGTGAGTTACAGCACGGTAATCAATGGATATTGCAATCGGGGAGAGCTTCACTTGGTGGTTAAAATTGTTGAGGATATGAAGCAGAGAGGTTTGAGCCCAAATGCATTTACCTTTAACAGCATAATCCTTCTTCTGTGCAAGGCTGGTAAACTGGCTGATGCTGAGAAGGTTTTGAGAGAGATGATATCTCAGGGAATCTTTCCTGATAATGCAGTCTACACAACTCTCATTGATGGCTTCAGCAAAATGGGAAATATTTCGTCTGTATACAGAATGTACGATGAGATACAGAAGCAGAACATTATTCCTGACTTGATCACTTTCACTGCTCTAATTTGTGCCTTTTGCCAGAATGGGAGAGTAGCTGAAGCAGATGAGCTCTTTCATGAAATGCTTGATATTGGGTTAAAAGCGGACGAGTTTACTTATACAACGCTTATTGATGGCTACTGCAAGGCAGGTGAAATAAAGAAGGCATTCTCTCTTCACACAGACATGATTCGGATGGGCTTGATTCCTAATGTGGTCACTTACACTGCTCTTGTTGATGGGCTCTGTAAACAAGGTGAGATTGATATAGCAATTGAGCTTCTTTACGAGATGTGTGATAAGGGGCTTGTTCTGAATGTCTACACGTGCAATGCACTTCTCAACGGTCTCTGTAAAACTGGGAATATGGTGAAAGCTGTGAAATTGATGAATGACATGGAAGTAGCCGGGATAAAACCTGATGCTTATACCTATACTACTCTAATGGATACCTATAGCAAATCAGGGCAAATGGTTAAGGCTCACCAGTTGCTTCATGAGATGTTACAGAAGGGGATCAAACCGACAGTTGTCACATTCAATGTTCTAATGAGTGGGTTCTGTATGTTGGGGATGTTAGAAGATGGTAAGAAACTTCTAGACTGGATGTTGGAGAAGGATATAATGCCTAATGTTATCACTTACAATTCTCTTATTAAACAACATTGTATTAGAAATGATATGCGTGGGGCCACTGATGTGTACCGTGGTATGTTTCATAACGGAGTGGCACCGAATGAAAATACGTATAATATATTAATACGAGGGCATTGCAAGGCAAGGAATATGAAGGAAGCATGGTATTTGCATAAGGAAATGGTCGAGAAGGGATTTAATGTTACAGTCGAGACCTATAATGCACTTATTAAGGGATTCATAAAAAGGAAGAAGTATACAGAGGCCAGGGTGCTCTTTGAAGAGATGAGAAACAAAGACTTGTCTGCAGATAAGGAAATATATTGCACCTTTGCAGAGATTAATTATGAGGAGGGGAACATTGATTCGACTTTGGGGCTTTGTGATGAAGCAGTGGAAAAGTGTCTTGTTAATAGTAGCAAAGGTGGGAAGACATAACTGCAATCGTTTGCTTTTGATCCTTCTGGAGCTCATCTTGGCGTTACATTTCTGGGGAGTGATCACCAGAGAACTTTCGTAAGTTCTGCTTTTTCTGCTATTTTTTTTTTCTTGTTAAAACCACTTATCAATTTCCATATCGCCGCATATTATGCCACACCTAGTTTCAATGCCTGGTTAGTGCAATAATGGAACCCTTGAGTTGAAATAGCTTGTTTGAAACCGTAAAATTTAATTGGTTTATATGTTCCAATATTGACCCAAACAAAAATTATAGCATCCGTGATGCTTTATCAGCGTTTCTGCTCTCTCTCTCTCTCTCTCTCTCTCTCAAATCTATATACTTGTTTCTGCTGTCCAGGACTGCTTGAATTCGACGACTCGGCGTCATGAACATGTCTAGATTGAAGTTTTCCACACATCTATATTCTACCAGGTATGTTTGTTCTATGCTAAATCATTTGCAAGAGTTTGCTGTGCTATCCCTTTTGCATGCCTCACCTTTCTCTATGCAATGCAGGAAGTTGGTGGAATCCCTTGTATTCTGGTCAAGCAGAGAGAGAATACATATAAGAATATTGCAAATCAAAAAGTACTGTCTTGATGTCTGGATGGCAGTATAATCTATAATTTGATGTGCAATGAGCCTCAACGGTCCAACGAGCAGTAAACGGCAATGAGAAAGAGTGCGAGTATTATAATTTGTTGAACTTGCACAGTATGTGAAGAATAGAAAATATGGTTTGTGAATTATTCGGACATCATTCTATTGATGCTCAGAGGATACTAAAGAGATTCTTCAGTCTTCACTAATGCTTGAGCAGAAATTTTTGCGATTTGTGAAAGAGTTCGAATGCATAAATTTTGATGGAGATGGTGATGTTAATCGGCCATTAGGATGTAACTGAGCTGAATCATCATCCGATTGTGGTAGCTTAGTTGTTATATAGGTCTCACACATGCAAGCATCTTCTTAAAACAGTTGGAGTGAAAATGTCCTTGATGCATTGTTGTGGTTGGATGGAACTTGCTGGGTGATTTGTCATATTGCTTGGACAGAGAGTTGGATGATTTTAAGTTAAAAGATAGAATTGCTTCCGAATCTTGAGTTCATGTGTGTCCTGTTAGGAGTGATAATTTTTGACACAACACAACACTAACATATTGTAAGCAGGTTAGAAGTTGGACATGATATTTTACTCATGATTGAGTTCATACATTGAGACATATAACCAATTGGACCCATTGCGCAACCTATGATTGTATTACTTTTATACTTGTATTGATTGAGTGTGTTGTTAGCAGCAGTGATTGATTGCTAGAAAATTGACTGTTCCGACCACATTACCCAACCATTTATGCCGAATTTTGGCCACAAATAAATGATCTTTTTGGTTCTCACTGCTTTGAGATATTTTCGATACTCTCTCCCCACCGCTTTTCTATGAAAAAATGGAAAATTGAGTTGCAGATAGATTGCAAGATTAGTTACAGATGAAATGGTCTTATAAACCTTGCTAGTGCAGGTTCATTTTCCATTACTATCTTCCCTATTTCCGTAGATAAAAAAGAAGGCTACATGTCACTACAAAACTCCCAGAAAAAGCAGTAGTATGCATACAAAAACAAAACCCACCACTGGTGGCTGCGGATGTAAACATTGGCCACGAGAAGGTGCAGCCCTGGGAGAACTTACGGAAGCCTTGACTTCCTTGGAGCATGCGTAGTTGCATCTGCTGGGACGAACGACTCTGTACACGCCACTCTGTGTGAGGATAAAAACGTCCTTTCTATTGTCCTCTCCAAAGGAGAATATGTACTGTAATGCGGGAAGCCTGCTGTTGGGGACTGTGTCACATTTGATGGGAGAATCCGAGGCACAGCTGAAGGAGACATCTTTGGCCGTGAAGTTTCCGCTGTTTCCTGGGGTTTCTTGAGCTGCCCAGATATGGCTTGCATACAGGTCCGCGTACAGATAGCTGATCGTTAAGTAAGGTACGTATGTTAGTTGGATATGCACATGAGCAAGATTGTGTACAAAAAGAGGTAGGGTTGATTGCTAGAAAATTATTACTGGGGTAGCTTTGGCTTAATAGAAGTGAAGAAAGGATGACTGCAGAAAAAACTACTATGATTCGGCCAAATTACAAGATATAAATTATTAAAAATGAAAAAGACTGCATATTTTTAAAAATTAGATAAATTACCCTTGATGTTGAATTCATCTTACATTCTGCATGTGCTCGCTGATGGAAATTATAAAGTATTTTAACAGTGAAATCCTTCATCCCTTATAAAATATTACAAGTGAAAATTACACATATCTTTTCAGTTATTACAAATTGCTAGATGGCACAATGGGGCTATTTCAAATACTTTATTGACTTGGTGCCTTCATAAATATTTGGCGTGACCAACAAATTTTACCAGGTCAAACATTTCGATCAGAACACAAGACGTAAACTCAGTTTTGAAAATTACCAGAGTTGGGTGGTTTTTAAGGTAGCTTTTGTAATTTCCCTAAAAGAATACTCTACCATCAAAATTCCAGATACTCTATGACAGTTGTGTTGTTTTTAACAAGAGATGCCTATAGAAGTACTTGTAATTTAATTTTAAAAACTAGAGGTTGGTTTTCCATTTAATGCTAAGAAATAAATTATCGATTTTTTGTCTTTTACCTTCCATACGTGCATGGATCAGCCTGCGAACGATAGAAGTATCCGCCAGATATTGCCGCAGACCCTAGTTTGTTTATTTTGGAGTGGCTGTATCCCAACACTGGGAAAATCGTGTCGATGGAATCTGCAGACGTGTTGCCACCTGGACTACTTTGAGGATTAAAAGTCAGAGGGCCTTCATAAACGCGCCACCCATAGTTCCCTCCCTTGGAGATTATATCGACTTCTTCGTATTGATCCTGGTAATGCTCAAATCAATCATATCAGGCATTCTACAAATGTACTTACTAGCAGATCTATGCAAGCCCTGAGTTTTAGTCTAATTACAATTAACCAAAAACAGAAACGGATCTTCTCAAATAACACCCCTGTACGAAAACCCCCTCCTATTCAAGCAGTGGTTTTGGAAGAGAAAGAGAGGTTGTTTGTATATTTGTTTTTTTTTTTCTTTTTCGTTATTAAACTAACCTCAGGGGCAGCTTTTGTGATTTTAAATAGGGTTTGTAAACGACAGCATCTTACAAACCTGTCCAACATCAGCACACATGAAGTAGGAAGGCCTTTCCGAATCAAAGCTGCAACGCCAAGGGTTTCTCAGACCGTAAGCCCAGATTTCCGGCTGCATCTCTTTATCTTCCGAAAAAGGGTTATCACGAGGCACTGAATAATTTCCCCATCGACCAAGCTTGACTAGTTCCTCCTCACCTGAAGAACAAAGACCCCACAGTTTGTATAAACGACTGAAGGAAAATAAATCAGATAATCATTATTAGGACATACAAACATGGTCTGCAACATGAGTGAGATTACAACCGGCTGAAATGAAGTATATAATCGGGGTTTGTAGCGTGAATGAATACTCACTTGGTATATTGTCAACATCAAGCCGCATTATTTTTCCGAGTAGGGACTTTTTGTTCTGGGCGAAATTATAGGGGTCGCCTTTGCTCCCTCCATCTCCCATCATAAAGTAGAGGTATCCATCAGCTGGGCTGAAAAGAATTTGGCCACCGTGATCTGATGTGAAGGGCAGACCCAATGTGATAATTCTTCTTACTTCTTGTGGTCTTGCAGTCTTTGCCTGGAGGTTCATAAGTGACAGAAACTCAGGTACATTTTTTTTTTTTTTTTTTCTTTTCCTAGTTGTTAATGTAATTTATAAATCCATTTCGAGCGTGTTCAAAACAACCTGGGATTCATAACAAAACTGTCCCTGAGGTTTAACCTATTCAGAACGACCCACTTATTTATCAAACTAAACTGCCCTTGAAATTTGGTCAAATTATAGAAACAAACTAACATTGAAAATTGCAGAAGCAAACACTGAAATTGGTTCCGTGTTTACATTTTCACTGATAACTCTAGTTCTTTCAATTTTTCACATACATTTCATGATTTTCTAGCTAGACAAATAAATACTAACCGTTGAACAAAAGAAGACGGTGTTTATTCGCAATTTTTTGGAAGTTGTAATAATAATTACTCGCCACTTCAGAAAATCCCTATCATGTCAGCTAAACTGTCATGCAAAATCTAAACACAAAATCAAACCTCTAAGGGTGTGACCTCTCTAATTCTCAAAATTAGCCGTGTGCCTGGGAAATTTGTTAATTCAAAAGAATAACTTGATTATTTCGTAATTAAGCTACACTCGAGGGGCACCTATTGCAATTACACCAAAAGATTTTTACCTCGGACGGGCTCGACCCAGTCCCATTAGCACTGTACTCAGCTATAACCGACTGATACCTGCAGACCTCACCAGCACCAGGAACTTGTATAGTCGAAGGATCACAGTTCACATCCGAGTTACACGTGCACCTTCCCCCACACGCAGGCGACTTCTCCCTATCGCAATTATACGACGCGAAAAAACGCCCGTTCACTGCAAAATCGGGATGAAACGCAAGGCCCATCATCCCAAAGTTCGTGTCCAAGTAAACCTGGTCCGTGAGGTCCACAAACGGGCTCGACTCATCGAGGCCCATCACTTCACCCGAGTCCTGCTCCGGAATACTCGCCAGCCAGACTTTTCCCGCCAGATTCGAGAAGAAGGCTCGACTTGAACCGTCGGGATGTGGGGCCATGTTGATGTATGAGCCGTTGCCGATTTTCTCGAGGCAGAGGCCGGTGGGTGGTGGGGTGGGNGGAGTTGCAGAGTGTTGGGAGTGGGCGAGTGTTAGGGATGGTGTCTAGTAGAGTTGCCGAGAATGGATCGCAAGTCTGCAAACAACAACACTTTGTGGGTGAGTATGGTTTTTATATTTTCTCTTCTTTTTTTTTTTATATATTTAAACAGCGAATTTTTATTTAAAAAATATGGCGAGTCAAATTATTTAAAGACCCGCACAGCACAACACCACCTCGACTCTTTTGATAAACAAATAAAAGAAAGGAAAACAAAAAGAAAATAAGGAAAAAGAAAAGGCTTCAGCTGTGTTGATCAATTACAAAACTGCACCTCAAATGTATTGGTCACCAACTTGATATACCTTATAGCATCTTAGAGAATGATTTATACTTTTGAAAGATGATCCGAGTTAGTAATAATCGAGGTTATTTATTTATAAATTATAATTTGAAATGATGAATTTTAGAGAACTCACTCACCGCACAGAGGATAGATTTGACAGCAGAAGCACAAGAAGGATCAGATATGTTCATAGCCTCAAAACGCTTCTGCAGCTGCCCATCTTGTGAGGCACTGCAACACGCTTTTCCACTGTAATTGCAGAATTCCAAGCTCCCATTTATTTTAAAAGCTGCTCCTGCAAATCCCAATAACAAGTAAATCATGTATAAGAAATCCAACAAATTAAAGAAAAGCTATAAAAATATATATGTATATATTTTTATGTAACCCCAAGCATCACTAAAGAACTAGATAAAGCAAAACACACACTTACTCAAGTCAGTGCACAAGGGAAATGAACAAGAATGGAAAAGGAACAACAGTTGCAGCAGGCAGTACAAGTACAAAAATTTCATCTTTTTCTTTTTTCTTTTGTGTGCTTAGTGTTTCTCCCAAAAAGAGGACAATAATTACATGCAGCAGTCACTCATAAAAGGCCAAAACCTTATCTTTCTATATATTGCACTATGCCCATGTTGCTATCATATATATCCTTTTTATATAATATAAAAATACAATACCAAAGAACAGAGCTGGAATTACAAGACTTTTAAAAATGTTCTTTTTATACAAATAATAAGCGAAGATGACGGAAATACTATTGTCCCTTTCAGACTAAAAAAAAAAAACCCTCATCAGAATATATAACACAACAGTTGCATGTTTTGTCCCACTGAAGGGCAATGATGATAAGTTGAATTATAAGCTTGAGTTTGATGCCCCAAAGTTGACTTTTCAACACAACTTGTCTTGTGCACACAACTCAATTCAACACTTGGGTTTGACTTTTGACCTGTTTTTTTTTTTCCTTTTTTCTTTTTTATTTATATGTTTGTCTGAGTGGATAGAAATGGTTAGAAAGTGTGTTTGTTGTAGTGGTTGAAAAGCAGATGAGATTTTTTTTCATTTTTCCTTCCTACGTGATTTTTCATTCCATACTTGAATCCATGATAAATATTGGTACACCCAATTTTTAAAATTATACTGTAAAAAGTTGAATTTTTATGCGTGGAAACTATTATATGGGAAATTTAAATATAATTATCCATATTTCATGAGGTTGCAGATTTTAAACAATATATCGAAATAAATATACCTATTTGTGTTGTTGAATCAAAATAAATAGCAGTTTATTATACAATAAATGTGTGCGTAAAAAGCAAACAGTAAAGTTGGGTGAGTGGTTGGCTTGGTGGCACTAAATGCTCCCAATCTGTCACTGATTGGCCCTTCTTCAACGTTTGGTTTTCATACTTTTGCTCCATATTCAAAAAGGTGTTAAAAAGCAATGCTCACAATTTCAATTCTCAGTACACGTTAGCGTTTAACAAGATACTTATTAAATAATTCTTTTTCATGTGGCTATTGACAAAAAAGATTTGGTTGTTTCTCATCCAATATATGCACATCATGACACAATAGTAATTTCAACACAAAATTACTTTCTCGTACTTATCTTGTACAATTTTCATATATCTTGAAGTTCAAAATAATATTGTCCATTGATTTATCAATACTTGGTGATTATAGATTGCCGGGAGGAATATGGTCTACGGGGACAGAGATTTCTTGAAAGCAACCAAGATAGCACAAGATAAGGACAATCGTATTATCGCTTATCTGTCCAATTATTTTATTTTAGTTTAACAGCTAAACGGGATCTTTCAAAATGGACGTGCCTAACTAGTGGAATAATTATGGATCAGATAAATAATATCGTAATAATACCTTATCCCCATTCCTCTTATATATAATTTCATAATGCACTGAGCCTAACTGGTAGTCTCGGAAGTCGGAATTCTACTTGGCAAAAAAACATGTTTCGTAATTTGGTTTGGATAAAAGATAATATTATTCTAAATCAATAATTTTAGGTTCGGACACTCAAAAAATATTAAAAAACTAACTTAGTAATTTCATTATAGTTTAACTAATATCACCTTTAAGTTATATTGGAACCTTCGGTAATGATATTGATTGATTAACATAACATTGATTTGTTTTGAAAACTCTCAATCGGCTCATTAATCTCCACGAAAACTTCAAATTAGCCTAATAAATACATATATTTAATTTTAAACTATTGTTGTTGTTATAATTATTTAATTTTAAAAAATAATTTTATTAACAAGTACCCGTGTAATACACGGGTATTGTACTAGTGTTTTATTAACTATATATAACTGGAAGCACATTTTAAATACATTTTAGTTACGATTGGCCATCTATATCTATTATAAAAGGACGAGTTATTTTGTAAAAATAATGATCTGCCTAAAATACCCTTACTTTGACATATTTTTAATGACAAATTAGTAATATAGTAATACCCATCTTATTTTATATTTTTAATTAACAAATGAATTACCTAAAAAAGCCCTTACTTTGAATGGCAAATTAGTACTACACCAATAATCATCTTACACGAACAAGACATTCTATATTTCCTAAAAATTAACTGCAATATTTGATATAGTCATACTATGATCTACCGGTCTAAGTCCCTATTACTCGACCCGAAGGGAAATCGAGCAGCCAGCATGACGATCTAAACCGACCCGTCCCAGTCGACTCTCCAGACCATTAAGGCAGAGGAAGTCAACCTCCGCAAGTCGACATCCTCTGTGTGAGTACAGCGGAGAAAGTCGACACCTGCAAGCCGACTTAATCCATGACCACTGGCGGGAAAGGTCGACATCCTCAATGTCGACTCTTTCAACTATCTAAGTCAAAGGCGAATAACCCAAAGTCGATTTACTACATCAAGAAGGTGAAGACGATTCAAAGAGACATGATAGAGCCCCCGATCTGTTTCCTCTGCATGAACTCCAAGTCGACCTCTCGATACTCGAGGTCGACTCTTTACACTTATCTGCAGGGGTTGGATTTGCTTTCTTTTGCAGATTTTGGCTCGGGTCCGATCGACGCTCCCCTTGTTGATGCGTTGGAGTCGAGTGGGGTGCGGTGTTGTGGGTTGAGGTCGGGTTTGGCTCAGGCGGCGTCGGCTTCGGAGTCGATGTGGTTGGGGCTCGGCATCTTGGTTGCTCTTTTCCCCCTGCGAACTTGGCTAGTGGTATTAGCCGGTTCGCTTTTGTAGCGGTTCGGGGGGATATTTTGGTGTTTTCCGGCTGTGGGGTGAGTAGGCTTTTGGGAGAGTTCTGGTGCTTGGGTCTCGGTTCCGTTAGGCAACCGTTTGGCGGTTTTTAGGCAGTTTCGGGGTCGGTTTTCTTGGGTTGCGAAACGCTCTTTGTGTCTCGACCTGGTGTCTGCTGGTTAAGTTCGGTTATGCCTCTTTGGAAGGGTCGTTTAGCTGTTTAGTTGCTTGTAGTTTCTGTTTCGTTTTGTCTTTGCTCTAGTTGGTAGGTTTGTGTTTTTTGGTTTGGGCCGTTGGCCTTTGTTTAGAGCCCGAGTGAGAGAGGGTATTATTCTTGTGGGATCGTCGATTCTTCTATTTGGGATCTTTTGTAGTTTTATGTGGTGTTGTAGTGTTTTGAGTGTGTTTGTTCTAGCTTTGCTAGGTAGGCTCTAGGCGATTTTCGGATCTGCCTTACAGTCTTTCAGCTATTGGTTGTATCTTTCAGTCATTGGCTGGTTTTTTTGCACATTGTGCTTTTTATAAAACCCCTATCGTTTCGAGAAAAGAAAAAAAAAAGTCCACACAAGTCATGTGGGATACATGAGACACACAACTCGTGTGAAATTACACAGACTACGGCACGACATGACTCATTTCGAATGTCACACGAGTCGTGCAACCTCTAGGCATCCAAAGAAGCTCGGAATATCATTTTCAGAGCTCCTCGTTGCACTTGGTGTGTTCTCCGGTGTCTTGAACAGTCTTTGGTGGTCAGACATGGCGTTCTGGTGGCTGGTGCTCCGACGTAGCTTCCATGACTGACTACCGACAGTGGTAATACCCTCACATAAATTTATCATTTGGGTTGGCATGTAATGGGCCTTTCTGGGGTAGTTCTGGGGCATATTTATTGCTGCTAAATGTGGTTGTCTTTAATCTCCCAGTAGTCTTTGTACTTGTACTTGGTCTTGTCTCAATACAAGGCTTGCACTCCGTTTTTATCAGATTCAAATAATATTTTGACCACATTTTTTTATCAAAAATCACAATAATACACCCCATCCTAGGTTAATTAAGTTAATTAAATAAATAATTAATTATACAAAACTGCAACTAAACTGTATAAAAATCTATATATATATATATATATATAGGGATTGGTTCCAATGAGAACACATTCTTAAAATGAGGACATGAGACTCAATCGTAGCCACTAAAAGGGTATCAAGATATGTGGCCAAGATTTAACTATTTATTTAAATAATAATTTTTTATTTTAATTATTTTAGTTATTTAAATATTATTTTGACCATTGACCGTTGACTCCGACGTTGGCTTCCGGCAAAAATCTGACTTCCGGTGTTGATCGTTGACTTCCGGCGTTGCCCCGTTGACCATAATATATATTGTGTATGAAGTAAATATGGTGAGGCAAAATTAGTTTAAATATGTTGCAAAGTTATTGAAACATGGTTAGTTACAAAGTTAGCTCCATCTTGTTGCAGGGTTAGTTATTTTTATTTGCAATGTTTAGTTGTATTTAGTTTGCAAGGTTAGTTGTCTGTAGTTGCAAGGTTAGCTGTCTTTACTTGCAAGGTTAGTTGTCTTTGGTTGCAAGATTAGTTATCTTTAGTTGCAAAGTTTGTTGTCTTTGGTTGCAAGGTTAGTTATCTGTAGTTGCAAGGTTAGTTCTGTCTAGTTGCAATGTTAGTTTTCTCAAGTTGTAAGGTTAGTTGTCTGTAGTTGCAAAGTTAGTTATATCTTGTTGCAGGGGTTAGTTGTTTTTATTTGCAATGTTTAGTTGTATTCAGTTTGCAAGGTTAGTTTTCTATAGTTATAAGGTTAGTTGTCTTTAGTTGCAAGGTTAGTTGCCTTTTGTTGCAAGGTTAGTTGTTTTTAGTTGCAAGGTTAGTTATCTGTAATTGGAAGGTTAGTTCTGTCTAGTTGCAATGTTAGTTTTCTCTAGTTGCAAGGTTAGTTGTTTGTAGTTTCAAAGTTAGTTCTTTCTTGTTGCAGGGTTAATTGTTTTTATTTGCAATGTTTAGTTGTATTCAGTTTGCAAGGTTAGTTGTTTGTAGTTGCAAGGTTAGTTGTCCTAATTTTAAGAGTTGTCCTCATTTGATTCGCCCCACACACACACACATATATTTATAGAGGGAGTGGTTCAAATAAAAACTAGTCCTGGTGCGAGAAACGTGAGAACCTTATTTGATGCTATTTTTTATTATGTATGATGCTATTTTTAATATCACATGGTGCTATCATTTTCATAAATGCTAATATAAATTGTGTTGTTATTTTTTAAGAAAATAGATCCATGTTAAAAATAGCACTAAAACATAATCAATCATAGCACTACGCACAACTATAAATAGTGATTCTCACGGTTCTCACGCTAGGACTTAGTTCTCATTTGAACCACATATATATATAATAATAATAATAATAATAATAATAATAATAATAATAATAATAATAATAATAATAATAACCATTTATTAAAAATAGTAGTAAAAAATTTTAGGAGCATTTAATGCATACTTTTTTTTTGGAAACTTTTTAAATATATGCATTAATTGCTTCCATATACATGGTTTTAAATAAGATCAAATCAGATATGATAAAAAATATTTTTTCCTTACATAATTTTATTAATATTTGCAATACTTTCATTGATATCCATTATAATAAATTACAAGATTGATTTTCTGTGATTCATGTTGATATTTTGGTCAAAATAAATATTATAACATATTTCAAGTTCTAACCATAATGTTAATTTTTTTCACAAATATTCACTTTTTATCCAAAAATATTTATAAGCAATGATAACATGTTAGGTAGAATTTTTTCTTCCAATTAATTAGGAGAAATCAAGTTGGTGAATTAATCTTTGCTATATAATTTTTTTAAGCTTTATTTCATTATATATAAATATAAATTACTCTTCAAATTAATATAATTTACTATTTAAGATATTGTGTTTTTGGCATTTGCTAAATCAAAGTTATTCAATTAGTATACAAATTAAATTCTAAAAAAACATGTATATTTTATAAAATATTTATACACTATTTAATTTATTTACATATTTTAAATTAATTACATAAAAAATTACATAAATAAATAATACTAATATGCATTAAATATTTCTCATTACATAATATAAAAAGAAAAAGAAGAGGTACAACTTCTATAACTTTTATAAATAATAATGACATTATATGACAGCAAAGTTTATAATAAAATAATAATCAAGTATTATATAATGAACAAGAATAAGTAAAAATATTATTTCTCTTATATTAATGAATAAATATATATACTAAAATCAAATTTATATTAGTATAAGTGTGTTAGTGAGACAATATATTAATTATTTTACTAATCCTAACATGCTCATATTATGTTCTGTCTAAAAAAACGATGATTAAAGGAGGTAAAAAATTGATGATAACCCTATTGAGTATTAGACTTAAACGGACAGAACTAGTGAAAATAATTCATTTAATATCGTTGTCTCGTGCATCGCACAGGGCTACCTACTAGTAAGTCTAAAGTGAAAGTAGAAATGATTGATCAGCAGCAGCAGGAAAGTCAATTTTGCCCTAATTAATTTACGAATATCATCAATCAAGACTCATTAAACTGCCTCGTGCTGATATTATTCTAATATCAATAAATAAATAGATAATATAAGAACCAGAAGGACAAGCCCTACACAAGAGCTAAATCTCACAATTCAGAGTAATTGGCATTAGTGCCCGAAAATTTCTTCTCAATTGTTGATCAAGAATTTGAGTATGGCAAAAGGTGATGTTCAGCTACTAGGGTCGTGGGCAAGCCCATATTCTAACCGGGTACAAATGGCTCTCAATCTCAAATCCATCGATTTTGAGTTCGTCGAAGAGAATTATTACAACAACAAAAGCGAGCGGCTTCTGAAAGCCAATCCAGTTCACAAGAAAATCCCAGTCCTAATTCACGACGGGAAGCCTGTTTGTGAGTCCCTTGTAATAATTCATTATATTGACGACGTTTGGAATACAAATGGTCCGAACATTCTCCCTTCTGATCCTTACGATCGAGCAGTGGCCCGTTTTTGGGCAGCTTACATTGATGACACGGTATATATCCTCTTTCTATTCAAGCACTACACAATCACATACCAAAATAAGAAATGGCAAAAATGCATTTTAGTCTCGTTGGTTTCACGCCATAACATTTTATTTTAATTTTTGTCTTTTGGTCATGTGATTTAATATTTTGCTACAATTTTAAGTCATTTGAAGATTAGAATTGCAATAAAATTTTAAATTACATGACTGAAATTGCTAATTTAAAATCTGTGAGTTTGAGAATTTGTTGCTCTTTCAGTCCTTTAAGGACCTAATTGAAAATTTGTGAATTTGTTGCTATTTCAGTCATTTGAGGATAAACTATTGAATTACAGGATCAAAAGGCAAAATGTTGGAACAAAGGGATTAAAATTGCTATGACGTTAAATCAGTAGGACTAAAAATGCAATTTTGTCATAAGAAAATATTCAATATCATAATTCAAGATGTAAGTTGACTCGTGATATTAAATTAAGAAGACTATTTTTTTTTTCTTTGGTTGGATGCACTATAAATTTTGGAGTAGCTTTCATAATGTATTACTTTGTTTTTTCCTTCCTCTCAAATGATGACTGACAACTTAATTGAATTGAACTTTAGACATTCTTGAAAATTTGGTCCAATTTCAGTGGTTCCCATTATTCAAAGAGTTATTCAAGGGAGGAGACGAGACGAGAGCCACGGTCCTGGCGAAAATATCGGAAGGAGTGACCCTTTTGGAGGAGGCTTTTGCCAAATGTGGCAAAGGGAAAGACTTTTTTGGAGGGGATAACATTGGCTATATCGATGTTGTATTGGGAAGCTACTTGGGCTGGGTAAAGGTTACTCAAACAGTGTATAGTGTGAAATTGTTGGATGAGACTAAGGCCCATGGGCTGGCAGCATGGGCTGAGAGGTTCATTTCACATGAGGCTGCTAAGGATGTTGTACCAGATGTTCAGAAGCTTGTACAGTTCTTCATGATGGTTCGAGCTGCAACAGCTTCTTCTAGTGATTAATTAGTTTTTTCTTTGTTTCGTGATATAATATGAATTTTCTATTTCCCAAAGGTTGTTCTCTTGGCGTGGCGAGAACTCTAAAAGTAGTAATGTTGTGTAATAACAGTATTAATGTATTTTGCAGACATTGGGTCGTCTGTGTTTTTAACTTTGAACATCTGATGAGGCGCAATGTGTTCAGGCCCTTCAGGGATTGCTTATTTACCAATTTA
>BKCP01004583.1:49900-64895 GCA_008636005.1 Striga asiatica | reverse complement strand
AAAAGAATCACTTACTGAGTTTTGTCTTAACTTAGTTTTGTTCTAAAGTAGAATAATAAATATAAAGAAACAGTACTTTGTGCTCTGTTTGTGCTAGGTAATCGGGGCATCTGACGAACAGCTTGATGTGTTCACCGAACTACATATAATTTTGCTGCTAAATACTGGAGAGGCAGTCAAAGGTACTTATAAATGGCGTTTTGTCCTTTCGTTGTGTATAGTTTTGTTTGGTTCACTAACAATAGCTTGTCCCCTGCAGCTATACAAGCTATTAAGAAACAGTTAAAAAAACGAGAGGGTGCACCGTTTTTATGGCGTCTCTTGGTATGCCTCCACTTAATCGATCTATACTAGAGGCTTCCATAAAATTTACTTCAATTTCTTTATATATGCTCAAAGAAAATTACTCCCTCATTAGGAGAAAATTAATTTATTTCTGAATAGTTTTCTAAATTGATATTACAGGAGAAAGCCTATACAGCTCTAGGAAAGGAAGAAGCTGCAAGTTGTGGTCAGAAAGCTGGGGAGTTGGAAGCTGCATACTTTTAATTAAGTAAAACTTGCAAATATGTCTGTATTGAGCTCCTATAGAGGTTAAAGTAAGAGCCATCTTGCTCTCCACGTAATCCCACTCGATTGCCGGTCTTTTTCCGGAGTTGGCTTTGACAAGGAAATGCATGTTTATGTAATAACTTCGACACATTTAGGCTCCATTCGGTTGGACCCAATGATGTTGAACCATTGTAATAAATCCTATGAGCTTGTTTGAATAAAGCACTTGTTTATGCAGTGTATTTACATCTCCTTGTCAATTGAAGTCGTTTTTTCATGTAATTTCTACACCAAAGTGAAATGTTTCCAGTTAAATTGAACAATTTTGGCCCAAGTGATTCTCTTCAATCTTCAACCTATGAAATCTGAAGTATGTAGGTGGAATTTGGTATGATATTTCGTATAAAGTTTTTTTTTTAAAAAAAAAAAATCCAACAAATTTTAAAAGTCTAAGTTTTAAATATGTTAAATATTTTAAGGTGCCGTTTGTTTTGAGAGATTTGAAATCCTTGATTTCAAAATTTTTGAAATATAAATTTTTTTACTTGCACTCTTTGAATGGATGTGTTGAAAATATTATAAATAAATTGTTTAGCTCACACCGATAGTGTTGACTCGCGGTGGCGATGAATCAAAATGATCGCGGATGGCGTGGTCGTCAATGGTGATAAACAGTGTATTTCAAATTATTAGGTTTTATGAGTCATTTCAAATCCTTCAAAATAATGAATAAAAAACATGTAGCATGAATTTGAAATCCTCCAACTTCCATTATCATCCCAACATGCATGAACATTTGAATATGTAAATTTGAAATCTACGTATTTCAAATCCCTCAATAAATCCCTCAAAACAAACGGAGCCTAAGATTTTGTAAGATTTTTTAAAATATCAAATAGATACCCCAAAATTTTAAAAAATCTTAAAAAATCTAAATTAAATATACTAAGATTTCTAAAATCTTAAAAAGTCATTAAAAATCCCAAATAAATACAACCCTTTAACATCCATTTCTCATGCAAAAGCCCACACATATACGCAACTCCAAAATGAGTTAAGACTTCCTCAACATTTGAACACCACAAACACTACAAGATGAACAACATAATTAGGCAGTTCAGCCACCCGGACGATATGACCTAGTAGTTCAGACACTCTCGGGTAGACCTTGAACAACAAGATAATATCTCTATATAACGGGGTGACGTATAATCATCATCTTTGCACACTCTACACACTCCAAATATTCAAGACTCATATACTTAATACACATCTTCATCCCCGATTACAACCTTGAGCGTTGGTGCTTCTACACCAAACAACCTCCAACACTATTTTGCACGTCATTTCACAGGTTCAAGGACGGATCGAAGAGGTCATTTACACCATATATAAATATCTAAAATCCACCCAATGATATATGGCCCCAAAAAAATGGTGACATGCGTACCGTGCGAGTGACAATCTCCAGGGCCGAGATGAAGTCTAATCCTAGGCATGCCTGGCGTCGCCTATTCATGCCTTCCAAACACTGCTAGTTAGTAGCTCAATCCAAATCATAGCTTCGAAGGGTTGCAAAAGCATACCTTTGGTATTAGGAATTCTACAATGTAATCACTAGGATTCGTACATCTGTTGTTGAATTCATAGATACAAAAAGATAAAAGCTAACCCATTTTAACGTCAACGAGGGAAACAGCTGCAAATGCAATTCCTTCTCAAACATTGTTTTCTCCTCAATAAACCTAACCAAAACCAAAAAATCATCAAACCCCAGCCCTTATCCTCCTCAGCTCGGCCGCCACCTCTCGCGCATCAGGTCTATCATCCTTATCCGCCGCCAGACACCGGAAAGCCAGCTCAGCCACCGCCCCAACCCCTTCCCCACCAACCGCCAAAGTGGGGTCCATCACCTCATGCAGCAACCCCATCTGAATCCTGGGCACCACCATCTCCACCAGCGTCACCACCCCACCCCCAGACATCCCCCGGGCCGGGCCCACGGCCCGCATCCCCGTCATCAGCTCCAGCAACACCACCCCAAAACTATAAATATCACTCTTCTCATTCAATCTAAACGACGCGTAGTAATCCGGGTCCAAATAGCCCGGCGTCCCCTGTGGGCCCGTCCACACGCCCTCCGACGGGCTCTGGCCCGCCGCCGTAGCTTCCGGGCCCACTAACAGCCTGGACAGCCCGAAGTCCCCCACCTTCACCCTCATGTCCTGGTCAACGAAAATGTTTGACGAGGTGATGTCCCGGTGGACCACGGGCGGGATTACTGAAAAATGGAGGTATTCGACTGCCGTGGCTGTCTGCCACGCGATGTCGACACGTGTGCGCCAGCTGAGGGCTCCTTTTCTGTAAGGGCTCTTTTTCTTCTCTCCGTGGAGGTGGTCGGCTAGAGTTCCGTTGGGGACATAGTCGTACACCAGGAGCAAGCCCCGAGGGTCGCTGCAGTATCCGTGGAGCCTCACGAGATTTGGATGGTCGATGGAGGAGAGGATTAGGATCTCGTTGCAGAATGATTTTGTGGAGAATCCGTTTTTTTTGGAGTTTTGTTTGTGGAGGTGTTTGACGGCGACCAGGCTACCGTCCGGTAGCTGGCCGAGGTAGACGGAACCGAAGCCGCCGTCCCCGATCTTGCGCTTGGGGTCGAAGTGGTTGGTGGAGGAGTCGAGGTCGTCGTAGGCGAACAGGGGAGGGAGGAGGCTGGCCGACCGGTGGCGGCGGAGGAAGACGGCGGTGGGGTCCTCGCCGCCGGCGGGATCTGGAAGGGTTCTTTTTCTGGAGTGGAGGAATACCAAGACGATGGAGAGGGCGATTAGGAGGGAGAGGAATAAGGAGGTTATGATGAGGATGGCGGTCCGGTTCGGGTTTTTCTGTCGGATTCGGGCTTGGACCGGCAAGCAGAGAAATGGTTTGTCGGGTTCCGACGGGTTGAACCCGCAGGACCCGTTTCTGGCTTGGCAGGCTCTGCAGCTGGAGAAGTAAGGGTCTTGATCTTGGTCCCACTCGACCTCGATTCCTTTGTTAAGGACGATGATGTCGAGATAGTCGAGGACGTCGTCACGGCACTGTTGCTGGAAGTCGTCGCGGTGGCGCGTGGAGGACGCGCCGCAGTCGGGGATGAGGTGGATTGGGTTTTTTATGAGCTTGCAGTCCAGAGGACAGCGGCTGCAGTTGGGCAGATTGGGCGGCGGACAGGGCTTGAGGGCCGAGAGTCGGGCGCAGGAGGAATCCGAGACCCGGAAGGGGGACCCGGAAAAGGATATGGATCCGTTGAGGTCGGCCAAGGTCGCCGCCGTCGGAGTGCAGCCGCGGCGGCGGTGTGAGGGTCGGGTTGGGGTGGGAGAGAGGGTGACGGAGGTGGAGTTGGAGTCGTAGCGGAGAAGAGAGAAGGTGAGATTGTTGATCGAGATGGCGGCGGAGAGGGCGAGGGACGGGCAGTGGAGCTGGAAGGAGGGGTGGCCGCAGCCGGCGGAGAAGGAGAATGGGTACGGCGGTGGCGAGGTGAACGGCGGGCAAAGGGTTTCCGGCGGAAGCAGGCAGGTCTGGGGGGTTGCTGGGGCGGTCAGGAAAGGGAGGAGGAGTGTTGTGAGAAGGAGAACTAGGGCGGCGGCGCTGGTGTTTGACGGCGGTGGCGGCGGCGGCATGGTGGTGGAGCTCAAATGGGAAAATTAATCATCAATGGTGAAGAAAGATCTAAAATCTCGATCCAGTTTGGGTGGCCAACTTTTTAGGTTCGTGAGGGTGGGACCCGCCTTGAACACAAAAGCAAGGATTGGAAAATTTGTTGAGTTTGTGAATATTATCTTTCTTTTAATAAATAGGTGAGTTCATTATTTATGTAATTTTAGGATATTGGTGTAAAAATTTAACGATTAGATTATTTTAATTCTAAAATCATTGATCGCGAAAAATTAAGAATGATGATGGTGTTTTGAAATGTTCGTACTCAAATCTCCTTTTATTATTGGGAAAATCACATTTTTGACAATCTTATCATGCTGATAATAATATTGCCACAGTTCCAATTTAATTTGTCTAAATTTTGCTAAAGTGTAAAGCTACTCAAATATATCAATTTCCATCTGTAAATTTCGTTTCAGCACAATTTAATTGACAGCCAAACAGTCCAGACTCCAGAGCTCACATACCATTTTTAAAATTTGAATTAAGATATTCAATATAGACAAATAAAATTAAGCACGACTCGAATTATTATTTAGGGTCAACATGGGTGGGGTGGGGTGGGGTGGGGTCTCGAGGGAGCGAAAAGTGGGAGTGACTCCACGTGAAGAGAATGGGATGAAGACAAAATCAGACCTAAGAATTGGCTAGGAGGACGAGGACTAAGGAGACCCAAGTTTGAAATATCGCGGCCTACTGTTTTAGTTTTACATCTTCCCATGCACAAACACAATCCTCTATTTTTATTTTTATTTTTCTGAGAAACCATAAATATATTAATAATTGAAAAATAAAAAAATGAGTACAATTGAGACATCAGAAGAACCAGAACAAAGGCTTTGAAATTAAACAATCAACCAAGTAGGTACAATCACACGCAAAATACAAAAATTTCAAAACAGAGACACAACAACTCCAAAATGGAGACAACAAACTCCATAACGTAGACTAGAGTCAGACGCAATTGGACTAAAACAAAATCAACATACAAAAGAAAAACAGTAAAAAAACCAAACAACTCACACATATGCAATACAATAAAACTCTCCTCATTACCTACCACAAATCCTAACCTCCTCAGCGGAAGCGACAACCGACGATAACCCCAAGAAAACATAATCAAGCCCCGACCCCAGATCTAGCAACTCCAAACTCCTTAACTCAACAAGCTATGACTAACTAGACCCAAAACAACAATGACTGGCCCTCCTTCCAAATGAATTACCACAGCCAAATGAATCACCGGATAACAACCCCGAGACCCAGCAACCGGTACCTCCCCCAACACAACCCCGACACTAACAAACATACCAAAAGACTACACATCCGAGGGGAATCGCCCAACACAATCCCAGAAATCGGACGACCCCAGGAAAGACGCTGTTGCTAGCGCTAGCTCCGGCTGCACACCAAGACCGGCAACCTGACCAGCCCGACGAACTCGTCGTGAAGCGGAGAACTAGAGCCGGAAGGAAGTCTGACACCACTGCCACACTCACGAGCTCCATCCCAACATTGGTCGACCAACGAAGGAGGAGGAATTGAGGCAGAAGAGAGTAACGCTGCAAATAAGCCGAACCGAGTCGAGCATTGGCCTTATCGAGCAGGATAGAATTTTTTTTAGCTGTCGAACTCAAGCTCGACTCGGCTCGAAAAAATTGAAGTAGAAAAGCAAAATTACCATTAAGCATTTATGCTAATATATATAAGGGTATTTTAGTAACTCACATATATCTCGAGCCGCTCGACAATGCAAAGTATGGGCTCGAGCTCGACTCGAGTTCATGCTCAAGCCACTCGACCTCGACTTGAGTTCGTCAAACTCGAGCTCGACTTGAGTTCGTCAAACTCGAGCTCGAGTCGAGCTACTCGATTCGTTTGCAACCCTAGAAGAGAGGGTGGGAAGCAATGCAATGCTTTTCACATGTTTGCTCCCACTTTTGAGAATAAATATTTTAATTAAAAATATATTAATATTTAATTTGACAATTACTAGAAAACAAAGTCCATCTTATATTTTTCAATTTGGAAATGGTTTTAGTCATTCTATGATTGTATTCCTGGCCTCTGTCAAGTTTGACCAGACAAATTCGGTTTCCCCGTTACCCAAAAGGTCAGTATGCTACAAATTGAGGGCTTCAAATTAGGTCCAATTTGGTGAGCTGCAGCTACAAGATGATGTGCATATCTTGTTACTACTTACACGTCACTAACTACTCCCTCACTCCATTTAATCACATATCTTAAAATAAATAGAATAAGGTCACATACACCAAATCCCCACCATAACACCCTCGCGCCTAAAACAAAACTGAATATGATGATGCTCAATATAGTGACTGACTGCCCCTTGTTCTTTAACTAAAATTACAAGTCATGTCCATACAATTTTATATCATTCACATTGCCCGGGGCATTTAGATTTGAAATTAGAATAATTATTTAAAGTACTTAAAGAGTAGAGTTAGATTACATTTTGAATTTAGAATAATGATTCAAAATCTATATATATATTAAAGCAGAGCAGCTGCCAAATTCCCGCTCAAAATCTGCATTAAATGTTTGCACATTATTTGATAATAACTAATCTTCTCTTAAATTTTGCCTGCATTAAATGTTTGAACATTAATTGATAATAACTAATCTCCTCTTAAATTTTGTATTAAATGCTCACTTAGTATTAAATTTCAGAATAATGAATACATACAAAATTTTAGTTTAGTATTAAATTTAAGAATAATGAATACATACAAAATCTGTGTACTATAAGTATGCAATTTTCATGAAAAAAAATATGATTGTCTAACTCACAACAACATCTGTGTACTATATATATGTATGTATAACTCATGACCATGCATGCTTTACTATATTCATTTCTAATGTGACGATGGATTAACATATTTTACATATTGGATGTATAACTAAAAAATCACGAGAATTTAAAACTTAGTTGACATGAGTTAATTTGCTCAAGATTATTGTGTGAAGTAGCTTGGAGAAAAATATATATATATATATATATTTTACATAAGTGAAGTAGCTTGGAGAAAAATATTTTCTCTCCAAAACTACATTAATTATCAAGAAATAAACTGTCAACTTTTATGTATGATCTACAATTAAAATAACAATTATAATTATTTATTACAAATAAACAAATAATTATACATGGGGAACTTTCACCCTAATTACCATAAAAATAAATTTATAAAATTAATTTCTTAATTTCTATATAGATAATTCTAACAACAAAATATAATTAATTGCTATAAATACTTATTTATCAATAATTACTTAATATAAATTTGCATTCTAATTTTTTATTAATTATTTTTATATTTCTTCCTTTACAGCATCTTTAACAATAGCTTTTGGATGAGGTTTAAAAACACAAACCTTAGGTTTTGCTATTAGAGAGGAGAGGTTTGAGGTTTAAAAACACAAACCAGGTTTGGTTCTACAAACCTCCCTCAAACCTCTTAAAATTAAAATTTAAAATATACATAACAGATTGAAAATAAGAAAGTGGGGTTCACGGTTTCATCCACATGCTTAATCTTTGGGCAAGTGTAGTCCAATTGCCAAAAATGGAGTGGAGAGAGTGTGGCCCACTAGTGAACACCCATGTGCCTTCTTTTTATTTTGTTTTTTCGTCACTTTGGAAATTTGTGAGGTAAAGTGGTAAACTATGTTTTAAAAAAAATGTTCTCTTTTCTTTATTTATTTTACTTACGTTTTCTTTTACTTTAATCTTTAAAATTTGTTTCTAATTTAGTTTTTATTTTTTAATAATTCATTAACTTATTTAAAAAATTATTTCTCTACAATCTATTCCTTTTCTACAATCTTTTTCATTTTCTTTCTTTTGAAGGTTTTTAATTTCTCTTAAATTCTTTTAAACAAAATTAAATTTTATCCTAATAATACGTTAATAACTGAAAAATTAAATTACAAATTTTATATGTAAATATATGAAATATTTAGATTGAATAAATATATGAAATTACAAAATTTATATTAAATTTTTTATATGTATTTATGATAAATATATGAAATATTTAGATTGAATAAAAATAAAATGGAGTTATAGTTGTAAAATATTAATAAAAATATAAAAGTATAATATTAATTAAAAGTAGTGAAAAATATGTGGGACCCATAAAATAAAGGTTTATGAGGTTTATTGTTATTGGAGATTTTGAGTGTAGGAGTAAGAATGAGGTTTTGGATGATGTGGCATGTTGGAAAGTGTAAAAGGAGGTTTAGGAAGGTTTATGATTAAAGATGTTCTTATGAGTAACATAATTCATTGGATACGAGAAAATTTATATTATTTTTAACAATGCCTCACTATGTGCATTGCACATGTCATAATATTAACACACACGCACACACATACCCACATATATTTATATATAGAAGTTAAGTAGCTTGGTAAAAAAATCCTCCAAAACTACATTTATCGTCTAGAAACAAATTTTGACAATATATATATATATATATATATATAATAAGAATTAACATTTATCAAAAATAGTAAGTCAATCCTTGGTCAAAACTTATCAACATTAATTACATGCCATTTATAGTATCTTTTTAATATATTTTTTTACTAAAAAATGGACAACATTAAATATTTTCCTGAAAATGAGGAGTTTGTTACTTTTTTATTTTCAAAAAATTGGGCTGCTATTTAAATTTGGTCTATTGAATATTTGTAATGGTTTGACACGATGTGCATATCAAAAGCTGATAATGCACGTGTTGCATCAATTAAATTTGGTTATTGGTTACTATAAGCTATTTTTAAGTTTGAATAGAAATGTACGCCACGATTGCTAATTCAATTAAATATCGGTCAGTTATATTCTCCAAATTTAAAACCAGATATTCGGCTAATACAATTGCTTTGCTTGGCGATTTTTTTATTAAAAAAATTACGACTGATTTAATAATAATAAAATTTATGTGTTATTTTTTCTAACCATAAAAATATGCTTTTGTATTTTCAAATATCGAAAACTTTTTATTTTCTATAAAATCGGCTAATACATATGTTTTGATTAGAAAATTTTGTTTAAACAAAATTACGGCTAATTTAAGGGTAAGAATATAAAAAAAATAAAAAAATTATTTGTTTATTTCTTTTGAAAATATTTTTTCTAACCATCAAATCGGGCAGTTTCAATTAAAAGAATAAAGTTGCGGATAATTCAATTGTTTTGTTTGACAATTATTTATAACGAAAAATACTACACGGGTCTAATTTTGAAACGATTAAAATTTTTATGGTCTTTGTTTAAATCAGAGATTTGAAATAACAATAATCTCCATATTTAAATTGTTTTAATTTTAAAACGTGATGTATACAAGATTTAGATAGATTTATCACATATCATCCTCTAAATTAATGTTTTTTTTTTAGTTTCAAAATACAAAATCAAATTTTTTATGGTGTTTGTTTAAATCAGAGATTCAAAATATCTTAATCTCCATATTTAAATTGTTTTAATTGTAAAATGTGATGCATACAAGATCTATATAGATTTATCACATATCTATCCTAAATTAATGATTTTACTTTTTTCTAAGTTTCAAATACCAAATCCTAAAGTTGCGGCTGATTTAATTATTAAACGATATTTTGCAATCATAGATTCGGGTTATCTTCAAATTCAAAATTTAAATTGTCGATATGTAGACAAATTTGAACAGATTAAATAAATATGATCCCTAAAATGAAGGAATTTATTCCATTAAAAAACATAAAATATGAACATAAGATGTAGATTTTATTATGCATATGTGATAATACAATTTTACATGCTATGAAAGTCATATTGTTTACCCGTGCATCGCACGGGCTACGCACTAGTACTTGAAAAGTAGGGTTAGATTCCGGCATAGGCGGCACTTAGGGGTAATTTATATAAAAAAAAAAAAAAAAAAAAAACAAGTGGACACAAATAAAAGCAAAAAAAAAAATCTGGACCAAAATCAAAAGCTAGTATTCTCATAATACGTTTTTTTTATAAATTTCATTGAAAAACGTATTTTCTACATACATTTCAAGGAAAATTACATGAAAAAACGTATTCAAAGAATACGTGTTTTTTATTGATTTTCACAACTTTTTTGTTTTGTTTTGTTTTTGTCCAATTAACTTATAATTTTGTTTTTTGGGTAAAAAAATCGGGTACTTAGAGTGTTTCGATATTTATTTTTTTAATAATATTATTTAACTTACTTGGATGACAACTTGAGCTACAACTCAAATGTAAATGTATCATCAAGTTGGTTCAATAGCATCACTCTTTTTTTTATACCTCTTAAGTCCCGAGTACTCTAGATTTCTGTCTAGACGACACTTGAGTCTCTCGATATTTTTTTTTATACATTCTAAGTCCTAAGTACTTGAGTAATTAGACGTCGTCTAGGCAACACTTGCGTGTCTCGATATTTGTTTTTTATACCTCCTAAGTCTTAAGTACTCGAGTAATTAGACGTCGTGTAAACGGGTCAAACAACACTTAAGTGGTTTCGGTACCACTTATGTGTCTATATAAATTTTATATTATTTTTTACTTTTTAAAAATATAATAAAAATAAATTTAATATTCCGTATAAGGGAGACACAAGAACAATGAAATTTAAAAGTAATAGAACTAGGATTAAAATTAAGATAAAGTTATGCATATATCATATTACACACTTTTTTGTATTAATAAAGCATATTAATTAGTATATCTTATATACTTTAATTTAAATTATGTATGATTAGACATATAAATAAATTTAATAATTATACGACTTCACTTAGACATCGTTTAATTCTGGTCTAGTTGGCTTGGCGCTAAGCCTCTATTGAGAGTGTAAACAAATCAAGCTGAGTTCGAGTTTGAGCTCAAGTACCATGAGCTCTATATATGTTAGTGTGTAGAATTATGAAACGTGAAAATTTAACATATTAAAATATTATCAATAAATAATACTTAGAAAAAATCATTCGTTCTATTTCATTACTTATACATTAGTACAATATATTACTTCGATTCTCAAATAAGTGATGGTAGAGTTGAATTGTGGAAAATTTTATAAACCAATACCTTTTTAAAAAGAATGTAGTGTTTATTATTTGAAAGTCATAAATTGTTGATTTTTAATTTAAAATCATGTTAATTATCATAGCTTATAATAATGTCTTTGACTTTTCATTCTAATCCAATAATTCACATGGTTGTTCAACACTAGTTGATTTATCATTATAATTTATGACAATATATATTATAATTTTGTTTTCTTAAGCCAACAATTTACATTGTTGTTCAACAGATGACAGTTGGTTTATCATTATAATTTATAACAAATTAACAATATATATTATAACTATTTTAAATTTTATTTCTAAATTTATAATTTGCGTGGATAATTCGACATATATTGATTAATTGGTTTGCCATCATAGTTTATAACCATATATGTTATAAATGTATTTACTCTTATTTCTAAGCTTATATATTTATTTCACCAGTTATAAAATGATTGTTATTATAGAGTTCATGTCTAGAATTAAGGAACATGAAAATTTAATATATTAAAAAATTATTAAGAATTAATACTCACGATAATATTTTTATCTCTTATATTCATACTTTATTACAATATATTATTTCGTTCCTAAATAAATAATGGTAAAGTTAAAAATTTATGGTAAATATTATAAACTAACACTTAATTTAACAATAACATATTATATATTGTTTTACTTTTATAAAATTTACTAGTTTTCAATCATATATTTAAAAAAGTACTTTAATTTTTTATAGTGTACATTATAATTTATAAACATATGAAGTTGCCCTGGTATGAAGCTTGCCTGTGCCGGCCGATCCACGGCTCTGCTATTGGAAGCACTACAACGTTGATACTTTTCATTTCACCCATACGGGAAAGCAGCACATAGAAGTACTCGAGTGAAGAAAGAAGAGAAAGGTCAATTACATCGAACCAGCAAACCAATAGCAATCCAGACGAGGTAAAAAAAGGATAGGCTTTCCCTATCCAAAGTAACTGAAATGCCAAAGAAACCTTCCTGCCCCTAGGTCAATTATATCGAGCCTACATAGCCAGGCCATAAGAAATAGCATCTACGCCCTTATCGATAGTCTATTCGAGAGAGAACAGAGGAAAAAAATAGAATTTTCGACTTAAATTGAAAGTTGCAACAGATCACCGATACCCTGCACCACCAACCCTCATAAGCTTCGCTTCGAAAAGTTTGTTGGGTGAAAATGAGTATTTTGATTTTTAAAAAATAGAGACGCTTCCCATTCTCTCCTTGCTGCGAGGGGAACAAACTTTTCGAAGCTGCTACCGCCGTTTTCTTGATCTACCCAGACCATGTGACTAATAAATTGATTTTGGGCTATTAAAAAGCGAAGTTGAAAGCAAAGTCCGATCTATCCTAGTTGCCAATCTCTGTCACCAAGTGCACCATAAAGTGGTACAGATCCACCGCTGCTTTGTTAACAACAACCAACTGAGCTGTTGAGACTCTTTTTTTTTTTTTCAAGCTAGCAATTTACATAGTTATTCGACATATGACTCGTTGGTTTATCATTATAATTCATAACAACATATATAATAAATATTTTGATTTTTCTTAACAAACTTATAATTTACATGACAGTTAGACAAATTACTTATTGATTTATCGTAATTTATAAAAATATATTATTAATATTTTGGTTCTTTATACTTTGAAAATCTATATGATAATTCGACAAATGACCTATTGGTTTATCAATTTAATATTATATACACCTAATCTTCGAAATAATTAGTTACTTATATTTTAACTTTTTTAGCATTTAATTTTTACACCCATGTGAGATAGATATACCTGTTAATATTTCAGGTTATTTTATATAAATACATTTTATTATATATACATTTATATTATTGTATGAATAACTTTATACAAGTTCATTTTATATATGCAATATTAACTAACGAACTTATGAATACTTTACAAATAATTATTTATTATTTATACATACAATATAAATGTCAAATTGAAGATTGAATAACAAAGGCTAATTTAATATTATATATAAAAATAATCAACAAATAAAATATCATTGAATAATTATCATTGGAGTGATTAATCTATAAACATCTCCCTTACTTTATATTTTTTTAATCAAATAAAATTATATATTAGGTGGAAATGAAACAATTGATTGTATTTTTTAAAAAAAGTTTTATATCAAATTATTGATATAAAAAAATGATTAAGTAGAAATAAAAGAATTAATTAACTTTTTACAATTTAATTAATAGATTCAAATCAAATTTAAAAAAAAAAATTAAAATCTCATCACAGATTGTAAAAAAAAATAGCGAAATGAAATATGGAACAAAATATCAATAAGAATATTTTTAAAAAATATATCCTTATTCAGTAATCAATAACTTTTATGGAGAGAAAATCTTTCTATTTTATATATAGATATATGAAAAAATTAATATCCCCATAATTAATACTATTAGAAATGGTAACTATATGGAAAGGAATGGTGTTGTACTCGGTTTTTAGCTTTTAGTAAGGTTAAATGAAATTTCAATCATGTTTATCACATGAGTCATCATGACCGCGTTCGGACGGTCCCACATAACGAACATTAGCTGGCGCCAATTCAAAAAGTTTCCCCAACAATGTCCTAATAAGAAACTTCCCCTTATTTATTCCCTCCTATATAAAACCGATACCCATTTATTTCAGTCCCCCCAACAAAATCCCCTTCAACAAAGAGACCCGCTCAAATTGTAAAAAAAAAAAGACCATTCTTTAACGCAAATTCTCCTTTTTCTTTTTTCGATCTTATCCTAAATTTGACCCCGCCCAACAGCTATGGAGATATTCCAGAGGGCCAAAATCGTCCGCCTGAAAAGCGCCCACGGCAAGTACCTGACGGCCGAGGAGGACGAGGAGTCCGTTACCCTCGACCGGAACGGCTCGTCCTCCAACGCCCGCTGGACCGTCGAGTTCGTCGAGTCCTCCGCCGGAGACATCATCCGGCTCAAGAGCTGTTACGGGAAGTATCTGACGGCGTCAAACCAGCCCTTTCTGCTTGGGATGACCGGCCGGAAGGTCCTGCAGACGCTGCCGCCCAAGCGCCTGGACAGCTCCGTCGAGTGGCTGCCCGTCAGGGACGGTGGTGGCGGCGCCGTCAAGCTGAAGACGAGGTACGGCCAGTTCCTCAGGGCCAACGGCGGCCCGCCTCCGTGGAGGAACTCGGTGACCCATGACGTGCCCCACCGGACGGCCACAAGGAATTGGGTGCTGTGGGAAGTCCACGTTGTTGAGATCGTGGTGGCTGAGTCGCCGGTGGGGAAGGCGGCGCCGCCGCTGCCGCTGGTGGCCGGAAAAGAGGAGGTCGTGGATTCAGGGGTGGTCGGAGAGGAGCTTTCGGCTAGGTATTCTTCGAGACCGGTTAGCTTTTCTAGCCAAGAGGTATTAATTTGAATTCCAATTGTTCTTTTTTAGTAATTTGTTAATGAAATCTAAACCGAACAGAAGATATTGATGTCTGGATATGTAGTTTCATAGAAGATTCAGAGCATAAGCTGTCATAATTTAGGAGAAGAACAGTATGGAATTAGTTGTTTGATTAATTACAGTCAATACCTTCACATTAAGATACTTCTAGAGAAACAATCTTATTCATCTTGTAAAAATTACACA
>BKCP01004583.1:12456-39150 GCA_008636005.1 Striga asiatica | reverse complement strand
TCATTGTGTGTTTTTTATTTTCTTGTTTAGTTGTGTGTTTTAGTTCTGTGTTTTATTCTTCTGTTGGGAGTTTTTGTATTCTCTTATTGGAGTTATTGTTTTTTAGGATTGGTATACTGTGTTTAGGTTGGTTCTAGGCTGCCTCGGGTTAGATGCCTATGGGGTTAGTCCTCCCAACTAGATTCAGCCGAATAGTTGATTTATTCATCTATTTAACTGCTTTCTAGTCTGTAATTACGTGTTTTTCTTTTATTGAAGCCTATCGTTTGAAAAAAAAAAAATGATAAAAATGTGGAATAAATTGTTTTGAGAAGGAGTGAAATATTATTTAGATTATAAACATATATAAGATTTAAATGAAACGATTAGAATTAATCAGTTTTGTTATGGAGCCATCGGATGACACGACTTATGGAACCATCAACACTAATTTACAAATAGTGTATTGACACGTGTCTTATAATGAATATACTTTGAATAGGTGTCAAACTGTCAATATATTAAGTGGTGGATGACTTTATAAAAAAACCATCCAATAGCTCTATACAATTTCTGTTTGATATGATATGAAATGATAATATATTTATTGATAATGTTTGGTAGTTAGAAATTACTAGTGATTAAATAGTATTTTTTTTATTGAAAAATGTATAATAAGGATTTATTTTTAGTTTTAATCAAAAAGAATGAATGAATATAGATTTAATAAATTATTTTTGTTTTATTCACAATTTCTATTAGATAAATACTAAGGAAAAAAATGAAATCCATAATGTTATAAAGCAGAAAAGATGGGAATCTATAACATGGCAATTGGCATTGCAAGCTATCGCCTATTAACATGCAATTGTCGTACATATGCATTTACACATTTCTGATCTCATGGTATAATTTTGAAGTATAAACCACAAAGCTCATCAGTATGAGATTGGTCTTCTTTTAGCTACTATATGAGTTTACGCGTTCTCATGGCTTTTAAGATTCCGTTCTTTAAATATTCTAATTTCTAACCAATTAGCAATGAGAAATGAATTAATAAAAATAGAATATAAATAATACTATTATATTTAAAATTATATAATTTATTAGAAAATAAATGTAAAATGAATAATTAAACATAACTATTTATAATCTATCATTTTTTTATTAGATATAACAAATAATAATTATGCTCGACATAACTTTAACTATTTTTATGACAAAAAAATTTAACTCGTGTAGAATTAAAATAAGTAGAAATATTCCAGCTTAGTTCTGATGCTTGTGGAATATTTAATTTTTAGAATTACATTTCGATTAGTTGAATATAAGTAATTAAAATTAACTGAACAACCACTAAATAGCCAAAAAAAAAAAAATATTTTATAGAGAAAATTGTAAATTTAGTTCCACATGATTGGACATATTGTAAATTTGGTCCCACAAATTGCGAAAATGGTCATTTGTTTTTTGTTGTTGCAACTTTGGTCTCATCGTTAGTACTAACCATTAGTCAAAATGGGACTTGATTTCCAGCTTGGGACCAATTTGCCCAATTATCGAGATCAATTTCGCAACTTCCTTTTAAAAATTTATTAACTTTAACAGTTATTTCACCAAGTTATATTTTGATATTTGAGTCTTACATTTTTAATAAATTTAATTTCTTATTATTTTATTTACATCATATCATTTATAATAAAATCATCATACAATACTGTCTTTTTCCTAAATTATTTTTTAAATGTAAAACAACACGATAAAACTAACTAATTATTTTTGTAATTCTAAAGGTTAATAAAATAAAAATATAAAATAATATTAGTTAAGATAAAATTGTGTAAAAAAAATGATAATATTTATTTTTTATTAGTAATTTTATCTAAATATTATCAATTTTTGATATATCATATCATTGTAATAAATGTTGTTTCATATTTTTGTTGTATGAATACTTTCAATTATACATGCTAGACGGCATCCACACGCAATAATTTTTGCCTAAACAACTCTTGTAAGTACGGCCGACTAAGCGCCATCCAGGTGGGTCAGACGACATATAGGCGCCTTTTCTTTTCAAATTATAATAAAATAGGTTTAATTTTATAGATAAAATATATATTAATTACAAAAAAATAATAATAATAATTATATTAAAATTAACGTAATAGCTCCGGATATAAAATATTTTACATAATCATATTAATGAGTATATTATATATAATGTAACATGTAAATTATATATGAAAATAGATATAAATAAAGTTATTAATATTTTACGACTTCGTCTATGTCTAGACTAATCCCTGCCTAAGTGATAGGCACCAGCTTGCTGCCTAGCAAAAGTTTAGTGACTTTTATAACCTTAATTATTTTATTATCTATTTTTTTAATGTCAAACTATTTATAGTTTAATATATATAATTCTTTATCCCAAAAAATAAATATTTTTTTTTTTAAATACAAGTACTATTTTATCACATTGTTATTAATGTTCTATTATTGCTCCTATTTCAATAACCGACTTGCTATAACTACGAGATATTTACAACATCATTACTAACTAGAAAACAATTTTAATAATTTTAAAAATTCATGTTGTTTATCTTGTATTTTATCATAATTTCAAATCTATCTCATTTGTCTTACCTATATTTTCAGATGAGACAAGATTTGGAAAAAAAAAAAAATATATACAATCACAAACCTATAATTTCATTTCATAATTCGCATGGTTAGTTACAAAAATAACTTAAGCCCTCCACTCATGTAAATTTCTAGATCCATCCCTGGTCGTCGCCCCTGTCCCCGCCGCCGCCCCTCTCCACGGCTAACACTTAACCGTTGTCTCTCCACGACCCGCCGAGCTGCAGGCGGCAATAGTTCCGACAGTGCTAGAACTGAGAAATAGAATTGAAGGATGCGACAAATTTAGATGAAATTGCGCGAAAGGGAGACAATTGAGTCGAGTGCCCAATTGTTGCAACGCCATGAAAGTGAAGCGTGAGAGTGTAGGTGGTCGAGTTTCAGAGGGGTGGATTTGAGCGTGGACGCCATTGATGCTCGTCTTATCTTGTGTTTATATTTATGCAGCCCCTCAAATTGAATATAATAATAATAATTTTTTATTATTAAATTAATATATTTTTCAATTGATTAATTTGATTTGTACAAAATTAATAGTAAGATTGAGTCTCATATAGTCATTGTAAGGAATGGACAATAAATAAATATGAATATTTAGATTAAATGCTACCATTGTCCTTTCCAAAAAAAAAAAACAAATACAAATTAGATGTCTTTTTCTGAAATCGGAAGGCATAAATTCCCCCTATTTAAAATTACCCGACGGCAAATTAAGATGGCAAAGTGGGGGACTTATTAGATGCCTTTTTCCCAACCAAACTCATGGTTTTCTAGTCACGTTTCTTTTCAGAGGATTAGGTTTTATCTTGTTTTCCCATTGTAATTTTTCTGGTAATTATCTATTTGCAACCAACCATCTGTATTTTGAATTTGCCTAACATTATTTGATTCCATGCTGAAAATCCCGTGTTGCCTAACTGAAATTTTGATAGTGAGCGAAAGCGTTAGTTATTGTTCCACGTCGTGTACTTTCTCTTTTGTTTATATCCACTTCTATTAGGATTGATCATCACTTTTTCGTTGAGTTGTTTCCTGGATATGGTTATGACTTAATGTGTATTAATGATTAAGAAAAGATATGACAATAAAATAAAATTGAACATTTGATCTTATTTCATTTTTATATCAATTCGATACAAAGTATACATATAAAAATATTTTGTNATTTGATATTATTGTAAATATCGATATAGTGTTATTATTTTCCAAACTAGGGTTGACGTATATATTATTAGTAAAGGTGAATATAATTTATTTTATTTTATACATGTATACGTAATATGAATGTTTAATTAAAGATCATCCAAAAATGAAATGGATATCAAACCACATTGTGAAAAGATGATTAATATGATATATCATATTTAAAAGCTATTAACAAATAAAAAAATTATTTATAAAATTCAAATCCAAATGAACTAATTCCAACAAATAAATTCATATATAAAATTACAAATAACAAAAAATAAAATTGACATATAAATTTACAAGAGCACAAAACGTTAACAATAAAATTATTATGAACTAGTTGAATTGACACCTAGTGAAACCCGGATTTATATCCCGGAGAACTTGCAACTCAAATATGTGGAATGTGAAAGGGGATAGCACACCAGAACCTATATAACTTTGATGATTCCATTCCATTTCACGTTGAATCGCGTGCTGTCACAAATGGTCCCCCGACAGCTAAAGGAAAAATTACAGCTTGAATTTAACACGTATTAGAGCATCCACATCCCCTAGAGCATCTACAATGCTTTGGGTTCAATCCCAAAAAATTACATGCCACATAAGAAATAGACCCAGTCCAAAAAAATATATTCTCCAATGCAAATAAAAGTAGACTGGGTCCTGCTGATGTGACAGCCAGAAAAAAAGACTCGGTCTCCCCTTAAGTCCATTTTAGACCCAAATAGAGACCTAGTCTCTTTGCATTGAAGTGAATTTTATTAATTTTACATAATTTTATCCACGTCATCTAAGACTTGCGTTTATTTACTTGTCACATAGGCAAGACTAGACCCAATGCATTGAAGATGCTCTTAACATTCATTCAATCCCAATTTACACTCTCTTTCATCCACATCATCTCCACATCATCTTTCCACTAAACATCTCTCTATTTAAACACACACCCACATTCATTCATTCATTTAAATACAAACATATGGGACCCATTATCATTCAATACTATTTTTATATTCTATTCTTAATAAAATAAATATAGTTTTTTAATTAGAATACTTAATGTTAAATGATGAAAATACACTAAATATTATTAGATTATAAAAAACATAAATTAAAATTAAAAATGAAAAATAGTAGAACAGGAAAAACAAAAAAAATGGTACAAGAAAATTATAAAACTGAAGTGTGAGGTGTATTTTATAGGCATAAAAAAAATGGGAGATATAAAATGTAAATTACTGATACATGTTAACAAGTGTAATATAGATAAAATTTGGATTTATATTTAAAATTGAATTAAATATATAAAAAGAAAAAAATAACCAAAATAATTAACTAAAAACAAAAAAAAAAGAAAAAAAANTCGCATCCATGTTAAACGCGGGGTGGCCGCTCACAAAACGGGTGCCATGCGGGTGCCCTTATAGTTTCATAATTTCTTTATAAGATTCACGTAAGAAAATTGATTTCTTTTTTCTTTTTTTTTTTGGTAAGTAGAAAACTTATAATAAAAATTTCAAAACTATTTTAAGATGAATAATAAACTAATTCTAAACTTGAAAACTGGTGTAATTAATTAGTTTATGTCGCTCAAAAATTGTCCAACTTGCAAGCGTGTGATCATTGACTAATGTTCGGCCAAATGAGATAATCATTCTATAGGCATACTAGAATCCTAATAGGATTTGTTAGGGACCAATAGAAAAACCGACCACCATTTGGAGTCCGAACGAGAGCGTGCAGACGCGACATTTGGACATGCTCAGCAGTTGGGCGCTATGGCTCATCGCGGGCGTGACAAGCTCTCGACTTAGACACACACTTTCATGTGCCAAAACAGTTCCAACTCAGTTTTGGATGACTAGCCCAACTCGATCGGTTATTTTTTATACAATGAACCTTCTTGATATCCAAGAACATTTATAGATACCCATGAACTCACAATCATTCAAGCATCACATTTTAAGAGCCATTTTTCATTATCTACAAAGTTCATAAATCATCATTTATTCTTTATATTCGTTTCTTATCTTGAAAGTTTCGAAACTTGAACATTGTTCACTGAAGTCTTGTGTATTTGAATTACAACTATACACAAGTCAAAATTAGATGTATTTTAAAGGTGTTAGCCGTGAACCGTAGCTGCAAACGAGTCGTGCAGCTCGTGAGCTGCTCGCGAGCGCTCGACAATGTTTGGTTCAAGCTCGGCCAAACTCGGGCTTGAGTCGAGCTCGAGAGTTCATCTGAGTAAACGAGTTGAGCCTCGAGCATCATTTCAAGAGGCTCGAAAGCTCGACGAGCCACTCGATTTTTTTTTACATAAATATCTCATATAGTTCAATCATCAAATTAGAACACCAAGGCTAAATTGTCTATTTAAATTAAAAATAGTACCATGATATTTGAAGTTTGGTTGTTAAAACTTCAAGACTAACTCGAGCCATGTCAAGTATCGAGTCGAGTTCGAGCTCGAGAAAAATTCAATATATCTGTGCTCGACAAGATTCATGTTCGAATCGTTTGCAGCCCTAACTGTAGATAATATGTTGTGGCCTCGACTTTTATTCATATGCTCAATTGTTCTTCTAATTTTGGGTCATTATCTTAAAATTCACATACACCATAAACAACAATTCAGTTGGAATCGTTTCTGTAAAATGAGTTTGGAAGTCTCGAAGTCCAGTTAACCAATAAATTATCACAATATATATTAGTGGATCGCTAAATATATACACACCTAAGAAGTATAAGTCAAAACTATACTATCCAACAGTAGTGAAGGTACCAGCCATTTTTTTTTTTTTCTTTCTTTCTTTGGCCTCCATTAGAACACTTGAAATCTCTATGATAAATTTTCCAATAGACGCAGTTATTTCAAAATAAATGACGTAGTCTTATTATTTACACAATAATGTTGTTGTTAGAATGAAGACCTAATTGTTAGACAACTATTATTTTTTAATAAATATGTATATTTTCAAATTACAAAGTAAAAAAAAAAATAAACAAAGTATAATATTTTATAGTATGAGTAGATATTTTTTTAAAATAATATATTTATATATACACATCGAGATCGAGTCGACCCGCCTAACGGTTAGAGCATTTTACCAAATAATTTGTGTTCCTAGCAACATTGATGGTACTTTTTAGGTACTTTTTGACAATTTTTGAGTTATATTCGTCATTAGTGGCTGCCTTTATAATGCTTTATGATCATTTGTTTAATAAAATATACTTATAGCATAAAAAATATGCTGCTTGAATTTGATGGTATAGTCTCGCATTCTGTTTTGATATCGAAACATCCACACAAAGGTTTGTGTTATGAAATAAAGGACTCCTCGTATGCAGTTAAAAGGTCAACCGTCTATAAACTATTATTTACATTATTAACCAAAAATATAAATTAACCGTAATAGTAGTTTGTTTTTGTTCAAACTTGCTACTACCGAATAAGCGTATGCTGATCATGACAGCATTTTTGCATTATTTGATGCTGTTGGCATTCTTTAATGGGTTTAATCTACTTTGTGAAATTAATTTCCAACTGGTTACCCAATTATGTATTGCCAAAATTAAAATTATTGATTTTAATACAATCATAATAAAAGGAGTAATTATTGTTTGACACATGTATTTTCAATAGTCTATTCATTAAATCATTTATGGTGTGTAGCATGACTCTTCTTTAATTACAAAGGTTATAAAAATAAACTAATCATCAAGCTGACGTATTTACAAGTTTAATATTTTAATCGTTCATCTTGATTGGAATTTGGATTATTTGTTGTCAACTAGTAACTGTTTATTAATATATAATTTAATAGTATACGGCGTTTTAGGTAACTAATTTAGATAAAAATACAAGTAGTTAAATATTTAAACAACTTATTACACTATTTAATAGTATATGGCATTTTAAGTAATTAATTTAGATAAATATACAAGTAGTTAAATATTTAAATAACTTATTACAATAAAAATGGTCAATTTAAACAATATAATAAATGTTTCATAAGAAATGGAGTAAAAAAAACAAAGGGATTTGGTAGAGTTAGTGGTCCTTATATTGCGTAGCACAAATAGCTGCATTTTACATGATCTATTGGTGCATAAAATAATTATTTTATAAAAATATTAGTATACAAAAAAAATAAATACTTAATTCAATAAAAGAGTTTAATATCAAATTTTAAATCCAAACAATAACATTCAAACATTACATACAAATATCTTAATTTGACTCTTAGACAATAAAACTCATAAAATAATTTAATTTATTAAAATACAATAACATATATCATCAATTTAATTTAAAGCATTTAGTTTGAAATCAAATTTTTTATTTTTTCACAAACATGTTCCTAAGACAATAAAAAAATGACTAGGTTTTGATAATTTTGATTTTGGTACATTGCCGTGAAAATAGTGTNATAAAAACTAAAAAGAACAAAATTGTGTGACACATCATCATCTAGTATAAGAGCATCTTTAACAACAAAACCTCTTAAACATTCTTTTGCATTTTTAAATATGCCATCATCCAAAACCTTCCACAATGCTTTGGGTCTAATTTTTATTTGAGCATCTACAATGCATTGGGCCTAATTTTGCCTATGTGACATGTAAATAAAACCAAGTCTTAAATTACATAGATAAAACTATATAAAAATTTACAAATTCACTCTAATGCAAAGGGACTAGGTCTCTACTTGGGTCTAAAATAGACTTAAGAGAAAACCATCAGCAGGACCGAATCTAATTGCACTTGCATTGGATAATATATTTTTTTAGATTCAGTCTATTTCTTAGGTGACATATAAATATTTTTGAATGAACCCAAAGTATTGTGGATGCTGACTCAAGTCTTGGATGACATGGATAAAATTATATAAGAGCACTCACAATGCATTGAGTCTATTAAAAAAATATCATGTCATGTATTCTATAAAAAATGTCTCAATTACAAGTGGACATGGTCTAGTTTATCTGACAATAAAAAAAAGAGACCAATCCCACTCTTGGGTCTATTTTTTACCCAAGTACAAACTTGAATAGTCATCATTTATTCCTAATTTAATTTTTCTTTTACTAGAGGAAACATATTAAGCATTTTTATTGATTGACAAGAATTCTAGACCTAGTATTTATTTTTGCGTTGAATAACTTTTGGGATTTTTTTTACTTGGGTTTGTCCATGTCATTTAGGACATAAATTCATTTATATGCCACATATGTAAAATTAGACCTAATGCATTGTGGCTGCTCAAAAGTAACACAATTCATTCCAAAGCAAAGATATAGGGTCTCCAATTAAGTTTAAAATAGACTTAACAGTAGAGTGGGTCTCTTTTTCTTGCTGCCACATCAGCAAGGCCTCTCGCATTTATGTGACATAATTTTTTTTAAATGAACTCAAAGTATTGTGGGTGCTCATCTTATTCCTACATCACAAACTTCCAATAACAATAAACCTCACATGTTTATTTTATATGGGTCTCACATGTTTCTCACTTACTTTATTTAAAATTATTACTTTCTTCTTTTCTTTATTTTTATATTTATCTAATGTCCACTTGCATGTTTTTGTGAGGTTTGAAATCTCAAAGCTGATATAAAAACACAAATCTCAATTGTGTTTTTAATGGTGTGTTTGTAAAAGAAATAATTTGAGTGAATTAACTCAAAGGGAGTTTATCTTAGTTAACTAAAAGGTTAATTTAGAAAAAGTGGTATAGTTAGTTGTTAGTGGGTTTTGAGTTTATATTAAAACAATATTTAAAATAGAATAATTAAAATTGGTTTGATGTAAAAGTAGGAGAGATGATATGAAATGATGGTTAGTTAAAATTATGTGAGTAGATGAATAGTGAATTAAAGTTGATATAATGTGTAAAAATGATGGATTGTTATAATTTAATGATTGATTGTTATTATTTAATTATATTGATAATATTAAGGATGAGGGTTGAGTTAAAGTTGAGTTAAATTTTGAGTATAAATTAATTTGATTTGAAAATTTTCTTTTACAAACATAGTCTAAATCTCTCCAAAACTATTACTAATGATGTTTCGAGTATTTCAAAAAGAAAATAACTAAAAAAAATTCTTATATGCTACATCGCGATATTTTTAGCTATTTCCCCTACCTAGGGCGCGCCCGCGTTAGAAAACATGTTTGAAAGCACTAAGTAGAGTTGATGCTTGGAAGAGAAAAGACACTTTCTAGTATTTTGAATTCAGAAATAATGAGAATCCATTCACATGTCAGCTAGCCACCTATAGTTAGCTCACAAAGGAACCAATTCTTATTATTTGTTTTTTTTTAATCTTTCAACTTCTCTCATCTTCCTAAGCCGACGCTTTATACTTAAACATCAAATTAAATTGATATATTAATAGAAATAATTATCTTGCTCGCACTGCATCCAACTTTGTGAACACATCAATGCTCAATAGTCGTGTGGTGAAGCAACCGTAGAAACTGGAATTGCTAAGATATCCCGAGCAATTTGATACTTGGCATTCGTGGTAGAACGCCCTCATCCAAATACAAATCAAACTTCGATTTGGTAGATTTTTCTTTGGTTGAGAGGCATACAAGTCAAATCCACTAAGTGATAGGTCATTAGGATCAACGAAGCCACTTGTATCACCACCTCTTTTCCCCTTAGTCTCACGACATATATCAAGAATCTCTTCAACCTCATACTCACCATTTGTACCATAAATAGTACTCAAGCAAAACACATTTGTACCTAGGATCAAGCACAGTCGCTTCTCCCATGATACCAAGCAAATCGAACCAATAAACTTAGCCAACATTTGTACAGCCATTGACTCAACCTCACCGATACCACAAGTAACCCACAAATTTGCAGTGGGATGTTCAGTACTAGAGAACAATCGTTTTATAGAATACTTGCAATCTCCCACAAATGTCATCGGCCACGTGCCAATCAGTCACTAGGCAAAGAATTATAATTTGGATCCCGAACATTTAAGCGAGAAAACACTTTTATAATCCAAAGCAATTTGTAGCTTCAAATACGTGTAATTTCATCGAGTTTACAGTAAAGTGTAAGTTTCTTACCAAATTCCACACGAAGCTGTTGAGCCGACTCCTCGAATTTCTTCATTCTCTTAGGATTCGCGGTCCAGGAAACACTTGACGGTAAGAAACCATTGAGAAGGTGAGAGACAATGTTTCCTGGATCGCGAATCCTAAGAGAATGAAGAAATTCGAAGAGTCGGCTCAACAGCTTCGTGTGGAACTTGGTAAGAAACTTACACTTGACTGTAAACTCGATGGAATTCCACGTACTTGATGCTACAAATTGCTTTGGATTATAAAAAGGTGCTTTCTCGCTTAAATATTCGGGATCCAAATTATAGTTCTTTGCTTCACTAATTGGCACACGTCCGAGGAAATTTGTGGGAGATTGCAAATATTCTATAAAGCGACTGAGTTATTCTCTGGTATATTGTGAGATAAAGCTTGCTTTAAATAAGTGAGTTACTTGTGGTATGGGTGAGTTTGAGTCAATGGTGGTAGAAATGTTGACTAAATTTAATAATTATTAGTCCGATGTGCATGGTATCATGGGAGTGACAACTGTGCTTGATCCTAGGTATAAATGTGTTTTGCTTGAATACTATTTCCAATAATTTATGGTACCAATGGTGAGTATGAGTTTGAAGAGATACTTGATATATGTCGTCAGTTGGTACAACAATACAAGGCTAAGGGGAAGAGAGGTGGTGATACAAGTGGCTTGGTCGATCCTAATTTTTCTAATGACCCATTACTTAGTAGATTTGACTTGTATGCCTGAGGTGGTGATACAAGTGGCTTGGTCGATCCTAATTTTTCTAATGACCCATTACTTAGTGGATTTGACTTGTACGCCTGTCAATAAAAGAGAAAATCTACAAAATCGGAGTTTAATTTGTATTTGGATGAGGACGTTCTACCACAACCGCTTGATTTCAACGTCTTAAGTTGGTGGAACTCTAATAAAGGCAAGTACCAAATTTTGCATCAAATTGCTCGGGATATTTTAGCAATTCTAGTTGCTTCCGAGTCCGCTTTTAGTACAAGCGGATGATTGATCCGTCCTCATCGTATTAAACTTCACCACACGACTATTAAACTTCACCACAAAGGTGGATGCAATGCGAGCAATGTAATTCTTTCTATTAATATATCAATTTAATTTGATGTTTAAGCACTTGATATTCAAGTCTATATTTACTATGCATGTTACTTTTCTTTGTATTCAATGTAGAAAATAAAATGAAAATGCAACGGTTTTTTATGATTCGGATGACGAGGATAACGGGACTTAGGTATGATATGATTCTTTTTTAATTATATTTTTTAGTTGTGTATGATATACTATTGGCTCTATTTAAGTTTATCTTTTTTATTATTTGTATGAAAGTCCATTGGGAGGATTTCATCTTGGCAGGGCGACACTTTGTTGTTCAAAGGCATATTTTTTTTTTATTCAACTTTGTTGTGGAAAAACTTTGTTGGCTTGTTAGAAGTACATTGTCATTGTCTTGTTACTTCTATTTAATGTTGGCTTTGTACTTTGGATATGCTTTTATCTGGGATAGTTGTAACTAAGGGTGGATAAACCCTTTCCAAATGCTTTCATTTTGGTCATGTTACTCCTTTATTTAATTATGTTCTCTAATGTTATTTAATTTGTTATGTCTTTTGTGTTGTGATAATGTTTGCTCTATGGTTTTTGGGTTTGTGGATGGACCCAAAAATAGAATAATGGCCCATGCAATTGTAGGCAAAAATTGAACAAGACCAAAAAACCATGAAAAATACAATACGGGGCGGGCGCGGCGGGGTGGCCCACCCAGCAAGGCCCATGTTGTAGGCAAAAAAACAGGCGGGTCGGAGCTGGCCGCCCCGGCGACGGCCTTCCGGGACCTGAGGTCCCAACCGCGGGCCTAGGGTCGCGGGGCACGGGGCAGGTCCGAGTACTGAACTACCCAACCCGACCTGCCCCATTGCCATCCCCACATGCAGTGGTGTCTGGTGGCGTGGGGTTGGCCGGTTGGGTGAATTTTAGAAGAGGAGACGGGAGAGCAACACGGGGGCGAGGAGAACTGGAGAAGAGAAAGACTGAAAGAGAGGCGGGTCAGCAAGTGGAATGAGAGAAAAGAAAATCCTAACATTTACTTAATTACTTACAAAATATATATATATATATATATATTACATTAAATAGTTGGGCCGGGTCTGGTCGGGATGGGGAGGGGCAATACATAGATGGCCCGTTTTTCTAACGGGTCGGACCCACCCCGACCCGTTATACAAACAGGGCAGGCCAGTGCAAAGCAAGCACGCTTAGACAACGATGTCCAATCTTTGGTCTGCCCATTAAATTAAGGGCCGACTCCGCTAGGCAAGAGGACTACTACTGGGATTATTCTATTACTAATTGATGACCTGGGGGGCTACTCTTCTTTCTCCACTACAGATATTGACTGTCCTGTTGATAGGATAGCATAGCGGGGGGCAGTAAAGAGGAGAGGAGGAAAAAGAAGTAGAGTTAGGTTCTGTTCTTGCTCAATTACTTCGAACCTCGGTCGATTCGTCTGCTCATTCACACGTATGATTCTTATCCAATTGGTTCTTCTGAAAACGCGGCGTCGGTTAATCTTTCTTATTCTCCCTTCCCTTCGGGGCTCCTCATCTTGCTACTAATAGAAAGAGTTCGGACCTTGCCAAATGCTCCGGGTCGGGCCATGTCCGGCCAAGTCCAAATCGTTTTGCCATCCCTACCTACGAGTACTGCCTAGAGGGAAAAATGCATAAGAGGTCTTTTAAGGCCAAAGGGTATGGAGTCAGTGATGTGTTAGAACTCGTTCATTTCGATGTTGTGGTCCTATGTCACTCCAGGCGAGAGGAGGATACAAGTGTTTCTTCACTTTCATTGACGATTACTCGAGCTATGAATACGTCTACCTGTTACACCGCAAGTCTGAATGCTTCGAGAAGTTTTTGGAGTATAAGCAATTGTGGAGAAGCAATGTGGTAAAAGTATCAAGTCACTGATCGTGGTGGCGAATACCTCTCGGGAGAGTTTAGGAAATATTTATCGGAGAATGAGATTGAATCCCAACTGATAGTGCCTAGCACGCCCCAGCAAAATGGCGTAGCGAAACAAAGGAGTAGGTCTATTATGGAGATGGTTAGAGCAAGGATGAGTATAGTACATTGCCTGATTCGTGATTCGTTCTTCGCTATGGGGACATGAGTTTACATTCTGAACTTGGTACCTTCTAATTCTTTCTCCTACAGAACTCTAAGAGGTATAGCTACAACTTTGCCGAAAACTCAAAGTACAAAAGAATGTTTTAGAAAAGAGTAGATAGTCGAAAACAAAATGTTAAGCTGCTGCGGGAAACTGGTTGCAAATTAACAAGCACAGTTCGTGAATTTTAAATATAACTTTGCCGAAAATATGTATGTTGTTGATTTCAAAACTAGGAGAAGATAAGACACTTAAATTACATTTTTTGTGAACACCCTAAATGCTTATGAGAACATCTAAACGGTTTAAAAGGATTCAAAATCGTGAAATTGTTGGAAAACAGCTAGCACAATGGCATGTTTGATATAAATTTTGATACAAAATAGTTATTGAAATAATTCTTGCCCCTAACAAAAGCCAAGAGACAGATACACAGCTTGCATGAAGACATTGTCATCAAAACTAGGTAATTGAAAATTTATCATGAACAGGGGGACAACCAACGACTACATTTGACAGAAAACGGGCATGCGCAAGAATCGTAATTAGAACATATCTTTTTATATAAGATCGATAATTGAGTGATTTTTGTGCATACGTAAACATATGAAAATGATATAGGACATCAAAAATGTCAGGCCACACGAAGAGGGTCAAAGCAGCAAAACAAGACAGACTACCTATAACCACATATGACAACGAAAACAGATTGCGCTAGGATCAAATTTTGGACATCACTTTCAGTATAAAATAGATAATCGTGTGATTCTTGCGCCTAACGAAACATAAAATATGTATCTACAAGTCATGTTAAGACATCAAAAAGGTTCTGCTAGACAACGAGGACCAAAACAACAAAGAACATACTGGTACGACTACGTTTCACAAAGAAAATTGATTAGGCAACGATCGAACTTTGGACATAACATTTAATATAAAACAGATGATTCCGTGATTCTTGTTCTTAATGAAAGATAAGAGATTGAACTTCATTGTAAAAATAGTAGACTAAGTTTTAGGGGTCAAGATTACGAAGGAACGGCGGATAGAACGCAGTGAAAACGTGAGAAATCATAGATCGACTAGAACATCATCATCAAATCGATGAGAATAGGGGCCCTAATACATAGATTTGAAAGGTGCAGAGTTGTCTATAGGGTTTTTGGTCGAGGGCGGAAGGACCGACGGGGAGATGAGAAACGAGGGAGATGGTCGGAGGGTTGGGTTACTCAAATCTTTCGTTTTTATACTCTAGTCGTTCGATATGTATATAGTGGGTATGAAAGTGGTGGCCTGGACGTAGCAAATATAAAGGAAGGGTAGAGGGATAGGGACTTATAACTAATTGCAAGAGTTTGGTGAAAGGTGGGGGGAACGAAGAGGTTTGAATAAGTCTTCCTCTTTACTTACTTTGACATTATTTACTTAAATTAATCCCAATAACAATGTTAATAACTTTAATAGCCATATTAATAATAATGATAAAATAAAAATGTGTGAGAAATAGGTAAATTTTAGGGTTTAATAAACAATTGTCTAGGTTTAATGTACTTCTAAGTTATTTTCATATCTCTTAATTAATTTAAAATAAATATAAATTTCAATGAATGTATTAATTATAATAATTCATAATTATTATTCTTCTACAAATATATTTTAGGTAAAACTATTTGAGTCTAAATTTATGTTTCAATTATTTAAATGTCAATCTTGGGTTTTTAAATATAAAATTTAATTTGTACAAATGATATTATATCCAAAACACTTTTTAAAATGTTTAATTTATTCATTCACCTAGAATATAATTTTTTATACATTTGAAATAATGTAAAATAATTTTACTAATAACAATAATAATAATATGAAAAATAAGTTCATAAATTATAACTTGAATATTTTGGGTGCTACATATGCCTCTTAAATTAAGCCTTCATTCGATGAGTTTAAATACTATACCATGATTACTTACTATTATTATTCGTTAATGTCAAAATAATGCAATCTTCAATATGGAATTGTCGAAATATAGTTTGGTTATATCATTCATATCGATATTATATTCAATTTTAAAATTTATATAAATTTAGAAAGTCAAAAACAACCTTTTATGAACAAACTTTTAGAATTGATTTAAATTTTATAATATTTCATATTTAGTAGAAAATTTTAAGCTGGAAAATATATACTAATTTTAGCGATTGGTCCATGATATTGATATAGATTACCTGTTTAAACATAAAATTGGCCTTGCCCATTGCTCGCTCCTACTGATGATGCTTCACCCTCCATTGCTGTTAACCAATCCTCTGTCAATTATTATTATTCATATAGAGGAATAAAGTAAAGACTAGTCTGCGAGTTTGAACTGGGAAATAACTTCGTTTAAAGAAAGCAAAAACAAACCTGAGGAATTTCTTCAGTTAGGGTAGTTTCAAATTCTTGAATTTTAGTTGCCATTGCAATCCAGTCATTTTTACTCCTGCAAGTGAAAACTGGGCCTAATGTGAAACTGAAAGAGATTGCACCAGACACAGAAATTAATACTCAGGTAAGCTACAAGGAATCGTGCAGATGAATATAGCAATATCTCAATAACGACAAACCCAACATCAAGCTCTGAGGGGATAATTATTAACTAGAAATTGTGAAATTTTCATTAGTAGTCATTACAAATGGAGATGAGATCGCCAAATAGAAATATTAATGCATAACCATAACTGAAATTGATATCAAAACTAATATTTGAAAAGGCAAAGAGATAAAACGACAAGGAGAAATACTAAAGAGTATTAAGTAAGAGATTATACTAATATATAAATTACAATTTCTCTGCACAACCCAAGTCAAAAGCCTGTTACTAAAACAAACAAGAAGAAACTACGTTTCAATGCAAAGGAACACAAAATTGTTATCTCAGCAAATAAAGAGAAGCCATCCCAGAATTTAGATTTCATCTGCTTGTAAAAGAAGCATTTCCACGGAAGGATAAGCATATAAGGTATATAACAACATACAAAGAATGCCTAGAAAACTAAATCTGAAAGTCATTATCCAAAATCTAAAATATTTATCACGCTATGATATTTAGGATTTTATTCCAGCAAGCTATTTAGATAATATACACGTTCATAGAGAAGAATGACTTAACAATAATCCGCCAAATATTTTTCCTATGGAAAATTGAACTTAAATTTATTCACATCTGTTTGTCTATGATCTAAATAAGACAAGGCTAGATAAATGTGTCCACACTAATGAGAAGATGAATTGAGATGTAACAGGCGAGATAAAGCCAGATTGTTATTACTTATAACTGGAAGAAAAATTAAAAAGTACAAGGACAATAACTTCAAGAACCTAGTTGCGGCAAATAGTTTGGTGAGTAAATACCCTTTGGCATTAAATTTCACACCACTTAAGGTACATAACATCTTCAATAAGAGACGATTTCGTGCACAACCTCTCGCTTTGAGATAAAATATCACGTTTCTTAGTAATTTCACATATCATCAATGCAATTCCGGTTCATGGTCAATTAGTTACCATTGTCAACTCCTGCCCAAATTAGGGAAGAAAAACTTTACAGATTAGAAAGAAACAAGAAAAGAAATATACATCTATATGCTTCAAATATTGGAACTTGATTAAAAAAGCAATGTTCAAAAAGCACTTTGTTTTATGCAATCATCACCTAGAGCCTAAATGAGCTTGTGACGGAATATGCACAATGGTATATCCTCATTGTCTTACGTGGTATCTAAGTCACACTAAAGTTTTCCTAAAAAAGTTACTATATGCGCACATTACTACATATTTATATTTCTATTGATTTAACCCAATCCATATCCCACAAAAACAACCCCCTCAAAATAAGTATCTTGTTCTGCCCATGAGTAGACAGGGTTTATAATGGGAATTCTAATCAAAAGAAATGCGGTCAAAGGGTCTCGCGCTTAAACAATAATTGGTGGCATTTTAGAACAATTCTTATTAGCAAGAGTATAAGCTTTAAGCTCATGAAGAATAAAAAAGAAAGTAATGGTTTATGGTGTGGAATGTCAAAGAGAATAAGCTTCAAATGGTACCGTAATGATTAATAACACTTACCACTAAAGAAAAAAAAATTGCTTACGTCAAATATGTCGTAATATATACTTTAACATCCTAGTCACTTAAATCTTCAATGACTTATAGCATGTTAGGCAGCCTATTTAAGATGGATGATAATGCAGATCCATTTAGGTGAGAAAGAAAGTTGTGTTCAGTGGTTATTCCAAAATGGACTTCTATATGCTGCTTCAAAAGTTCATTTGAAGACGTATTAATCTATATCATTGGAACTTCATTTGCCGTAAGTTTGCTAGGAATCAAATTGAGTTAGCACACCACAAAAAACAACAATATTGAACAGATTCGTAGAATGCTCCTAAGTGCTTAGAAGAATGATACGTACTTCTCTCCCTCAACTGCCTTTTCTAGTTTTATATTCTCTGAAAATTCCATTAGCAATAAACTTGAGCATCTAAATATAGACAAACCGATATGGAAAAGCTATCTCACGCTTAATAGCATACTTTAAATGAACAATGTACTTTATGCACCACCACAGATGAGCTCGAGCTCAATTTATTTTTTCACAACTATCTACAATTCCCATTTTACTGCAAAGTTCACAAGATTAATAATTTGTATTACTAAAGATTCTATTGAGCTGCATGTTTAGAAGTACATTCACATATAGCTTCACCAGGTCAATTTTTTCTTAAAAACAATCATTGTGTTTTAGTTGCACGACAATAGAACCTAATTATTGCCAAAACTACAAACACCCTATATTTCTGTAATACATATTGCACAGTGAATATGAAGGTACTTCTCAAGCACATACAAACTTTGAGGAGATATTTGTAGCATCTAAAAGCATATTTTTTATAATCTTGAAAGATAATGTATTAAGATCATATAAGGCCAAACCTCAATGGTAAAATTATGATGGTCGAGAATGTGATATGTGGCAAGTCTTGACCTAGAGACCACGACCTAGCCAACAAAAGGATAGCCTTGGGCCTTGGCCATGCTATACACTGATATTCTTCTACCAATCAACCTCAAAAAATAACAAAACATATCCAGCACAACATCAATTATCAGGCAATAATTGAACATTGTCAATAATGTCGACAAGATAACATCACAATTAGCAGTCACCCTCCTCTCCCAAAGGGTTGCACCAGGAAGACATCAAGGCAATAAGCGACGGCCTTTTGCCGAACACGCCTTCGATAACTATGAATATTAGAGATTCACCTTTTATTGAACAATCACACTTCGTTTTTCCATTCATGTACAGCTAATACGTTCACCACTTTATCTGTACACACACACACACACACACACACATATATATATATATATTATATACAGGTTAGAGCAAAGGGCTCAAGGTTAAGAATAAGGTTGCAAGCCTTTTTAGTTATTCAATGTAAAAGGTAAGTAAGCTGATAGATTATAAACACCAGCCAATTATCTAGGGAAGTGCCAAACATGAGTGAATGAATGCAAATGTTGAACAAGAAAACATAGGTTCATGGATACATAACCAAGTTCTGTTGAAAAACTACGAGATTTGCAAGCATGATATATAAATATCCCAGATGAAGCACTTGAAGATTGGAACCCTACCTACTTATCATAAATAGAGTGCTTCCACATCGATGCAGATGGAGTCTGTTGTAGTGAAAGGGAGACATAAAATTTTGCAACACGCAATGTGAAAATTAACTTCAATGGTCCATTGTATAAAATGCTCGTAAATTAAAAGTTCAGCATCCAACTCGAGAATCTTAAGGTATGGTCAGGTAGCACCACCCAATGTTAAGTCAGAACCATCTTCCCTGCCAGGTGACCTAGAAAATTAACATAAAAAGAAAAGTAGTAATTCCTGTTTAATCTATATACAGATGTGTACAATCTATGTAAAGATCTATCCACCATGGTATATTTTTATCCGTGCAGTAAATTAATAGGGAGCATGCAACATCTGAAAAATCACGCATAAACACGTTAAGAAAAGGCACACCATTTACCCTCGACTTTACCTCTTGTTCAAATTCTGCAGATGAACTTTCCATTGGTCCATTGACAAAAACTTCAGGTATCACAGGCTTATGCACCAAAAACTGAAATGGATAATTGCCAGCAGCTTGAATCATTTCAATGGGAGCCTTCATCACTGGATTTTTGGTGAAGTAATCCGAACGCATTATTTTGTTCAGCTTCCGTCTCAGATCGGCATCTAAAGAGTAAGATGGCACCATGAATTTAGAAAAGGATAAACAAATTTACAGAATGAAACAACTACAACATTTTAGAGAACTCCAAGACAATATTTTCCAGCACATAGAAATTCTGACAACATATGGAAAATACCACGAGGAAAATAACACACAAGAAAAAGTAAAGAACAAAATGGAACAAGAATACTATCACAGTAACTTATGCACACAATTACCATGAAATACAAAGATTTTTTTAACCACTATACAACCCATTGTATATTTGTACTTCTTGAAACAATAGCCTTTTCTCGCATGCGCATTCTATAATAATAATAAGAGGATAAAGAATCAAACATATGAGAAAACTCACATGCCAGTGTAGAGAAACTCTTAAGCACCTACACAAGCATAATACTAAGTAGAGTCTATCATTTTAGCACTTCAACAAAATTTTCAGTACACATAAACAGCAGAAACAAATTAATAAAACAACTTCCACATAGAAACCGATGTTATATTACTCAAGTTTCACTAATATTTACCAAATACATACACACGTTTTGATGCTGGATTTGAGACAATAAATAAATAATCTTAAACAGATTTTCAAGTTAAATGGATCAGTGCAGATCCAAAGACCAAATTTCACAATTTATTGACTACTGTACCAACATAAATAACCAAATTTACCCATACGTTCCCTTCCAATAAGAGCTATTCTTTTTTTCAATTGACAAATAAAAATTGCAAACCACATTACACATTACTGTTAACCAATATATACTTTCATATTTATGTATTAGAACAACAAGCTTCACAGTACAAGTGATTTGGTCATCCACATCAACAGCAAGGTTTAGTTCACAAGTGTACCAATCACCTGAGCAAGCAATTGAACGCTTAAAAATAGAAATTCCTAGCATCAGACGTAATATACTGGATCGAGAAGCAAATAACACCAACAATAAAGCATACAGACCAATGACCAAATATTCACACATTTGCATAACTGAAAATTGGACATTTAGAATAAGTATGCGAAAATTTTCATACAAGTGATCCCTGAATCTGGCTCGATCTGCTTCTCAGAATTTTCCAGCCATAGCTTGGCGTGCTCCACGCACCTTTGGAACGAGATCTTATGAGGCAACCTTGAAGTCACCGGCCGGGACGTCAACAAGCCCGCCATCATCGCAATCAGATCAAAATCCCACTCTTTCAGCAATTCATCCGAGGCACCATCATCATCCGTGACGCAATCGTACGTGAGACAGCAGTTCCTCTCATGCGCCCTTATCAGCATACACTCGGACGCCCTCATCAATGTGTGCATATCAAACAAGCTGCCCAAGTAAAGCAAACCAAGCAGATCAGAAATAGCCGACTGAAGCTCATTTTCTCTTTCCTCTGCTAAGGATTTGGCAGTTTGCTTAAATTTATCCAGAGCGAGTTGGATTTCGAGATCCACGGCCTCCGAGACGGGATGGAGGATTTTCTCGAGCTCGTTGATGGTGGTGATCACCGATGATTTCGAGCGTAAGGTCTCCTTCTGCTCTTTGTTAAGAGATTTCCCTTTGGAGAGAGACTCCTCCATTTGGGATATGCGATTGAGTTTTTTGCGCAGGGCGCGGAGACGCTTGTTGAACACAGCCAGGACGGGGCCTTCGTTGAGGATCTTGTCTGAGGAGAGCTGTAACGCCTTAGGGTCCGCCATGTGCTGTGATCGGTGGGGGTGGATGGACAATAGAAGGAAAGAAAAATGGGATTTACGCCGCCGAGGATGGCGGAGGCGCAGAGAGAGAGAGAGAGAGAGAGAGCGAGGTGACGAGTGTTGGATTTTACTTTTTCTGGTGTAAAAGTGATGTCAAACTGCAAAATTGGACTATTATTGACTAATAATTTTATTTTATTTTTATTTTTATCTTTATTTATTCAACAATAGTCACGTGCAAAAACATTTAATCTAATCAGTTTTGCTATGAAGTCATAGGATGACACGACTTTATGGAGTCATCCACACTTATTCATTAATAGTGTATTGACGCGTGTGTAACAGCAAATATACTTTGAACATGTGTCAATACATTAAGTGATAGATGACTCCATAAAAAAACTATTGGATGATTCCATAGAATTTCTGGTAATCTATATATATTAAAAGAGGTTGTTGAAATAATTTAAAATAGTAATGATAGATGACTTCATAAGAAAACTATTGGATGACTCCATAGAATTTATAGTAATTTATATATATTAAAAGAGGTTGTTGAAATAATTTAAAATAGTAAATTTGGCTTTGTAATAATTAAATTAGTTGATTTACCATTAAAATAAATATAGTCAAAATTACTTTAATATTTCCAAAAAAATTCAAGCTATGCCTACTTGTTGCAAATCGGTTAGTGCGTGACTTTCTATATAAGGTGGTATCGAATTTGAAAATTATTTTGTGATAATTATCGAAATAAAAATCTTATCCTTTATATTAATTATGAATCGCTGTAATTTCTTATTCATTTGATAATCAACCATATACCGTGATTTTCTACCACATGTCTTCAAACGATTATTAAATAGTTTTTTTTTTTTTCAGAAAATATGATTGAATATGAATGATAAAATTGTAATAAAATAACACAACAAAAATTAAAAATCAATTATGTCGAACTGACATACACATAAGTAATTTAGAACAAAAAAAGTAAATATTTACAATATTGTTGTTACAAATTTTATGACAAATCAATATCATGTATCGAACTATCCATTTAAATTATTAATTTTGAAAAAAATTTGTAATGTATATTGTTATAAATTATAATGATAACCCAACAAGATATCTATGGAACATCGATGTAAATTGTTAGCTTATAAAAAATAAAAATATTTATAATGTATATTGTTAATTATAATGATAAATCAACTGGTGTTGAACTGTCATATAAGTTAATAGATTACAAAAGAAAATTAAAATACTTATAATATACATCATTATAAATTTTAAACAATAAAATAAAATAAATTGATGTAATTAAAAATATTAAATTTTTTAACTTCAAAATAATATATATTACAATCTTTTTTCGATTAATTGTTGGTTATAAAATTTGACACAATATTTCAATTTCAACATAACTTATTTAGGAATTGAAATATTGTAATAACATATGAGTAAGGGAAGGAAAGAAGTATTATGTTAGTATTATTTATGATAATGATTGAATATGTTAAATTTTCATTATCTTTAATTCTAAACAGGAACTCTAAAATGACAACTATTTTATAGTGGGTGAAATAAACTTATAAATTATATGTTAAATTATTATGTACTCTAATATGAAAGAAAAAAAATGTTAATATTCAGAACTATTTTATACTAATAAATATTCTTTCATTGTTTTAACACATGCAATTTATAATTATTGACTCGTGCATCGCACGGGCTACATACTAGTGTCATCTAAAATGTTTTGAGTCTAATTTTGCTTACATGGCACGTAAATAGACTTAAGTCTTGGATGACATGAAAAAAAAATATATAAAAGTATAAAATTAACTCCAATGCAAATAGACTATATATGTCTCTACTTTAGTCTAAAGTAGACTTAAGGATGCACCGAATCTTTTTTTCTTGTTGTCACACCAGCAGGACCCAATCCACTTGCACTTGCGTTGAAGTATATATTTTTTCAGACTGGGTTTATTTCCTATACGTGACCTATGTATTTCTTTGAATGAACTCAAAGCATTGTGAATGCTAAAAGGCTTCACAAAAATTGCAATATTCCAATCATTCAATTAACCAATCACACTAAATTACCATTTTACAAATTTTATATGATAATATTAACTTTATTCAATCATATCGCATAATACAATGTAATATCTCAATACTGTACACACTATTTTACAAACTAATCATATAATTAAGTATCATAATCACATTTCCATTATATAATACAAAATCTTACAAATTCTTTAAATAAGCTGTAATATTTTATAGATTAAATGATACAATGATAGTAATTATGCGAGTTTAAACAATTTTACCGACATATATGTATATAACAATTTATTATTTTATCAAGAAAAATATAATATCATACATTTCAATTTTGATATGATTTAAAACTATGACAACCAAAATTATAATGTTAAAATAGTTATTATAGAGAAAAAAAAATAAAAATATGAAAGCTAGTTGGCAGGGTGACGGGGCCATCTTAGAAATACTCAATCGCTATTCACCGCCCCCTATTACTACTCACCCCCCTTTGGACAATTTTGCCCCTTGCATTTTTTTCAAAAAGTAAAAAAAAAAAAAANCATTTTTCTTAACTAGTCAAATTAATCACGAAGCTAATTTGAAATCAACCTCACAACCTCAATAAATTGTCTAGAACACCCTCTTACAAGATTCTCTGAATACCTTTCAGCATATTCCAAAGGAAAGCTTATAAAACTAAACTAGCTGAAAACAAACTTAGGCATATCATATAGCCTCCGCTGTACTAAAAAAAATACGAGCTAAAAAAAGTTGCATCTTAGGCAATGTGTAATGGCCCTTCAACAATCACTGATATATAAAACTCAAATTTGCTCAATGCACTTCCTGGATTAAGAGGCGATAATTTAACCCAGACAGAAAAATTACGTCTCTATGGTATAAAAAAAGTTTGATTAATGGTCGACCTCCTGAGGAAGTCTGGCTTTTCCGGCTCCGGCATACACAAATTGCATCTCAGCAACCCATGTCTGCAAAAAAACATCAAACTTAATTTTATAAATTTATTGTTCCTTTTGCATGAAGAGAGATAATAAGTAATAGCAGATGAAGACTTTAGTTTTTACCTCATGTCTGAAAGAAATACGGATGTTTGGCACATTAGACTTGTGAATATCATTTCCTCCAGGTCCTCTCTTGTAATATTCATCTCCTAGCCAATGTGCCTATGGAAGAAAATTAAACGTAAACTATATTCGTCAGCACTAAACTGACAACCCATGGAAGAACCGAAAGACCTGTTTAGGGTAAAATTACTACGAATTTGATTGAAATTGTCACTTTACATATCTTTCTTTTTGGCTACACAAGAATATATTCCTCTCGGGAGCATACTGCCAGAACCCAAACTAATTGTCATTTTAAGTTTTTAGCACACATGTTTGCTATAATTTACAAAATAAATGCGGTTTGAATAAATCAATACATAAATGCCCACGATCTTCCATAATTGGCCATACTTAATATTAACCATNTAGAGCAAGAACATAACAATCAGAATTAAAGGAGGAGAAAACAAATCATATATAAGATTTCATAAAATGTGTACAATTTCTTAAAATGACATTTTTTTTAATAACTGATGGAGTATGGTACAATCACAAGTCAAATAAGCAAAAATGGAGAAAAATCAAACAAATAACTTTTTTGAGGTGATTTTTCAAATTCAAACCTTGGCGGCATGTGTGAAACCTGATTGATATACGGAATTTCTAGCTATCTCACAAAGGTCACAAGCACTAAGCTTCCATACCTGGTTAATATAAAATTATTTCAATACCAATTCAATAGGCAAGGAAGAGCGAATATAATGAAAACAAATACTAGCCTTTGCTGCTACACTGTATTCTTCGACAAGAGGCTCTTTAGTTAAATGGATTTGTAGAGGATCATCTGTCGAAAGCGAGACATTTAAGCCACGCTGGAAAAACATCGGAAACGGGTTCTTATGATAATCCAAGAAGAGGGAGTTGTTGCTCAGTGGTGACATGGCTAAACCAACCTGGAAATGGTCAAATCAGTATGATTCATTTGTAAAAATAATTTCATGCAGATGATGTTTCAGAAGAAGCGGAATTTAGGATGCATTTTGATTCGAGGATGAGATTGTCACAGATCACCAAAACTACATCCTATTCAGTAGTACTGCTACCTGCGATATACTTTGCAAGAAACTGGGATACCATGCATATAATTTAAAGGATATATAACAAAAATACCCCTTGCAAACTGAAAAATTCTGTTATATTTAAAGGCTATAACTACAAGGTGTTCATTCAGGATGTTTAAAGGCTTTTTGAATTTAACAATTCTGTTATTTTTTAACTTCAAACTTTTTAAAACTTTTGAAAGTCTGGAGATATTCATTTGAGATTTTAAATTTTTTTAGAAGTCGTGAGATATTCAATTTATGTATCACTTGGATTGCTAAGACTTTTTAATCCGTATTAAGATTTCACAGACAAATACATATACGAAATCCTACCACCAAATCTCACCTCTAGACTTAAGATTTCAAATAATTTAAAGTAAA
>BKCP01004583.1:0-12431 GCA_008636005.1 Striga asiatica | reverse complement strand
AAAGTTTCAGATTTTAAAAAGTTATAAAATTTCAATCAATATCTTAAATGGAGACTCCCCCGTAATATGCCAAGGTTATGATGGGAGGTCTTGAAATGTTTCTTTCTAACGAAGGGGATAAAGTAAGGAAGAGTAGAATCTGGGGGTTCTGTTTAGTAATTTTTAAAATTTAGCCCAGTTTTTTGGGCAATTTGGTTGACTTCAAGGACACTTTTGGTTGCAAACCCTATCATTTATATACAAAAGAACTAGTACATAGATATGACATAAATTATTTAAGATTTTTCTTATTCCGTGATGCTGGTCTTTACTTGAGACTTACAGATTCCATAGATCAGACTTGGAGCATTCAGGCATTAGTAAGCATCTCTATTCTCTACATGTGGCTTACACCTAAACTTGGCAAATATGATAAGGTAAATTAAAGTTGGAAAACTTGGCAAATATGATAACATAAACTGAAGTTAAATAACAAACCTGAGCAGTAAAAAATAAAAAATAAAAAATAACAAACCTGAGCAAGATAGTACAGATATTGCAAGACAGGTGATTTCCGCAAATTTATTCCATGTGATATATTGTGACACAGAAGGAACCCAGCAGCTAAATGGTCAACATCGCCAGCCTGAATGAGATAGTATTTCAGAAGCATTTTGAAAAAAAAAATATTAAGATATTTAGATGTAAGAGAAAGGAGAGTCAGAGTACAACCTCCCCACAGTGTGGCCGAAATCTGATTGTAGGTAATCCTTTTGATTCACGGAGCTGAAAAAAAATCATGAGCAAGCAGAAATCAAAAACTAAAAACAGGAAAAAGCAAGGCTTATCGTCAAGATATCAAAAAGTTGTAACATGAGAATGCTGTCACTATTTAACTACTAATTGCCGTTCTTTTTTAAGAGAAAAAAAAAGAAGAAAAATCTTTTCTTGATATCCTAATTATCATTTTCATCATTTTTTGTCCGGCTTTAACCCTACTTCCTAGGTGTGTTCAAGCTACTTTCTCCTCCATATAACGATTCATTCGATCAAATGTGTTAATGATGATGGTTCCTAAGGCAAAAACATGATGCAGTTTAACTCATAAAAAGAAGCATATTAACCTTGTTAAGAGTATATAAGTTTGCATAGCAGTAATAAGCATAATAAGAAAATGCAGGGTTGAACTCGTTTGTCCACTCTGATGGAGTTGGCATGTGCTTTGTCGGTCTCCTTTCAGGTTTACTTTCATCATCGACTATGTCGAAACCTACAACCTGCATTGCATAAATAACTAATTAGCTGAAAATAGGAAACACTGAGTGCACATAATGGGAAGAAACAAATATGGTTTCACTACTGTGGGTTTTCTGCCTCAGAGTTGCCTTACATGGATCATGAATTGGATTTAACAAATGATAAATCAGCTTGTATACATAGAGTTAGCTGGCTCTAAAATCTATCACAAACCCAATAAGAAAGGAAACAAATCAAAATTGTTCTCCATTTCCAAAGCCACAAAGTTGCAAAAGAAGCTGAAGTGACAACTGAACTTTTTCCAACCCAAAGTAAGATCACTCTTTTATGAGGAAAGATAATGGGCTTACTATGGAAATAGCTTACAAAAATTATTAGCAAGGCATACACCATACAGGGCACAACAATATCAAAAGCATAAAAGATACTGATAGAGATTGGGGAAGCAAATCATGGGAAGGAGTGCAAGAATGGAATAAAATAAGTAATGCCATATTGGAAGCACAAATCAAGGAATTGGCTGGAATCATCGGATCCTACCTGGCATGGATGGCTATCAAATCTTTATCTTATTTGTTCTTTATTATCTATTACCTTAAACAAATAATATGCTTATAAAAGGGTTGTGAGGAAGTGAAGATTAGGTATTGAGAGAAATAATATTGTTTGTTGGCCTTTTAGCTTGGGCGGGATTATTTCCCGAGGAGAACTTTATGTTCTTGGAGAAACTTATGTTCTTTTGCTTCGTTTTTTATGTGATATATTTAGTTTCTTTTACATTGGCCCTTTACTCCTATCAATTGGTCTGACCTGCCTCTATGAATAATACATATCGAATCTCGCATTGAAGCCATGAAGAAGGGTCAGGAGGTGCTCGAGTGCCGACTCAATAATGTTGAGGAGGCCATCGCCAAACTTATAGAGTTGGTCACACGATTTTTATCAACCAAGCGCAACATTCTAGCCACATTCCAGGTGAATCATGCCCAACGTCTGCTCTACTGTGGATCCACTCCTCAGTTATCGTGAATCATCATACCGAAATTTTAAAATTGGAGAATGGCTACAAATCCACTCTCTCCACTTCCTTTGTACCACTAGTTTTGGTGCAATCGACTTCACAGCGACATGAGACTGCCAAGGTGCCCATTCCCTGTTTGGATCTATGCACTCTTAATGAAGATTTTCTTATTGGTGAGCAGTACCCTCACATACAATCAAGGCTAGAAAATCATGACAAATGTCTTCTCTTCTCTTCTCTCCAACGCAAACGAAGGACTGGAGGCATATAATTCACTATTCCAGTCTGCGCGATGAGACTCATGGCCTCTATGCAATAATCGATGCAGTTCTTTTTTACACGGGTCGTCTAGTTTTGCCGTTTAGTCAGAAACTGTTTTTTTCTTTGCAGCCTTGTGGACAAAGCTGTTTTCTGGCAGGCGGCAATGATAGAGATTGGGAAAGTAAATAATTGGCAGGAAAGCAGGAATGTAATAAAATAAGTAATGCAATATTGGAAGCACAAATCAAGGAATTGGCTAGGATCATGGGATCCTACTTGGCATGGATGGCTATCAAATCTTTATCTTATTTATTATTTATATTAGATTACCTTAAATAAATGATATGCTTATAAAAGGGTTGTGAGGAAGTGAAGATTAGGTATTGAGAGAAATAAATATTGTTTGTCGGCTTTTTAGCTTGGGCTGGATTATTTCCCGAGGAGAACTTAGTGTTCTTGGAGAAGCTTGTGTTTTGTCTTATATATGATAATATTTAGTTTCCTCGAGCAAATGCTAAACATAAAGTAAACTGCAGCCAGGGAAGCATGAGGCTTGCTCTAAGAAATAATTACCAATAATCAACTGACTGAAAAGCAGACAAAGAAAACTACGAAAGCGATTATTGAAAAACTCAGAAATTCAGTTACTCAAAACAATACCTGCAATAAGAAAACATGTAAGTGAGGATGGGAATTTGGATCCACTGTGACCTCAAAAAGTGGAATGAAGATGTTGTCTAGTATACTCTGGAAGGAAGTAACTGTTCCCATACTCCTGTAAACATTGTATAATTTTGGCAACTGCACAGTTCAAAACTTAATATAAGTCTTCCAAATACAAGTTCAAAACTTAATATAAGTATACCAAATACAAGTTTAACACTTGAGAGGTATAATATCAGAAGCATGTTCCTACTGGAATGAAATACAGTAGCCAAAAAGTAGATACAATGTTGTCTTCCCAATCGTTTAACGCAATAAAAAAATCAGATAATCAATATGGCGATAGGAAACATAGTTAAGTACGGCTTGGAATCTTAACATTTAGCAGGTAAGTACCAAAGTGCAAAGCTTTTAGGAAGTGATAAAGAATCCTCAGTCTCTCAATTGGGTAATGGGTATGCAGTAAGAAAGAATTCTGAAATAATAAATGTTAACTACGCTACATCAGTTAGTTGGGCATAATGACGAGCGATTTTCTTTAATACAAAATTATATATGAAACTTACCTGAATTAACCAAACAGCATTTTCACTATAAATCCTGTTGTTCACAAACCAACTAGCCAGCTGATCCCATTCACTTTGCTTCCTTCCATAAACCGAAATTCGGTACTCAGCCAGCTGAAAGAAGCATAGTGAAACAGAAGCACCGGAAGGATAAGTTATTTGATTCTCAAACCCAATTCTTTGGACCAAGAATGGCCCTTCTATGGAAAAATAAATCACATTGGTACATGTAATAAAGCCTAAGAGGACTGCTCTAGCGCACTCTTCTTCATCATGGACTAAAGTGATATAACTAAGTCGACATAACATACAGCCATCCCTCAGTTGTGGAAATATCCATAAAGCATATTGCAACCATGGGTCTATACCTTGGGTTTATAACCTAATCTTAGAGAAATATTGGTCACTTTCTCATTAACCAAGAAATAGACAAAGATATGATCTAAATTGCAAATTGGTCTGGAAAAGAAAATAAGGCCGCCCACATCATAGTCATTTGTGTGACTTGAGTAAAGACCAGCAGCCGTTTACTGAGAGCATGGATTCTGCTTCTACTTAGACCAACTCAAGGGTGTGCTTGGTGAAAAGAGCGATAAGCAATCAACTAGAAGTAACTAATTATACAATATCTCTAGATATATTGTCTTTTCATTTTGGAATGTATAATTTCTGAAAGTACATCATGAGAATACACGAGAATTTTAAAAACAAAAAACGAAATGTGTCTGGATGAGTGAGTTGCAATACTCTATCAATAGATTCTGATATTACTAGTCCAAATCTACCTAAAAGTTTCTCCTGAAAGTGGAACTTTTACTTTTGAAAACAAAAGTGCACAATATAAAGACCGGATTGAGAGTTGAACAGGGATCAAGATGATGGAGGCCAGGATTGTTTTCCGAGATTTATTTAGAAAACTGTTTCAGAAAAATAAAAATAAAAAAATAAAAGAAAAAACCAAAGAAGAGGCCTGGATGAATCTTACCTGGTATTTACTTGCTTCAAGATCAGATAGAACCTGCTTTGTAACTTCAGCCAGAAAACGCCCTGGTAAGTATACAATTCACTCACATTATTCAGAGTCGTATGCAAACAGATGCATGGCTCTAGCCTGCAGCTTTGAGCACTGGGAATAATGTTATAGTCAGGAATAATTTTACTCCAGAAGAATTTAAGAATGGGGTAAATTTCGGAGACCATTTGATTTGTTTCATTTATGTATTTATTTATATAAATATGACTTTAACAATTATATGACTAACTTTTAACTGATGGTTTAGAATATATATCCTAAACCAGGGAAGAGCAACCTGAAATTTGTCGGTAAGGTAAACAGATATCATTGTGCACCATGTGGATCATAATGATGAAGTCACGAGATTATTTTCATGAAAATAATCAAATTACATGATTGTATTTGAGATGCGGTAGTAATAATTAACATAAAACTTTAATACTTACATTAGTAATAGCTTCCAGATATACAACAAACACCATTGACCTTCAACATACTTCTTGAACAGATTTAAAATCCCCACAGATGTAAACAGACCAGAAGGAATAACTTTCCAGTTATAAACTATTTTTGAAGAAGTCAGCACAGTAAGATATTGCCAAGTAATTACCATGAAAGGTCATTATAAAAATGGCTGTAAATTATTCCCCATGAAACAAACCTTGAATGAGATTATCCTGCTTCAGAAAGATCTCTCTAAGTCTACTCTGTCCACATGGATTATACTTGAGATTGAATTTGTCAAATCGATGGAAGGTACTCTTATCGGCATGCACATCCAAGAGATCTACATTTAGATCATATCTGCAATAAGTATTCTCATTAAAAAAAGAAATATGGAATGTATACATAACCTGCCTAGAATATATCAATTGAGTAGCATTGTCACAAACCCTGTCAAGTCCAAGCTGTCAAAGACTTCTTTCAGGGTAAGATACTGTCCATCACGGTAGATCACAACCTGCAGAGAGTAAGGATAGCACAAATTTAGAGCGTACCGCAACTAGGACTGTATGACTTAAATGTATGGGCAGCAGATAAGGAAAGAATGTGTTGTTTAATACCTCATCTGGTTCTTTTCTTAACTTTGACTTGATGAAACGGAGAAGATGCTTTTGGTTCATACAAGCAGAATGGTGTACATGAGTGTCAACTTTTCTGATATTATAGAAATCTCGATGAGGTGCACTTTTCTGAGCTACAAACTCCCTATCTGCGTTTACCAACAAATGGAGGCGGAATTTCTACAATAAAGTAACTTTTATTACTGATCCAAACAAATAATTAGTAAAAACAGAGAGAAAAAACTGGAACTGAAAAGTTCTTACTTCTTCAAGAAATCGTAATCGGTGGTGACATAAAGTGCGAGCATTTCCAATGGACATCACTTTCAGTATATAATGCATATCAGTGAAAAACATTGTGGAACTTGCAACCGGAAAAAGTTCTTCAGTATCTGTTAGAAAAGACATTGAAGAACTTAAGGATGTTCTTCCATATCTGGGTAAAAACTAAGGAGATGCATGCATAGCCATGTTTTTAAGACTACATTCCCCAAAGCTTACCCTTTTCACTCGCATAAACATGTACTACGCCTTCTTCCATTCTGAAAAAATGCTGCAAGTGTTCATCATAGAAAAAAAGGAGATATATTATATGCTTATATCCAAGAAACACCACGGTGGCGTCTGCCAGCAGTCAAGAGAGAAAACTCACGGAAGATGCTTCAACAGGCACAAAATGAAATGGATCATCCTTAATCTCAACTGAACCAGATACTTCTGATGTCCATGGAGCAACATTTTCCCTAAAAACGTATTTTTCCCTCAATTCTAGACATTCATGTATCATCTTCAAGACTTCTTGTTCTTCAGCACTCACTGAGTCTGATTTCACACTTTGAAGAGCAGCAGAAACAGAACCTAGTAACAAAACCATGTCACCAGGGGAAAGCAAGCAAACGATATTAAGATGCAAAAATGCCAACTAAAACTTTTGCAAACTGGAGGACCAGGAAGATGAAATACCATTAAGTGTAGTTATTGGTGGAAAAATATTGTTTCTGATTATAGGATCATTTGCCACAATATGTGTTGAAGCTGTATTTGCTCTACTGTCAGCATGACCATCACTAGATTTTACTTCACTCTCTAATGATTTGGATTCTTGAGAGTCAATGCAGACCCCGTTTTCAGCTGGTATCGGGGCTTCACTTTGAATTGTTAGATTTATGTCCTGCTGAATAGTGAAACAAATTAGTAGGCAACACCTCCTTAACAGAATAGGTGAGAAGGGAAGAAGGAAAGTGAAGGAAAAAATAAAATAAAAATCCCCCTGTCCGAATATTATAGCCCCTTTTGTCCACCTTCTTTTATCCCACAACCACAACGATAGTCTTTTTCTGTATGTCACATATTTACTCATTTAAACTTGATATAACCTTGTTTAACAAGAAAAGTTTTAACATTCCATTGGAATTGGTGTAAATAAGGGTATGGTCGGAGATTGAGTATTCTGTTCATTTTACAATGGAAGTTAAATAAATTTTATAAATGTGTGGAAATGAGAATTGAGACCACTAAAATGGAATGGAGGGAGTCAATAAGAAAAAATGATCAACTTGTGATAGAACTTAGTAAGTCATGGCTTTCCAAGAGACTCAATCTTAGTATGGATTCATACTACTACCAATGAATGCAAACTACTTGATCTTTTGGCTTAGGCGAAAAGATGTGGTGCAAATGAGTATAACTGATTTGATTCAAGAGATTCTATCATTATTTATGACCAGTACGCTACAGTTTCAGTTTACCGTCCAAGAAGATGAATAATTCATTCCAAACAAAGAGAACCTCATAATTTCACATTTTTTTAGAAGTCCCGACAATTTCGATAAACCTGTCTGTGACAGTGTGACCTGCCACCAAACCTCAGAACAGTGCCTTCTTAATGACCTAAATTATCTTACACATGTAAAAATCATTTAAAGGTAATAAATTTATAGCATATTTAAATAAAATTAACAGTCCAAAATTACTAACATTTTGATACGACAATACATGATTCTCTCTGGCTGAAAGTTCAGTTCCTTCATCATCAGAATCTCCTGTGCTCTCAAATGCATAACCACCTGATGATCTAGGAGTCACAAGCCTACCAACTGATCCTACACGCATAGTGTTACCAGAGTGAATGATGTAATGCTCCTCCCCTGCTTAAAGGAAAATGAGTTAAGACATCCAACTCCTCCAAAATCCACTAAAGTGCATAATCAACTAAAACTACAAGAATGGGAACTTCAGGAAGTATATCAAAATCAGAGAGTATGCAAGATTATTCATGATCCAGATGCAGTGGTCAGTGTTGTGTCCATATTCTAAAAAATGATTATAGCCAAGTTGAGGAGAATAGAACTATATAAACTTCTTAATTTCATGCAATCCAAATTTAATGAACTGGGATGGAGTATTTTGTTCTCCATGCTAGTGAACTGGAAATTGATAATAACTCTGTTGTTTTATCTGTTGCGCGTGTTTTATGAGAATCCTATTAGTAAACCAAGAGGCAAACTTCTTCTGTCACGTAGATAATTAACACCTTATCTGTTGCGCGTGTTTTATGAGAATCCTATTAGTAAACCAAAAGAGGCAAACTTCTTCTGTCACGTAGATAATTAACACCTCTTCAAAAGAGAACAACTCTTGGAAACAATGTCAAAATAGGTTCATTTTAGTATATGAATTTTGAAAATATCTGGCCGAAAGATTTTCCGTTAACTCCAACATAAAAGTACTCCACCAGGACCACCAATGACTACATTTAGGAACTACAAAAGGTGGGGAAAAACAACATACCGTCCCTCTGATCAGTCCGTATTTGAGGTAAATCAGAAGGAATCAATTCATCTTTATCCAAACGCACAGAAATACCAGCCTCCTCACCGAGCCACTCAGTCCTCCGAACAGTCACACTCGGCACGGAAGACGAAACTCGATAATTTCTCGCCTCATCGCCGTAACGATCCTCATTATCATGATCAATTGGGTCGTTCAAAAATCTAGTCTTGCTTCTCCATATATTCACGTTATTATCAGTTTGCGCATTTTCAATACAATCCGAGATATCAAGTTCTTCATCTTCGGACAGTGAGTGGCAGCGGCGGCGGCGGAGGTTGAGGAGGCGATCGAGGACTTGATCGACGCTGCGTTTGTGGATGTAGAATGCGGAGATAGCCATTACGGAGGCGCCGAACAACGCCGCCACCGTTAGTTGAATCGGCGACACCGGCGAGAACGGTGGCTGTGGAAACATTTTTGTGTGCTGTGTGTGACGCAGGTTTTAGTTTGGGGTTTTTGTGGAGGTGGCGGCACACAGGTTTTGCCAAACTTACTACTCGGTAAAATATATGGATAAGATATTGATTTAGCAATTATATTATCACTACTAGTACGAGTATTTATAAATTAAAAATAATTATTAAATAATATTTATAAATTAAAAATATTGAATCAATATGTAATACATTTACCTATATTAATTTATTGAAAATGTTATATGGATTTTATATAGTGCAAAATTACATAAAACATGTCAATTTAATTAGTATACAACCCGTATGGTGCACGTAATTGATAATAAATTACATTATATTTATTTCAAAATAAGTGTCATTTTCTAAAATATTTATTCAGAAATTCGATTGGACTACAATGTGATTCCACAAAATAATTCTTTTAGTAAAATTTTATCATATATTTAAAAATCTATGTGAATAATAAGTACAATATAAAATGTATAGTGTTCATTAATTAAAATGAATTTAATTTTGTATAAACTATCAAAATAAAAAAATTTAAGTTGTTGAGTAATTTATTAAACTATAATTAATTGACTATATCATTTATGTCTAAGTTAATATTGACACGTAAGTTATGAATAATTATTTATTTGACTTTTAAATGTGAAACCCAAATTTGAACTATACGATAAATTTCCTTATATATATATATATATATATATATATATATATATTCCCTTATATATAAATTCCCTTATATACATATTATCTCACAATTTTCTAGAGTTGTTGTCAGTTAATTTTTAAATTTTATTAACCAATATTTGTTCAAAGATGTTTATGATTTTTAAGAGGAATACATACCATTTTGTCAAATTATCATTAATATTTTATGGCAAGTTATTATAGAAATATGCTAAAATTTGAGAAATATATTACCTTGATTTTATAACAAATCAACCTAAAAGTCGACTTTCATACCCATAAAATTTTATACATCATAATAACAAAAATATCATTTTTCAATATCTCTTTGTTCACAAAAGATACATTTATCCTTTAAAAGAGTTGGATTGCATAGAGTTTTCATGGTATTTTGCTTGATGAGTCCTCATGATTTCTTATCAATACAGAATTCTATTTGTTCTTTATATTTTGCTTGATTTTTTGATGAGTGGGGATATAATAACAACTCAGAGTGTGTATGTTATTTTTATAGGCAAATTGAGTGTTAATTTAATAGGTGGAAAAAAATATCTCAATATTAGATGATTGGAGCGTTAGAATAATATTATCTAAATATTTGAAATGATATTCGCGTATTAAAATTTGGAATGATTTGATATTACCCATCAAATTAAACAAATATTATATTTTGTAATATCTCTTATTTTAGTATAAAAAAATAAATGGACTCACTTATGCTTTTTTTTTCCTTGGGTTGCGATATTAATACATAATAAGCTTAGTCATTTCAAAATCTTTTTAGATTAAAAGTTTAGTTATCCACAGATTTATCAAATAGGTGTTTGGTGAAGATTTATCAAAATCTGTTTAGATTAGTACTCCCTCCTATTCATAATAAGTGTCGTTTTGGGAAGTTGCACACTAATTAAGAATAATTTTTTTGCCAATAATAACCCTCATTAATGAAGATAAAGATGGATGTTTTTTAAAAAAAAGGATAAAGATAATATGAAAAGACGTAGTGTATTTATTAACTAAATGGGGGAATAATGAAAAAATATGAACAAAAGATCCAAAACGACATTTATTTTGGTTAATAGTTGATAAAGCCAAAATGACATTTAAAAAGAATAGGAGGTAGTAGTTAGTTATCCACAGATTCCATCATGAGTTATCCACATATTATTGTTTCAATATTATAACTACACCATTAATTTTGAATTCAAACTGTGATTTTCCGTAAAAAAAACTAATTTTGAATTCAAATTGTGAGTAAAAAAAAAAACTACACCATTATTGTTTTCAAGCTTTCTATAAATAGAATGTCAAAGGTATTATTTATTTGGTCAAAAGTTTCCAAAAATGATTTAACCAACAACCTTTTTATATATAGATAGATTCACTACACTTGTATTGAGTTAGGAAATATTTACATCAAAATATATAAAGATAAACAAAAAATATATTTTAATTATTTAAAGCTTTTAAATTTGTATTATTAATTTTAAATGATGCTAGAGTGTTATACATGAATATAATACATTTGAATTATATTAGTTTTTTCAAAGTTTAAGGAACTGATTTTATTATCATTATGCTGAATTTTACTTTCTATAATAATAATTATGGCAATGAGCACCTAAAAGGACCGCTTAGTAAAAATCGTGGCACACGATCCAATGCCGCCTAGCTTGTTATATTTAAGTAATAATTTTAAACTCATCGAATACTACACAAAAACTGATATAAGAAATAAGTACACGACAAATTATGTAAAAATAAGATATTATATATGCTAATTACCCGTTCTTTTCACTTTCTGGGCTGAGACCGTCCAATTTCATTCTTGCCTAGGAAGAGAGTTTGTTGTAGGATGACGGCGGTCATAAATAAACGAGTCTCTTTCGTACCTTTTATTTTATCAACCAGGCCACGACTAAATACACTTAATTGATAACACAATTTGTAATAATCAATATGTTAATGCTAAAAATCACACTGAAACTCTTACTAAGAAAATAAACAAATTGACATTTATGTTTATAGCAAACACAATGTTTTAAGTATTGTACTGTATAGGCTAGTATTACCAATAATATTGGTTATCGGTTGATTGGCCGGTACGGTAATACTCTAAATACCATTTTGACAAAAATACCGCTTTTAACCGATTTCATACCTAAAAATAACAGCAAAAAATGCATGATATAACGGATTCAAAAAAATGTACGGTAATATTCTAAATACCATGATATGTTTTTTTTGTGCTGCCAGAAGAGAGTAAAGGGGTTTGGAGATGATTTTTCGTAAAAACAGGATAGAGATTATATGATGGGCTTGATGGGCTTTATGAGATTTCGGGAGAAGTTGGTTACACGAAGGAACTCAATGCTAATACTACTGCAGATGGTACTTGTCATTCTTGTGTATTGTATTTTAAACCACTTTAAAATGAGGCGGTGCTTGTTACTTTATATTGTTTTGGGGTTTGGTTTAGGAAAAAGTTATTTGTATAACTTTTTTTGTACAACATTCAAATGACAACATGACGTGACACAAGGTAGGTAGTTGAGATGCAAATAAATATATGATTAAAATTCCAAGTTTTTTGTACAATATTCTTTACCCACCGAATGACAAAGCACCTTCTAATGACAAATTCCAAGTTTTTTCAACTATTTCATC
>BKCP01004572.1:824427-834775 GCA_008636005.1 Striga asiatica | reverse complement strand
AAACCTTTAGATCCGCTGCGCATAGGTTTACGTTTGCTATTGAATTCGTGATTTGTACATAACGAGATCCTCACAGATCCCAACAGTTGCGGCTTTGGCCGTGATTTAGGTCGGCCATCATGGAGGTGTCGGCGTTTACTGAATTCTGGCTTGACTTTCTCATTTATTTTTTATTGTTATCATTATTATGTCTCTGAAAACGCCGACACCTCCATAACTGGGAAAGAGGATCAAGAATTTTCTTTGGGTTCTATTTGTTTCATAATTCGAATTCAAATAGAAATTTTAGATTATCATTTACTGAGAATCCATGGCAAAGGGGAACAAAAGGCTGAGGATTCTTATGGTATTTTCTTTCGACATGTTCATATGATTATTTTCGGATTTATTTTTCTCTACCTCAAAAATAGGATCAGAAGTGCTGAAAGATTAAAATAAGAACACGAAGTTCATACCGAGTTTCGGAGGAATATTTTCCGGTGAAAATGTAGCCGTTTTTTGGCAAAAGTTGACTCCGAGCAAATTACGGAGCCCTCCTTCTAGCGCCAAACTATTGATGTCGAAAATCGGACGATCAACCGTCAAATATAATTCGAATCTATATATTAGAATGAAGAACAAAAAAAATGGAAAAATGGTATTTCTTTATTATGTTTTGGGAAGAAGGTGAAGAATGGAGAGAGCCATCCAACCTCCCCTACTCTCTCTCTTTCTCTTGTATTGTGGGGAAGAATCAAAAAAAATGAGGAGAGGTCCCCTCCTCTCTCTTCTCTTTTGATATATATACCTCCTCTATTTTGCAAGTGGCTAATAGAATAAATAAAAAACGGTATATTATTATTTAATATGGGATAATCATCGTGGGCCCGCTTATGACTTATGACGGCTTCGATTGACGTCGATCTGAGGCGGTTTCTGATTTAATCGGTATCGAGAACCTGTTTGTATACTGATTTATTTCGTATTGTCGGCTCATTGATTATCTCGCCGTATTTTATTATTTTACTTATCAGATATTTAATTGAGTCAAATTAGGTATCAACAGTAAGTATGAGTTGTAATGGATTATTTGATTTTGAAAAATAATTATTAACAATATTGTTATTATACTTCACATCAAAAATTTAAGTCAATCCGAATGACTAATAGGAAACACATGTGACAAAGACCTAACACATGAAACATAGTGATAGAATTTATAATGATGCAATATCGTGAAAATTCTCAAAGCGTACAAAATTGTAAAATGGTAATTGTAAGTAATAGTTCAATTATTTTTTTTCTAAAAAAAAATATGTTATTTAAGAGTTTGTAATGTGTGCTCATATATGATGTGTAGTTGTATATATAGAGCGCTGTTGAAAACAATCGTTAACTAGTCGTTGTAATTTTTTATATTTTTTGATATATTATTATTATTATTATTATTATTATTATCGTTTAGCCCGAAGCCGCTAGGGTTAGAGCTAGGTCCGTTTATTGGTAGCCCCCGTTTAAATTCGGGCTTTTAAAGTCCGGACCGTTTAGCCCGAAACCGCTAGGGCTAGCCGGTTTAACATCTCTAGGTTCAAACCAGTGTAGACATGGCTAGTCAATGGGTCGGGTCGGTTCCACTTCGGAACTGGCGGTTCTTATTCAAGATTTTGGCTCAACCGGAACCAATCCAGGCTCGTCGATCCATTTTTTTGTATATAACAATTGGATGGGGAATAAAAAAATTAGACTTAGATTTAGTTGATATATTATAAGTTAAATTATCGATTAAGTAGGAATATTTCAGTTAAAAAATGATATTTTTTCTAATAATATGTCAATTAAGTTGTCTATGTATTTCTTACCTTGGGAATCAAAGTACTCGTAGTTCGTTTATCTTACTTACACTGATGAAGGAAGATGACATGTGTTGAACGATAATAATTGTAGGTGCAGTCGTCGTCGTTGTCTTTGGTTCCTCCAGTTCTAGTATTAGTACTATAATCATCCACCTCTTCGTCATTCTTTTCAGTTAGTATGATCGTTTGTGTTCTTCTTTCGACCTTTTTTCAATCACTCAGCAACATTTGAGCCTTTAAATTTTGTGGCGCTAACCTCGACCGTCGTACATCCAAAGTATATATATATTCCCCCACTAAATGCTTGTTCAACTGTCACATTTTAGGCCAAGATAACCAAAATCTCCTTGGCAATCAAGTATGGAACTGGATCAGTGGTCTTTAATTTTCACCATCAATCCAAGACATCGAATGTGAGTGGGGAAATCAGTAGGCTGGCCACTGTAAATCTGAGATCCATGGTCAAAAAGTGATCGAGTTCATCATATTCAGTCCCCTTACTTCTTGAAATCCTAGCATTAATTTTGTAGGGATCAAATGATCATCAATTTTTTTGCCCAAATTTGCCGATTGTTGAGGATAATGGGAATAGAAGAAGTAGAAGAAGAAAAAAGTAATGTTGAATTTTACCGAGGCTGATTGTTGTTTCCTTAGACAAGTCAAACAATAAACATTATTCTTCCTCGACGAGCAACCATGAGTTAGGTCGTTCAATGACATGTACAACATCAATGGAAAGTACGAGTTGATACATAAGTTCATAATAAGTGTGGAGTTGGTTGAGGAAACCACTTTCACGTATAGATAGATCTAACAAAGTAACAATTAAAAATACATTTAACCATTTTCACAACATATCTTTGATCAAGATGTGTATAAAGATCACAAATATCACTAAATCCCCACATTAAGGCTACATATTGAAAATGATAAGTTCAGTAATATGATAGTAAACACCAGAAAGTACGTCAATAGCAAATTTAAATGTTCCCAATTCTCTATATTAAAGGTGATATTATAGTCACAACGCTAAAAAAGAGTCTGTAATTGATGGGTAAACTCACACATATTTGTTTACACTTTGTAAGTTGAGTTCCACCTGACAGAAACATCCGATTAGAATTTATGGGTACAACATTAGCATTTTGAGGATGACGGGAAAAAAATATAACCACCTCCCTAATGGACGCGGCCGAATCTTTCAAAGCATTATAACTAAATTGAACACAAGTATTAGAAGCAAAACTATCATCTACCGAATGACAATTAATTCTCATATAATGATTGTCTTGCCTATGATCATAACAAATATCACAACAAATAGAACTCTTTGATAATTAATTAAAATTATGTGAGTGGATTAATAGTGAATTAAAGTTGATATGGTGTATAAGAATAATTGATTGATATTATTTAATTGTATTGATAATATTGACGACAGTAGGATTGAGTTAAAAAAAGTACTTGAGTTAAAAATTTTGAATTTTTTGAGATAGTTGAGCCGCATCAAAATTTTTTCTTTTTTCTTTTTGGCTATTGCCGAAAAAAGAAACCGAAATAAAAAACGGTCAGTGACCCGTTTAATATAATAATATCTAGCAACAACCCCCACCCCACTCTTTCATTTCTATTTACTTCCAGATTTTAAGGTTTGAATTTTCCTGTTTTTCATTTTTCTACTTTTTTTTTTCATTTTTTAAAGTGGGGATTTTTTTTTTTCCATTAACGGTCCTTCTTTTTCATCATTTTCAATGTCGTATAAATATTCGCAGTAGACGAGCTCTCCTACGTATATATAATTATGCATACATACATACACCTTGACTTGCGTGTATATATATATATATACATATATGCTTAATTGCTTATATACTCTGCAACGGCTAATCCATAAGTCTGCAGGTATGTTTTTTGTTTTCGAATTTTACGCCATCAGTTTGGGGTGTCTGCGTTTTGATTTTTTGTTTATTTTTAGTTGCTGAATCGAAGGAAGAAAAAGACCCAGAAAAGCAAATGAACTACAACAATGGCAAGTGAGTTTCTACTCAAATCTAATAGAATTTTGATGGTTTTTTATTTTTTAATTTTGTTGCAATTTTTTGCTGAATTTATTTATTTGTTCTGTCTAGGAGAGTAGTTGAAATGCAGTCCCATTTTGTGATTAAATTTTGTTGGGAGGTTATAGAGATTGGGATTGTTTGTTTTTGTTTTGGTTAAGCTCGATTTCAATGGGGGGTTGGGGGTTGTTATGATCATCGAAATCTGGTATAATGTGCAGTTTAATGGTCTTTTGTTTGTCATTTTTGTCTGGGTTTCTGTATGTTTAATAATCATTATGAACCAATCATTTTATTTGAGTCTCTGCAGAAGTGAAACATTATGGGTTATGTTTGGAGCTATATATACATATTCCTATTGACGATTTTGATCAATTGTTAAACCTTTGCGTTGGACCTTCATTCCATATGTGCTATTCTATACATCTGAGTAGAAGTGTTTACTAATTGATCTGTTATATATAGTACATTGTGTCAAATTATGCAAAGAGCTTGTTCAGGATGTTCTTGATTTATTTGTGCTCTATGCACTTGAACTTCAGCATGATGTATTGATGTTGTTGTAATAATTCCTTATATTTTTATAATAGTGACGTGTGGGATTGGGAAAATCAGGATTATTCCATTGAAGATAACACCACGATTGGTAAGTCTAGTGCCCGTCTATCTGTCCGTGATTTGGTTTAGAATGAGGGATTCAAGTTTGATGCATTTATAATACGGTGAGCAGGAATATCTAATTCCCTGTTGAATGGAGTGAGTGAAAATGAAGAAGGTATATCGTATACATTCAATGATGAAACTACTCCAGTTAAGGCTTGTGGAGACTTAGCTTACCATGTTACCAACAATGGTAGGAAATATCTAACGTTTGCTTAATTACACCATCCACGCCCCTTTTTTTACTGCATTTTAATTTCTTTTGCTCTCTTTCGCTTGTGTGGCTATACTTTATTAGCGTTGTATCTTGAAAATAACTTTGATGGCCTTAGCACGGAGGCACAAATGTGTGTGTGTGTGTGTTACTTGCAGTGTTCATCAGGAAAATGTTTCTTAATTTCTTGAAAAAGCAGTTGAGATTCTTTTGATTGTGTGGGCATTTTTGAAATTATTTGTGTGTTAATGCATTGGTCTGTACACTCATGATATGTTTGATGATCCTCGTTTTTCATATGCTTAGCACTTATTTCTTGAATACATGACCTTGCATCATGAAAATATTTCTTAATTTCTAGAAAAAGCAGTTGAGATTCTTTTGATTGTGTGGGCATTTGTTTTAATTATTTTTGTCTTAATGCATCGCTCTATGCACTTATAATAAATGCCTTGCATAAAAAGTTGAAATTCCAGGGAAGCTGCGAATGATTACCTCTAAACAAAGCGCAGCTCGTTTGAGTTTTTGCTTTTTATTGGTTCGATGGGTTGTTTAATTTTGTTTTAAACAAAAAAACTGTAGAAGTTACTGGCAAAGAGTTAGAGCAATGCAAGGAGCCTTCATCTCAATTTAAAAGGCGCCGTATGCTGCAGTTTGATTCTGAAGTTCTTGATGCTCCTTGCAGTGACGATACATTTTTAAGATCTAAGGTTTGATTTTTAACTCAATCCTCGTCAGTCGGAAATTGTTATGTCTTTAGTCTAAGTCTAATCACATATACTGACTGCAACAATATGGCTCAGATAACCTTATGTTTGTTTTAGTATTGTACTGTCCTAATGCCTTGTAATTTACTAATAATCATTCATCTGATATGCATATCTATTCTTAGAAGCTTGTGTTAATATTCAAGTATGATTCAAAATTCTACTTCCTTAGTCATATATGTTACTTGTGTTCTTTCTGATAGTAAATTGAAGAGATTTGCAATTTTCTTTATGTTTTATAGTGAAACAAACTATACTTAGTGATTGGTGAACGAGATAGGGTGTGTGTTCTTCTATCACTACATAAAAGATATCATCAGCTTCTGGCATGAAAAAAAAAGTGTTCTCGAGGTACTATGGATATTTTGTTCTACTTTTGGTTTGAGTTTTATACAAATAAATGCACTTATAAACTTATTCAGCGATCTCTGTTTGGAGAATTTAACTTTTAGCTTCTATTTGCAAACTTCATTGACTTCTAATTCGCACTTATCCTTCACTTTATGCTTAACCACTAAATGTGTTTCCATTCATATGTTTAGGAGACACGGGAATCTCTTGCCGATGCTCTATCTGAAGTATCCGAGTGGGTTGCTGGATTCACAGGTTTGCTGTCCTGTAGGATTTTGTTTCAAAATTAAAATGGAAATTAATTTGACTTATGGACCAATATTGTGATGAAAATTGAATTGTATGCAGAAGGCACGTCTGCATCTAATGATGAATATCTGGACCCTTCATCTGAAGGGTGGATTGCTGATTGCTTTAATGATGCTGAGATGCAATTTAGCACTGAGGAAATGTATATTTTAATTAATTTATTTATTTGTAATTTTTTTAATAATTTTTTTGGAGGTTTGGATTTTAGTATTTGTGACCAACACTTTGTCTGAATGCTATATTAGTGCTTCTGGGGTGTCTGAGGATGTTCAAATTGACATTACAGGTAACTAACTACACAATGTTTCCGTTTTTCGACTCTTGCATGACATCGTTTTTCTATAGCAAGATTTTCTCTTCTCTATTGCCTGGTCTAATTTCTTGTGCTTTTTTCCTGTTCTTGCAGAGCTTTGCAACTCACCTCCTCCTCAATTTGATGCTGTTGAAGTGAAGAGAAATCCCGTCCGTACTCATCAAAATGTTGTTTTCAAAGGTAATTGTTTGTTAATCTTGTTTCTTCTTTTTTTCCGAAAACCATTTTAATCACTCGAGTAATATGAACGTGTTTGAACTGGTACTGACTCATGAAGGCTAATCACAGGCCGAGTAAGGGGTGATTTAGTAAAAGTACTCTTAAAGTTACCGTTTTATTAATATCAACTCATAAATTCAAGCATGAAAGACCCCAACAATTGTTTAAACCAAAAACTAAGCATAGTTTCATAATTATCCTCACTTTACAAACCGTGCTTGGACTTGGAAATACTTACTATATATATTTTTGTGTTCTTACATATAATCAGGTAAAAAATCGTACATACGCACACCTCCAAGACTAGCTTCGTCAGTTGTATACCCATTTGCCTTCATTAAACCGTGTGCCATTCATGGTGACACGACTCTTAAGGACATAAACCAAAGGATACACAATCCGCCTAAATCAAAGTCAAACGAAGACGACACTTCTGTTTCTTATCCAACATCGGCCTTCTCTGGTAAACCTGTGGTTGGGAAAACCAAAATTCGTACTGAAGGCGGAAAAGGAAGCATCACGATTATGAGAACAAAAGGTTAATATTTTTTTGCCTTGAATGGAATGTAGCAGAGGCTAATTTTCCGGCTGAATCCGAGTGTTTATCTTCCCGGATGATTTTTTTTTTCCTGGTTATGAGCTATATGAATTTGGTGTAAGGATCTCGACGTCTAGTTGATCCGTGCTATATAGGTCGTCTCATTAGAGGAAAACTGCTAATTTTATTGTGAAAGGAAAAGCCATGTATCTGTTTGCTGTTTATTGTGATTGGACTGAACCTTAAAAGGTTGTATTTTTGCACCTGTGGAGCTGATCTTGAATTGAAGTCATCTCTGTTTCAAACTTACATTTGAGGAGTTTTCTGTTAAGAACTTTTTTGAGAAGGATGGACTGTAAGCTCTCATATGATCATGTGTATATTTCATTAACTTGTACGTAGTGATGCACGGGACAATAATGATGCATCGTATAAATTAAAATAGTGAAGAAATCTTAATTAATATAAAATTAGTTTCAAATGTTTTTATTCTTTATTTTATTTTCTCCGTTATGAAATAGTTGTTATTTTAAAATTCTTATTTAGAATTAATGAACATGAAAATTTAATATATTCAAACATTGTCAATAAATAATACTTGCCAAAATATATGTCCCTCTCCCCCTTTACTCATACATTATTACAATATCTTATTATGATTCCCAAATGAGTGATGGTAAAATTAGAAAGTTGTGGAGAATATTATAAATTGATAATTAATTTAAAATAATGTAGTGTATATAATTTTAAAATTATAAAATTTACTATTTTTTAATTATGCTAAAATTAGTTTAATATTATTTATAATTATAATAAAGTATATTATAAATATTTTGAATTTTCTTTCTAATCTAATAATTTATATACCAGTTCAACACTGATTGACTTATCATTATAATTTATCATAATATACCTTATAAATTTTTTAATTTTTTTAAGTCGATGTAAACTCATCTCACACGTCATCGTTGTTTAGTAGGCCTAATCAAGATCGACATATTCTGGGTTCAATATTAAGCTAACAATTTACAACGTTACTATATAGATGACTTGTTGGTTTATCACTATAATTTATAACAATGTATATTATAAATATTTTGATTTTTATCTACAAGTTAATAAGTTATATGGATAGTTCGGCACATGATCCGTTGATTTGTCATCATAATATATATAAAATAAATATTTTCAGTTTTATTTCTAAGCTTATAATTTACACAGTAGCTCGACAGATGAGTCATTTGTTTATCATAATTTGTAACAATACATATTATAAATATTTTGGTTATTGTAATCTAATAATTTATATGACAGTTAAACAAGTGAATCGTTGGTTTGTCATTTTAATATCGTATATACTTGATTCTCGAAATAATTGTTTCTTAATATTTTTATATTTTTAGCATTATTGTGTTTGGATGTATGAAGAGTTCTTTGTAATTCTTTTCACAAAGTTCACTCTTTGTCTTGTGACATTTGTGTTCGTTTTATTCCTATATTTCGAAACAATAGTAATATTTGTCGAAAGCTTATCGTTTGTGCAACCAATTTTAAAATTTTATAATTTCATGTTAATCACATAACGGTTTCGTAAGAATTCGTTAACCTTTTAACGTATGTGTAACCAAAATTGGAAAAAATGACTAGTTTTAATATTTGAAATCAAATTTGCAATACGACTAATAATGTGCGACTAAACTTATAATTTCCGGCAGACATAATTTTCATTAATTTGAGGTCTTGATTTTTTAAAGAACCATTAAATAAATATGAAATGAAATGAACCTAGGATGGCAAAAAGACCCGGACTTGGATTGATTCGATCTGGCCCAAAGCATTTGGGGCAGGTCAAACCTACCCTGTTTTCAAGCGGGTCTGGTCAGATCTGATCGTTAGGTAAACGGGTCAGGTCTAGGTCTTAAACCTCACCATGTTTTGCCTCATCCCAACCTGGTTTTATGATAATATTTATAATTATATATACACAATAATATAAATCCTCCTATACATAATTTCTGAATGTACTGAGACTAAGTGACAGACTTGCACGCATCATGATCTTATGTGTCAAATTTTTAAGCTTTGTTGTTTGGCTTGGATGAATTTTAGTTTATTTTCAATTCAAAAATAACTGTGCTAAGAATATCCATTAATATACTGGATATTTATAGTCATTTTAAATAGCATTAATTATATTTTAATATCATTTTCAATTGTAGACATGGTTTTATAAGGTATAATTTTTTCTCAATCTTTCGTCTTTCTTCATCTTTATTTTAAAATTATAACAATTTTACTAACTTAAATTATAAATGTATTTAAAATTTAACAATTTTTTTATTAATAATTTTTTATATAATATTTTAAATTAATCGTGTATTGATGAGATTCTTCTTGGCATTTATATTATGCATACATAATAAATAAATAATTAAAATTGAATTATCTATTAATAAAAGTAACTTAACTACAAAGTATTTATCTGATATAAATTAGAAAAAGTTATAATATAAGATGATAAATCATGTAAGTGACGGTGTCAATTTATATATAATAATAATACATTTTTTTTAAAAAAAATAATATTAAAACAAATTTTATTGTTATTATTATTTAATTTTAAATACAATTTTTTTAACAAGTATAGGTGCAGTACGGGTATTAGTATAATTGATTGAGATTTAGAATAGGATATGGTAACTTTTTCACTTCTCAAGTTCTCATTCACGCTCAGCTCTCGCCTTCACCACAGCGCCTCCACCGCAGCCCGACGAGAAGAGGAATTCCGCCGCCTCCCCCTCAGCCTCCTCACAGTCTTCTTCTAAGTTCTCACAACGCGGGACGCAACACACAGGCTACGCACCACGACCTGCTCCTCAGCTCTCGCCTCCAGAGTTTTGCCCAGGGCCTTATAAACTGAGAATGACAAAGGTCTATGGCTCTCAACCACTCCCCCATATAGTCTTACTGTTAGACTGCCCTTTTTTATGTCATCTGCTCTTTTCTCACAATGCTTATCCTGATGACCCACTATACCGCAGTAGTAACATAAACCCACTAGGCGTTCATATTTAGGTTTTCTTAATTT
>BKCP01004572.1:800699-824373 GCA_008636005.1 Striga asiatica | reverse complement strand
TGTAAAAAAAAAAAAAAAAACCTTCAACAAATGAATCCTCAATAGCTAGTGTATGTGGTATTTGCCACAGCAGGTTTTGACATAATATTCAACATTAGTGGATCAATATACACGATTAGTATAGTCTAAATCAAAATCTCATAAAACAAAGTTCTTTTCCTAAAGCAAAAGGCCTTACAAATTGGGAGCCAAAACAAAGATGAAACCAAACAAAAATGCATTCCAATCACATAGATTCAGAATGCATCCTGGCTCAACTGTCAGACTTCAAAACATTATCACATCCATGTCATTAAGAATAACTCAACCCTTCTTTAGCCCGGTTCATCACTTTTTCGACCCGTTCCTTCTCCTTGTTCAAACCCTTCTTATCGAGAGCTTTAACCAAAATCTTATACGCAGAATCCTTGGGTACAAAACCCTTATCCACCATCTCCTCAAAAAATGAGCACGCCTTAGCCACATTCCCACTCTTACACAGCCGTCTGACCAAAAGCGAATAAGTCCCCACATCAACGCTCACATCGTTTTTAAACATGTGACCCAACAAAAACGAGAGCACCTTCATTCTCCCCAACCTGCAGCTCATTTTCAATAAGGGCGAGTACGTATCGAAATTTGGCCTGCATTTATTTTCCTCCATTTTCTTAAGCAACTTAAGCGCTTTCTCCTCTTGAGACCCATTATAGGCAATCATAATAAGCATGTTGTAAGTCCACACATCGGGAACCACACCTTGCTTGGACATGTCATCAAAAACCTCGTCAGCATCTTTAACCCTTCCCCTTCGACTCAGAGCACTAATGAGGGCAGTGTAAAATGGGGCATCAAGCGGGTAATTGTTAGTCTTCATTAACTCATAAATCTCCATGGCTTTATTCATTTCCTTTGCATTTGCATAGGCCTTCATCATGATGGTGAAAGTCACCACACTTGGATTAATACCATCTCTCTCCATTTCCACTAAAGTGGAATCGACTTTACGAAAATCCTTTTCTCGACAATAGCTCTCGATGAAGCTAGTGTAGGTAACTGAGTCAGGGCAGAAGCCGTGGGCCGGCATCTCGTTCACGGTTTTTCTTGCCGTCTCGATTTGCCTGATTCTGCACCAACCGTGGACCAACATATTGTAAGTATGTTGATTAGGAAGAATATTCTCTTTAAATTTGAAATAAACTCTCTCGGCGTGCTCAACGCTGCCTTGTTTTACTAACGCGTCGATTAATATATTTAAGGCCGTTATATCCTTTTCGATTCCGAATAATTCCATACTTTCGAATGCCTCGATTGCGTCCTCGTACTTGCCGCCCCTTGCAAGACGCCTCATGATTTGCGCCATCGTGTCCAAAGTGAAGTACCCTTCTACCAATTTCATTTCCTCCGCCAAATCCCACATTTTCTCAAATTTCTTTGCTTTCCCCAAAATGTCGACCAATAGGTTGTAAATTCCGGGCGGGTGTTTAAACCCGTTTCGCGACTCGGCCCACTTGAAGAAACCAAGGGACGGGACCCACTCATGGCGAAATCTACAGAGTACTTGCTCAACTAGGTCCTCGGACAAATCAACATCACAACCCTCTAATGCTTTAATAACTAAATCCGGGGATTTGAATTGGCTGCTGCTCCTTAGGATGCTACTAATCTTGTCCACATCACTCTCGATAATGTCATTCACGATAATTTTCATATCATCTTCTTTGACGACAGACTTGTGGTCTTCAATCCAGTACGATAATGACGGAGGGACAAAATCGTCATTTTCCAGCTTGTTATCTGTTCTGGACTTAACAGGATTCTTAACCCAACCAGGAAGCTCGGGTGACTCCACCGTGGTTGGTTTGTCGTCAGTTATAAGTGGCTCGGCAGTAGAGGAAAATGCATTGTGCAATGGAATTGTAAATATGGAGTAGTCATAAAGGAAATGATCTTGCTTGTAACGATTCAAACACGATTGAGCCTGCGATCGTGACAGAGAATACAAATGCTTCAATTTTGAAAGCATTGTTGGGTTACCTGATAAGACAAAACACGAAATAAAGTCTAGCGATCAATCAGAAATTTAGAACATAGAAATGCAGATAGTACAATAGTGCAATAAAAGACATTTCAAATCTTGCAATGAATTTAACGTAACAATACACTCGAGTGTTCTTCGCCCACAGAAAAATGAAAAATAAAAAGGAAAAATGACAAGGGTAAAACTTAAAAACTATGAAACGCATAAAATGTCAAATGGGCATTTCCTCAAACAGATGGCGTGCATACATAACAAACTACACCAACTCGGAAAAATAATAGCAAATAAACTGAAACGAGGGCAAGCTCCAATTTCGTCATTTGATTTATACAGATAACATCCAACAATGATCAGCAGCAGTATTGGGCATATCATACCATGCCATATAGATACATTACAGTCATGGAATTTGCAGAACTCACCAAATGTGTGCAGAACTCACAAATTGAGTGCAGGCATGAAGGAACCCAAAAGCACAAGACAAAAAACAACAAACTTACAGAACGGTGATTGTTAATTTGAACCAAAACCCCCCCGAGTGCCAAAATCACTGAATTTTATGCTGATTCTACAAAAGAACTGCTAATTATACAAACACCTCACCAAAATTGAGGCAGAACAGAACATCTAACCCTTTTCCACAAAAGTTTATGCTAATCATACAAACATCTCATCAATCACCTTTGGGCCAAACTACTAAAGAAGAAACATTATTGTTTTTATTTTTTTAAGATAATAAAATAAAAAAAAAAAGTAAAAAGTACATAATACTGTACATAAAGGTGTACATAACACTCACATGTAATGGGGTCCACTTGATTTTTTGTTTTTAGTAGGACCCACTTAATTTGAGTGTTATGTACAACTTTACTTACAGTATTATGTACTTGTTGCATTTCTAAAAAAATAATACTACCTCCTTTTTTAATTAGATGTCGTTTTGACTTTTTTGATTCATCCATTTTGCTACGTATCTAGACATATTTGAATCAAAAAAGTCAAAACGACATCTAATTAAAAAAGGAGGTAGTATAACTTGCAATAATAAAAATGGTGAAATTTAGAAAAAAATATTGCTAAATTTTATCAATAATATTTGAGAAATTTCTTAAGAATCGCAAATTAAAAAAGAGAAAATCCTTTTTATTTAAAGAAAAAAAATACGCAGTCAAAGCTGCAAACTTTCATTTACTGAATATATGACTTAAGTTTAAAGAAATACGTAATACTTAGTTATAGTTATATAGATTTTTTTTATTAGATAGTATTAGTTTTTAATTTATATTTAACAAAGTTAAAATAATAAATCAAAATTGAAACTCGTCTGAAAATGAGTTAACTTTACTTAACTCTTTTATAGGCTATCACTAACATAATTGAATTGTGCAATCATAAAATAACTTTTTATATATATTCAAGCAAGAAGACAAAAATTAACAAACTATTACAAGAATAAAATAAAATATGCAAAAAAAAAAATAATTTCACTAATAATCACTACTATTTGATTTTATCATGAAATTTGAAAGGTGGATAAAATATAAAAAGCTTATGTTAAGGAATAAAAGAAATTATGATTTAAAAACAATTTTGTGTTCAATATTTTATTATATATCTATTATAAATATATACATATATTAAAAAAAATATAAAAAACTGTATTAAAAGCTTATGTTGTTATTATATTTAATTTTAAATATAATTTATTTTAAAAAAAACAAAAATAAAAGCAAAAAAAAAATCTAGACCAAAATAAAAAACACGTATTCTGAGAATACGTTTTCTTTACAAATTATCATTGAAAAACGTATTCTCAGAATACGTGTTTCAATGAAAAACGTATTATGCAAATACGTTTTTCAATTAAAATTACAAAAAAAACGTATTCTCAGAATACGTGCTTTTTATTTATTTCCACAAGATTTTTTTTTGTTTTGTTTTTGTCCACTTCATTTTTTGTTTTTTTTTTTTTAAGTAAAAAAATCTATTTTAACAAGTATAGTAATTAATAAAGTAGAATAGGATATGTCAACTTTTAATATTTTTCACTTCTCAAGTTCTCATTCACGCTGCCTCCGCCCGTTCTTCTTCATCAGCTCTCGCCTTCACCACAGCGCCTCCACCGCAGCCCGACGAGAAGAGGAATTCCGACGCCTCCCCCTCAGCCTCCTCACAGTCTTCTTCTAGGTTCTCACAACGCGGGACGCAACACACAGGCTACGCAACACAAAACCTGCTCCTCGGCTCTCGACTCCAGAAGTAATATTTGGTTCTTCTGTTGTTTCTTCATTTTAATACTTCTTCTTTAGTAGTTTGCCACAAAGGTGATTGGTCATATGTTTGTATGATTAGCATAAACTATTGTCGAAAGGGTTCGATGTACTGTTCTGGCTCAAATTTTGGTGAGATGTTTGTGTAATTAGCAGTACATGTGTAGAATCAGCATAAAATTCAGTGATTTTAGTTCAAATTAACCATCACCTGCACTCATTTGGTGAGTTCTGCAAATTCCATAATGTATCTATATGGCATGGTATGACGTGCTCAATACTGCTGCTGATCATTCTTGGATGTTATCTGAATAAATTAAATGAAGAAATTGGAGTTTGCCCTCGTTTCAGTTTCTTTGCTATTATTTTCCGAGTTGGTGTAGTTTGTTATATATGCACGCCATCTGTTCGAGGAAATGCTCATTGGACATTTTATGTGTTTCATAGTTTTTAAGTTTTACCATTGTCATTTTTCCTTTCCATTTTTTATTTTTCTGTGGTCGAAGAACACTCGAGCTTAGTCTTACATTAAATTCATTGCAAGAATTGAAATGTCTTTTATTGCACTACTGTACTAACTGCATTTCTATGTTCTAATCGATCGCTAGACTTTATTTAGTGTTTTGTCTTACCAGGTAACCCAACAATGCTTTCAAAGTTGAAGCATTTGTATCCTCTGTCACGATCGCAGGCTCGATCGTGTTTGAATCGTTACAAGCAAGATCATTTCCTTTACGACTACTCCAGAGTTACAATTCCATTACACAATGCATTTTCCTCGACCGCCGAGCCACTTGTAACTGACGACAAACCAACCACGGTGGAATCACCCGAGCTTCCTGGTTGGGTTAAGAATCCTGTTAAGTCCAAAATGGATAACAAGCTGGAAAATGACGATTTTGTCCCTCCGTCATTATCGTACTGGATTGAAGACCACAAGCCCGTCTTCAAAGAAGATGATATGTACAATATTGTGAATGACACTACCGAGAGTGATGTGGACAAGATTAGTAGCATCCTAAAGAGCAGCCACCAATTCAAATCCCCCGATTTAGTTATTAAAGCATTAGAGGGTTGTGATGTTGATTTGTCCGAGGACCTTGTTGAGAAAATACTTTGTAGATTTAGCCATGAGTGGGTCCCGTCCCTCGGTTTCTTCAAGTGGGCCGAGTCGCGAAACGGGTTTAAACACCCGCCCGGAATTTACAACTTATTGGTCGACAATTTGGGGAAAGCAAAGAAATTTGAGAAGATGTGGGATATGGTGGAGGAAATGAAATTGCTAGAAGGGTACTTGACTTTGGACACGATGACGAAAATCATGAGGCGTCTTGCAAGGGGCGGCAAGTACGAAGACGCAATCGAGGCATTTGAAAATATGGAATTATTCGGAATCGAAAAGGATATAACGGCCTTAAATATATTAATCGACACGTTAGTAAAACAAGGCAGCGTTGAGCACGCTGAGAGCGTTTATTTCAAATTTAAAGACAATATTCCTCCTAATCAACATACTTACAATATGTTGGTCCACGGTTGGTGCAGAGTCAGGCAAATCGAGACGGCAAGAAAAACCGTGAACGAGATGCGGGCCCACGGCTTCTGCCCTGACTCGGTTACCTACAGTAGCTTCATCGAGAGCTATTGTCGAGAAAAGGATTTTCGTAAAGTCGATTCCACTTTAGTGGAAATGGAGAGAGATGGTATTAATCCAAATGTGGTGACCTACACCATCATGATGAAGGCCTATGGAAAAGCAAAGGAAATAAATAAAGCCATGGAAATGTATGAGTTAATGAAGACTAACAATTACCCGCTTGATGCCCCATTTTACACTGCCCTCATTTGTGCTCTGAGTCGAGCGGGAAGGGTTAAAGATGCTGACGAGGTTTTTGATGACATGTCCAAGCAAGGTGTGGTTCCTGATGTGGGGACCTATAATGTGCTTATTATGATTGCCTCAAACGAGTCTCAAGAGGAGAAGGCGCTTAATATGCTTAAGAAAATGGAGGAAAATAAATGCAGGCCAAATATCAATACGTACGCACCCTTATTGAAAATGTGCTGCAGGTTGGGGAGAATGAAGGTGCTCTCGTTTTTGTTGAGTCACATGTTTAAAAATGATGTGAGCCTTGATCTGGGGACTTATGCGCTTTTGGTTAGTCGACTGTGTGGGAGTGGGAATGTGGCTAAGGCGTGCTCGTTTTTTGAGGAAATGGTGGATAGGGGTTTTGTACCGATGGATTGTACGTATGAGATATTGGTTAAAGCACTCGATAAGAAGGGTTTGAACGAGGAGAAGGAACGGGTCGAGAAAGTGAAGAACCGGGCTAAAGAAGGGTTGAGTCATTCTTAATGATATGGATATGGATGTAATAATGTTTTAAGTCTGAGAGTTGAGCCAGGATGCATTCTGAATCTATGTGATTGGAGTGCATTTTTTGTTTGGTTTCATCTTTGTTTTAGCTCCCAATTTGTAAGGCATTTTTAGTGCTGTAATCAAACCGAACGAGTCGAGCTTGAGTTGTTTGAGCTCGTATTCGTTTGCTTTAGGAAAAGAACTTTATTTTATGAGATTTTGATTTAGTGTACTAATCGTGTATATGCCAGTACGTAAGATTAGGTACATACATCTAATCTCTTTTTCTGGTCTTCTCTCTGTCGGTATGTCTCTTATTCCATTTCTAAAAAGTAAGAGGAATCTACGCTCCTCGGCCTATAGTAAGTGAATGAGAGGGTATGGGGTTTCGGGTCTTTTTCCAGTCAAAATTGAGTAATAAAAAATCTGCTTTTGCCGTGATAATCTGAAAGGACTGAATTCCTTCTTTTTTGGTTGCAGTTGCTTACATGCCGGTTGTGCGAAGGAACAGTTGTTCAGCAGAGGTATGGTATGAGCCCGACATCCCATTATCTTCCTTTTTGGAGTCCAGCATTCGATCGTTTATTGGAAAGATCTCACTAATCAATCATCTAGCTAACTAAACCGGGACAAAAACTCCAAAGGTTGATAATGTAAGGTATGGAACTAAGAGGTATGGTTTTTGGTACATCAGTTCGAATCCTTATCCCTGCATATCCGGATTAAGAATGACGTACTGTCTATGGAGTGAAAGACTTTGGTTTGATAGAACGTTTTCGCCCATTCCAGGTACCATTAAAGTAGGATCCGGAAAGGGTAGTGTGATATCAATCTAATGTGTCACAGACAGGGGCGGATCTAGAAATTTGGATGAGTGGGAGCCTAAATTGTTTATGTAATTAACCAAGCGAATCATAAAAAGAAATTATAGGTTGCGATTTAATATAATTTTTTTTTAAAAAAAAAAAATCTTATCTCATCTGTAAATAGAATAAGAAAAGTGAGATATATTTGAAATTGTGAATGAACACAAGATAAAAATATAATGATCAACAAATGAAAACATGTTAGTAATTAATAACATTATTATTAGAAAGTATAAAATAACATGAATTTATTATGTTTTAATTGTGTTACTTGTAGATAAAAAGGTGGAATGAAATAAATATTATTTTATAATTTTATTTTTATTGTTTTCTTTTTTCCAACACGATAAATCTTGAGAATGAAAGAAAAGAAAAAAGTCATATATCCAACCGATGTTTCTCCTTTTATTTTGTTTTAAGTTCTTAAAAAGTATATTAGCTATTAATCATAAATATAATTTAAAGTTATTTTCATGGAAACTTGTATATTTACGTATAATATTAATTAACTAAATTTTTTTAGTCTTCTTACTTAATTCATATTAAGTATTTAATAATTATATATTAAGTTCAAATTTAAACAAAAAAGGACAAATAGTGTTGATGTGTAAAAATAAAAAATAAATAAAATGTAATTAATGATGGATAAACGAAATGCTATAAGTCATTTTATAATTTGAAGAGAGAGGTACAATTATATCTTCCCTACATAATGCAAATTAAATTTTTCATTAATTGATTTATGTATAATGCTAAGTAATACATGAAAATTCAGTGTGGGCCTAGGCCCACACTCGTCTCTTAAAGGCTCCGCCCCTGGTCACAAAGTGGGAAAAGCTGGGATCTGATTCTCTCTTCAGGGTAGATGTTTAAAAAAATCTATGGCTCCATTTGTTTTAACGGAATTTACTGAGGGATTTGAAATCCATTGATTTCAAATTTACAAGTTCAAATCCTAATGCATGTTGGGATGGTAATGGAAGTTGGAAAATATCAAATTCATGCTAGATGTTTTTTAGTCATTATTTTGAAGGATTTTAAATGACTCCTCAAACCTAGTCATTTGGAATCCACTGTTGATGACCACGCCGTCCGCGATCAATTAGGTCCATCACCACCGCGAGTCAACACCATCGGAGCGAGCTAGACAATTGATTTATAATATTTTCAACACATCCATCCTTTTCTGTCGATTGATAAAGACTTTATTAGCATTATCCTCTTTCGATGTGGGATAGAATCGGTGTTTCTTAGCATCTTTTCCGCTGGCAAGTTATGATTACTAATCAGATAAACAAAATGTTTTTTTGAATAAATCTATATATACAAATATTTTCTCATGTGTTTATGAAAAATATTAAAAATCAAGGATACATAGATTAGGTTTTGTTTGGTAATCAGCGGTTAGCTGATTGCATTAGCTATCTTGACCAGCGGAGTGCGTTAGCTGTTTTGACCAGCTGATTGTGTTGGCGGTTTGTAAAACAATGTTTGGTAAAATTAGCTATTTTAATTAGCTGCTAACATGTAAAATTACTTATAAGGACATCAACATACTTGAAAATTATTTTTGTGCAGATATTTACTTATAAGGACATCAACATATTCGTTCTTATACCATACAATTTATTCTTTTTGTTCGGATACTAAATAAATTTCAATTTTATTTTAACAGAAGTAATATAATTTTCTTCTACCTTGTTCGAGCGTCCGTTCTACTTTTAAAATAGTTTGGTTTTACTCATTTTTTTTTTCGACAACGCATCTAACTCGTTCTTATACAATTGAATTATTTTTTATGGATACTAAATAAATTTCAGTTTATTGTAACGAAAATAATATACTTTTATTCTATCTTGTTCGACGATGTTTATTGTCATCCGTTGTACTTCAAAATAGAAAGGTTTTACTTTTTTTTTTCGACAATACATCCAACTCGTTCTTATACCATATATTTGAATTTTTTTTTTTTCAGATACTAAATTAATTTCAGTTTTATTTTAACGATAATAATATATTTTTACTTCTTCTTGTTCGACCAATGTTTGTTGGCGTCCGTTCTATTTCTATCTTATGCGAGAAATTTTTTTCGGAATATTAAATTAATAGCATTTTTATTTTTTACATGATATAGAGATAAAGACGGAATTCATCTTTTATTATTATTTTTTTTGTTCTCTTAGGGCATGACTTTCTTCAATTTTCATGAGAATAGATTTCTCAAAAAATAAAATGGAGGCATTGTTATTAAGGGAAAATACGAACTTTCTATTTTTATTTTATTTTATTTATTTATTTACTTTTATCTTAGGGGTGACATTTTTTAATTTTCATGAGAATGGATTTCTAAAAAAAAAAGGGAAAATGGAGGCATTTAAGGGCAAATGTGAACTTTTATTTTGTTCTCTTCAAAAGTCAATTGAAAACGCTGCAAGATGTAGCGATTAAATTTTTAGTTTTTTAGCACCAAAAAGTCAATTGCAAAAGTCATTTACCAAACAAAAATTTAGCTGTTTGAGAAAAGTCAAATCAGCTGAAATGTGAAAAAGTTAATTTTTTGGCAAAACGCCAATAACCAAACACTATATTGAATTTATGAGTTTCAATAACAAGTCCGTACTTGTTGATGGATCATACTAAAATAAACGTATGTGTCTGTGCAACTGCGATTATTTGTTTGAGAGGTTATTTGAATATAAACAAAAAACACTTGAAATTTATATGAATATGCATATAATTTTGAAATCAAAAAAACCAATTGATGTTTTATATATAAGAAAAAAAAAATGAAATGAATTAAATTTTGGATTTGAAGTGTTTTATGCAAATACAAAAATATATTTTAATTAGAGATGTTTTGTTATTGTTTCTGCGTATTCATTTTAGTTGTAGAGTTAGCTCCATCACAATTATGTAGACAACTGATTATATTACATATGTTGAACTATTTTATAATAAAGATTATATATACAATCACTCCATTTATTTTTAAATAAAATGGAGAAATGTATATATATATAAATCATTATTGAAAATATCTACAAATATTTTGTACGCCTCCTCTCTTATGTAGATTGTAGAAGGTTGATATATGGTGAAGTAAACAACTCCTTATAGTTCCATATTAACTCACAGTCAGACAGATTTCATGAGCTCATAATACGTATATATTGATTCGATAAAACTATGAAATTTATTGACAAATAAAGGAACATGAGTAGATTATATTTTTCTTAAAATAATATTAATAATTTAAAATAAGTAAATAGTGGAGTATAATGAACAAGATGTATAAGATTTATTTTTTCCTTATAATGAAAAGTAAATAAACATAGATATTAAATTTTATTAATAAAAGCGTACTAATGAACTAACTAGTCTAATGAATTAAGAATATTGTCTAAATGGCCAAAGGTGTTATCTGGCANAAAAAAAAAAAAAAAAAAGAAAACGTGGACGGCAGGATTCGAACCTGCGCGGGCAAAGCCCACATGATTTCTAGTCATGCCCGATAACCACTCCGGCACGTCCACCAGGTGGTTGTCAGCTCTCAACTTTATTATACTAAAGGTAATTATCTAAAATGTGTATACGCAATACCGAACAATTTTTTTTTCTATGATTTAAAGAAGGATCAATAGTAATATCGCTCCCATTCTCGGTGACTCAAGCCCATAACCTATCGGTTATACGTGAAGCGTCTTACCACTAAGCTGCAGTTTGTTATCTAATATCAGACAATTTAACACATATCGATTTGTTGATTTTAACGAAATCCTTATAAATTTTATATCTAAAGTTAAAGGTGGGATTTGGTATATGTAATTTATGTTTGAAATCTGAGTAAATCTTAAAAAGTTTAACAAATCTCAATGTTAAATAAGTTAGATACATCAGAATTTGTTGTATCTCATGACTTTTAAAAGTCTTAAAAAGTCGAGTTAATTGCAAATTTAGTCCCGTTAGATTGGGACGTTCGCAATTTTAGTCCCAAGAGGCGCAATTTCAGTCCTTAACTAATTTTTGTTGCTCAATTGGTCCCAAATCTAACTGACCGTTAAGTCACCGTTAACTCTAAGGACTAAAATTGCAATTGTGGGACTAAATTTACAATTTTCTCATAGTTGATATATATAAAATAACTTTTCATTTTTACTTTTATTTTTTATAATTTTATTCACCTCTAGAGTTATAATTTTATTTTTTATCAACCACTATAATCATAATAAAATTAAATGATGAATTTTTAAATATATTTATTATTTAATTAAAAATATTTGAAATATAGAAAACATTGTATTGCAATTAAAATTTTTAATATATTAATAATGATATAAATTTAATTTTATTTGAATTTATATATATCAAATATATTTAAATTTATATTTTTTATATTAAAACATATATAAATATTTTTGTTATATATCAAATATGAATTTAAAAAATATGAATTAATAAAAAATATTTTTGTCATATATCAAATATGAATTTAAGTTTATATTTGTGTTATATTAAAAATATATATAAATATGAATTTAAAAGTTATATCAAATAATAAAATTGGCCAGTCCGATCAACCAATTTAAAATTATATATCAAATATATCAAAAATAAAAATATATAAATATGAATTTAAAATTATATATCAAATAAACACCCACACACACACCCACACACACACACATATATATACAATTGACCAATCTGATCAACCAATTCTGACTGGTTCATTGAAAACCAGTTCTTTCAAATGAATCCAATCATTTGACCGATTCTAAAAATTAAAAATAATAGTAGTTGATTTTATTTTTATTTTTATTTTACGTTTTAAATTTTTATTAACCTCTAAAATTATATTTTTATTTTTTATCATCCAATATAATTATAATAATATTAAATAATTATTTTTGTAAATATATTTATTATTTAATTAAAAATATTTTAAATACATAAAACATAATAATATAAATTCAATATATTTGAATTTATATATATCAAAAATATTTAAACTTATATTTTTGTTATATTAAAAGATATAAATATTTATTAACTTATTTAAATATATATATTATTGACCAGTCAATTCAACTAACTTTAATCGGTTCATTGGAACCAATCCATTTAAAGGAATCAAACCGTTTAGTTGACCAATTATCGATTCAACAACAAGTTTTGGCCGAGCTTTCAACCAATAGTAGTTGGTATTACTTTTATTTTTATTTTTATTTATAAATTTTATTAACCTCTAGAATTCTATATTTCTAATAAAATTAAATAATTATTATTTTTTAAATATATATATTATTTAATAAAAATTAATTTTAAATATGGAAAACATTGTATAGCAATTATTATTTTTTGTCTCAAAACAAAAATTTTTACTATCAAATATTGTTATATACTCACGGAATAAAAATTGCAACAAAAATTAGTAATAAAATTATTTTTTTTTATATTTGGGACTAAATTTCCAACAAAACCAATCTTATGGGACTATATTTGCAATTTTTTCAATATTTGTGACTAATGACAAACGGTGACTTAACGTTCAGTTAGATTTGGGACCAATTTCGCAACAAAAATTAGTTAAGGACTGCAATTGCGGACGTCCCAATTTAACGGGACCAAATTTGCAATTAACTCTAAAAAGTCTAAGTTAAACGTACTAGAGTTTTAAACTCTCAAAAGGTTTATAAAAATTCCAAAAAATACACCCCTAAATGTTATGCCTATTCTAANTTTAAATATTATAATAATAATAATAATAATAATAATAATAATAATAATAATAATAATAATAATAATTGATAGGCTGAAACCTTAAAACTCCATCTTTGTTTGTTGGCTAAAAACTTGTTTCAACTCGGTTCATCAAAATTTTCAAATGAGTTTGAACCTCAATTACATTTGATAAATTCAAAAACTCCTGACTCGAGATCGAGCTCCGACAAGTCAATACATAAAATGATTTGGTGGGTATATTCACTTACGACCAGATCAACTTAAACTCGTTTGAGCTTGACTTAGGAATCAAAACAACCTCAAACTGATGTACCAAACTTATCTTTCATTAGGAAGTTAATGCATTAGGAGACTAAGAAATACCCAAATCAAAACCATTTCAAATTCCTCGTCTAATGAACAACCACAAACTAATTACTAATACAATCATGTTTTTCGAATTTGTCCAATTTTTCGCGTCCGATTTTATGTGGTTCCAACATTTAGGGATTCCGATCATTGGCAATTGGCTGCTATTGAGAACCGAACCACCGTCAACAACGCCGGAATTCAAATTCTCACTAACTTCCGGCGGCAAAGGCACAAACTCCTGATCGTCAATTGCTGATTCCGGCGGCTTGAGCGCCGGAAAAACCGGACTGGCTGGCGGCAGTGCCATTGCCGCCCGTTTTGGATCTGAAACATTCAAATGGACCGAGTTAGGTCCAAATGAAATAAATGGTAAACTATAGTCTATAAATCATTTTCTGAATTAAATTAAAACAGTTCTCTTTCTTAGTTGCCTATATATGCACTTGAGGTGAGATATTAGCTTACATTCCCTTCTCTTGATTAATTCTGTTTTTATTTACAAATGTCATTTTTTTTTTTCCCCAATAGGGTGCAGAATTAAGAGGAGAGCTGTAATTCCAAACAATAATTTGATTTAAGTAAATGTTAGTTATATATAAAATTTACTACTAAACTAGGTACGAGAAAATTTTTCAGTAGTTAATAAGTGTAATTAACATCTTGATTGTTATATAACATTTTTTTTNATTAGCTATGAATCAGGTACACATTTAGTCGTAAATCACACACGAAAAAATAAACTCGAGAAAGAGATTTTTTTTTACAAATTAAAAAAAAAAAGTTGGGGAAAATTTTTTTGGCGAAATGCTCGGTTTGTCTTACCATGGCAATGAGTCAAAGGTGGCACTGCAATGTAGCAATTAGAGAAGGATATTTGAAGCTCAGCGCTAAACACGGGATAGCTCGATGAAGGGCCAAGTAATGTGCAAAGACAATAATACCCTGCCTCGAGCACTTGGTTAAGAGTCGTGCAGCAAGAGCCGATTGAAAATGGAGTTCTTTGAGTACTCGGGACCAAGCAATTTTGATGGTCGATGCCCATAAGGGAACATCCTAAGACTTGGGAATTTACGGATAACAATGTTGGTGATGTGGACACAAGAATGAGAACAACTGCGGTAGAAATCGACGGTCGTGAATATTGTATTGCCATTTAATTTTGTTTTTCTTTGGAAATAAGCTTTTGGAGGTGATGTAATGTGAATAGGGAAGGTTGAGTTTGGAGTTTATAAACATATGTAAGTAATGACATTTGTTTTGTGTGTGTGTGTGTGTTTTAGGGTGGTTTTTTGCATGCTTTTGACCTACTAGGCTCATTGATCTCTTTCCTTATGACTTGAAATGAATTAGGATTTTTTTTTTTTTTAATCCTACTAAGGTCCACCATAGTCAAATTCATGAAGTTGTTGTTGTTGAAGTAGGTGACCTATCTAAACTAGTAATTTTAATTACTCTCATATGATGATCATTGTGCTTAATTAATTAGTTAAAAAAACTCTAACTTTTAACACATTTTAATCCTACTAAGGTCCAAAGTCAAATTCATGATCTTTTAACAACACATCCTTGTAGAGTAATGCCACTCAATTATATCAAACACACACCTAACAAAATAAAAATCCATCCAATCCCAAAGAATATTTTATACAAACATGATCAAAAACCTAGAAATTACAAGTGTGTTTATGTATAAATCATGTGATGAGGAGAATGATTCCCAACAATAGTGCCATAAGAGAAGATGCCAAAGTCTTATCGTGAGACAAACGTGCAGTCGATGGGGTCAAAGTCGGCCGCATTCCTGGCGGCGTTAGGGTCGGAATCACGTCACCACCTTCCGGCACTAACGATGGTGGCGTTAAGGGCTGTGGATTAAATGTACCTGCATTTTTATTTTATTTTTATTTTTCAAAGGAAAAACAAAAGATATATGTTATGTTTCTCGAGTTAATGTCAATAGTTAAGCTGAGTTCACAATTTTTTTTTTTTTTTGTAGTCTTTTCCGTCAATTCTGACTATGAAAAAATCGATTTTCCGACAAAATGCGTTGTAATTAGAGGGTCAAAATTACAATTTATAGAGCTAAAAATTTTTACTCGAAAAATTTTGTATACCTGTGGGATTTGGTGGTGATAACCCGGGAATTGTATTTGGTCCACCTTGGCCAGGGGTTCCTGTATCCACCAAACCCACGAAAAACATTAGAAATCGATCAAAGTCTTGTACGTAACTAACTTATCGATCTATAGAAGCTAAAGAATTTTGTCGAAAAAATGTTTGATTTGTTCGAAGCTGTGTAAGTGTACCTGGAGTCGGAACAGGGCTGGCAGTTGCTGCATTTTGGGTTCACAATTCATGAAACAAACTCACATTAGTAAAGTTTTTTAAAAAAAAATCAAGTTAACACACGACTAGCAATATCGTGCGATAATTTTCCCGAAAAAAAAATAAAAAAATCAAGATTCGATTAATCAAGAAAATGTTACCTTTGCACTCAATGGGCACACCGGACATTCTACAAGCCCTTGGAAGGGAGATTGCCAAGTTTCGGTTAAGGGGGACTTGAAAAGGGACGCCTCCCGTTACAATAAGGCACAAACAATCTTGTCCGTTGCTCGTGAGATCTCTGAGTGAGTTGCAACAATCGGGACTCGGTCTCGATAAATTCGAGCCGCTTGCAAGGAAAGCTACGCACGGGCCAAAGTTACTAATCATGGGCCCGGTGCATGCGGAGCTCGACTGGCCGATTGTCGGTCGAGCAGCCATAACTATCACAACCAATGTTGCAACTAGAGATGGTGTAATGAATGGTGTGGGAGGGAAATTTCTTGAGTTTTTTCCCATTTGATTTTTTTTTTTTTTTTCAAATAATAATCTTTTGTGAGGTTTCGAAGGAGGATATGATGGGAGTAGAAATGAAGGGATTTATTTATACTGGCTTGAAGTTTGATTGGGTTTTGTGGCTCAACTAACTTAACTAACTTTGTGTATGTCAAGATTTAACTATTTAATTAGGTGACCTTGCAATTATGCTTGTGTAAGTACGTGGTTGGATTTTGTTGTAGTTAATAACAAGTTCTAGAAATTGAAGTTAAAAAATTATTTAAATACAGGATAATTGATTAAACCTAATTATCTAAAAGAAATCAATAAATGGAATTTTGTGACTAAAATGTATTCTCAATGTGAGATAATTAAAAAACATTGAAAATTGTCGGACACCAATTGCCACATGCACAAATTATTGTCCCAAGTACCATCAACTATATATATTTTTTTTTTTAAATTTGCAGAACAATAATTTTNTATATATATATATATATATTTTTTTTTTTTTAAATATTAAAACAATTAAATATTGATTCAACCAATTTCATTGACCTAGTAGCTTAACCAATTCAAATGACATTTATCCTTGCCATTTATCCAGCATCCAGAGGTCAATTTAGTCATTTGACAAGTTCATCCTTCTAAAATTGGATCAGATAAAACTCTCATAACCAACGGAAAGAGGTTCACGAACTTGTGGGGAGCTCAGCCTCAGTTTCTCACTAATGGCGACGAAGACGCCATCGCCAACTTCTTTCCCAAAACTGTCCTCCACAAATTCCTCCTTCTCCTTGCTACCGTTATCTCCTTATCTCCGCCATATACGCCGGAAACTGCCCTTAACCTCCTACTCCGTCCGCTGTCGGCCGCCGCGCTGGAAACAGCCGCGTGCGCCGGAGTTCGACCGGCCTGGCTCGGAGACCACTCCGTCCGCCTCCCTCTTCCAGGACTCCGATTTCGAGCCCTTGTTGGATTCCACATATAGTAAGTCATGTTTCGTTGTTTTACTTAAATATGTCCTGGTTGCTGCTGTTGTTGTTGTTGTTTTTTTTTTTTTTTTTTTTTTTTTTGTTTAAGATGCCCATCATTCACATCCAAAATCCAAAGCAGAAGAATATTGGTAATGACAAAGGTAGTAGATTTACTATATTATTGGTTCCAAATTTTTTTTTTTTTGCTTTTAATATGACATTTCCGTTTAAAAGTATGTATATCTGTTGAAAGAATATGGTTATCTAACCATTAGGTTTAGTTATAGCCTTACTGATGGAGAGCAGATGTACAGAGTAAAAGGAGTTTATCTATCGTTTCTACATTCTCCTTTAGCTTTTGCAGATGACAATATGCCATTATTTGCTATATATGTTTTTGAGAACATTGGTTTGTGATTCATGTTACAAGCAAATTATTCTTTTTTACTAGCTGTTATATAGGGAACACAATAATGTATACATTAGTTTTTTTGCTAAAGTTATAACAATATTCTATCACATGTAATGTTTTGTCTTTTGCTTCTATTCTTGGCTGTATAAAACTTCTGTTATTTCATTTGAGCTGCAGGAGAAGGGTATGTGACTACGAACACTGTGGATAAAGATATTGCGTCATCTGATAAAGCTTCCACAAGCGATAAGAAATATTTCAGCAACTCATTGAGATTGTTTGGAGTTGACTTAACCGCTGATAATATTGCGGTTGCTATGGTATATTTTGTGCAAGGTGTTTTAGGTCTCTCCAGGCTTGCAGTCAATTTCTACCTGAAAGATGACCTGCATTTAGACCCTGCAGAGGTATCCGTATTTGTATAGTTCAGCACAAGTGACGTGTAGACGTTCTATTAATCTAGTGACAATGTTGATTTTTTGTCACAAAATAAATAATCAGTGACATTGTGTCTGAAATTGGACTGTACTTTTCCTCGAAATTTGTATCTTGAGCCAACTGTTTATTCATTATGAACTATGGGAATGAATAATTAAACTGTTAATATGAATTTTTAGTATCTATCAATGCACTCTTGGACTATATTTCATTCTCTATTCGCTTCTTTGTTTGTAAAAAATTGGGATTTTTATTTAACTTATATATGATCCTCAAGTTTCATTCTATACTTTTGTAAGAAGTTATATGTACTCTACACGTTCTTCTAGAAAATATGCTAACTACTTGCATTTCTATTCTATATGGTTGACTAGACAGCTGTCATATCTGGTGTTTCATCTCTTCCTTGGCTCGTCAAGCCCCTGTATGGATTTATCAGGTGGGAATGAAATCATCTTACCCTAATTGTCTATGCCTCCTTTTCATTTCACTGTGAACAATATCCTAAATTTGGCTATGAATGTTTTCACAGTGACTCCTTCCCGCTGTTTGGCTACCGAAGAAGTTCTTATTTGGTTATATCGGGACTTCTAGGAGCTCTCTCATGGAGTTTGATGGCTACCTTTGTTGATAGCAAGTATGGTGTTATGTTCTGCATACTTCTTGGATCCCTTTCTGTAGCATTTTCAGATGTTGTAAGTCAGTATTATTTTGATTTATGCTGTTGTAGTGGGATCATGCTTTATGCATTCTATAATATCTACGGTGTTTCCAAAGATAACAAATTAATATTTTTGGGATATGAGTATCGTAAACGATGTCTCAAAGGCAATTTGGTCATATTGAAGAATATGGGAAGCTGTATGTGGATTTTCTGTAGTCACTATTTTGTTGAGTTAGTGTGAAGTTTAATTCTATGCATTTTAAGATACATTTGTTCTACGAAAAGGGCCTGTTGAGTGTCCTCGCCCTTAAACTTATTAAATGGACGTGATCTCTTGTGATTGCTAGTTTGAAATCATTCTTAGCATTTACTACATTTCATCCATTTCTTATCATTTTTGTCTTTTATATGCTAGCATGGAGTTGGAGATTCATTGATCTGAGGTGTAAAATCACCAAGAATTAGTCACATATGAGAAAATCTTGACAGACATATTTGTTTGTTGTAAAACAATGTTCTATGAGTAATGTTGAGCATATGAAGATGGACATGGTAGTCAATTATCGCCTGTTCAACTTGGGCTGCCACAATCATTCTGGGTCCAGCTATTAAAATTTATATTTTTTTATTTGCTTGAGACATTGTTGGAAGAGTCATTGTTGACAATTCTCCTGGCATAGTGCTAATAATGAACTAGATCAAAATGGCTCAATTAACTTCTAGTGCTTCTTCTATTAGTGAAGTTTCTAGAAAAAAAAAATATATCAAACGGCACAATGCACCTTGGGTCGCTACGGAAACAGCCTCCTTGTATAATTACAAGGGTAAGGTCTGCGTACAACTGGCCCCCCAGACCCCAACCTGTTGGGAATATACTGGGTTTGTTGTTATTTGCTTGAGACAATCATCTTAGATCTTTTCATAAATTCTTGAAATTATTGAAATATAAGTGGTAGCTAGTCATTGTTTGTCATATAATTATTAAAATTCATATTTTGTTATTGTAATGCAGGTTGTGGACTCTATGGTTGTAGAGAGGGCTCGTGGAGAATCACAAAGCATGTCCGGATCACTCCAGTCTCTATGCTGGGGTTCGTCAGCTTTTGGGGGCATTATAAGTTCCTACTTTAGTGGCTCCTTAGTGGGTGCTTATGGTGTGAGGTGTGCCACTCGGTCGATACTTTCAATGCAGCTCTTTTTTTTTTATTAGGAATAATTATAGAAAGTACCCATGAGGTTTGAACTCATCATACAGAAACCCATCTAAGTGCTTAATTATATATATGTTATGTTATTCTTATGATTTTTTGGTTGAATTTGAAAAGTTGATATGAATTTTCGAACATCCGCAGGTTTGTATTTGGATTAACAGCTTTGCTGCCGCTGATAACATCTGGAGTTGCTGTGCTTGTGAAAGAGCAGCCAGTATTTAGCTCTGCAAGAACACACAATCTTTTCTCTGGCACTGCTGAATTTCTTGGAAGCTCAAAAAAGAGCATTACACAATTATGGGAAGCCGTAAAGAAGCCTCATGTATTCCTCCCGACCTTATTTATTTTCTTATGGCAAGCAACACCACAGTCCGACTCAGCCATGTTTTATTTCACGTATGATGTTATTTAAGGCTTAATTTTTGTAATTAAGCCATTATATAACTGCGAATATTGTTTTTCTGTTGAGATGACTGCTGAAGAGGACTTTGTGTTTACAGTACGAATGAACTCGGTTTTACTCCCGAATTTCTGGGGCGCGTGAATCTCATCACTTCTGTTGCATCATTAGCTGGTGTTGGGCTTTACAATGGCTTCTTGAAAACTGTCCCTTTGCGGAAGATATTTCTCGTGACTACCATTGTCAGTTCAGCTCTAGGAATGACCCAAGTTAGCATTCTTTTCTTGCCTCCTTCAAATACTAGATCATTCCGGAACATCTAAAATTATGTGCCTTGTGAAGGTTTTACTCGTCACTGGATTGAACCGGCAGCTTGGCATAAGTGACGAGTGGTTTGCCATTGGCGACTCATTAGTTATAACAGTTCTTGGTCAGGTACTCCTCTGCTTCCTTTGAATAGATTGATTTATTTATTTATTTATTTATTTTGTGAAAACAAATTTCATTTTTCAGGTATCATTCATGCCTGTCCTTGTATTAGCTGCAAAAATATGCCCAGAAGGCATGGAAGCTACTCTTTTCGCGACCCTCATGTCCATATCAAATGGGGGCAGTGTTCTTGGAGGTTTAATGGGGGCAGGATTGACTCAGCTGTTTGGCGTCACCAAGGACGAATTCGTCAATTTGACTTGTCTGATTGTTGTTTGCAATCTCAGCTCATTGTTGCCTTTGCCTTTGCTCGGACTCCTACCACAGGAGATATCTTATGTCGATTCTGAAGAGAGTGGTGATACTGAAATGAAATCGAGCTGATTCTAAAAACTGCACGTTGTGTATAATGTGTTAGGAGTAGTAATTAGGTCAAGATACTTTGGTTTGTAAGTTGAATGATTGATGCGTATTACACCAAATTAACCGGACCACAAACGTACGAACCAACATTAGAATACCTGCAAAAGCATCTGTCGATCAAGTCAGAAAGTGTGTAAATTGCAAAAATTACTCTATGGCTGCACATATAGTAGAATAATTCAAGATTAAGGTTTGGTAGACCTAGTAGAAGGTATTTATAAACAAAGGCTTAACCGTTTTAACATTTCAAGATTAGGTTGTATTCTACCTATTAGAATGTATTTATAAATAAATGCTTGCCTTGTTTTTACAAGTTATGAAATGTACTCCATTCTGCAAAACCCATTGGAGTCATTTATATGGAAAGAGAATATGGTTTTTTCTAAGGCCTCATTTGTTTAAGGAGAAGTGAATGGACTAAATTAATATATTGTGGAGGGATTATATAATGTTGATTAAACTAAACTCATATTTATAATTCAAGAATAGACTTCTCACATTTGTCCATCCTGATAAGTCATGAGGATACAAATGTGAATATACTATTTTGCCGTCATCACATGTTTTTTTTTTNAAGAAGCAAATCGCTTAAAGTCTTAGACTATTACATAACGTGGATATGCAATCCCAATACGGTCATGCTCGAATTACGACATAACCCCATATGATGGTTCATCTAAGTAATGGAGACCTCCAAGACTCGTGCTAATGATGCCAAATAATATGTTGCGAAATTGGACTCTCTGCAGTCATGTACCAACTCTACATCTCAGTTCAGTCCAATCAGCTCACAAATTCCCCGCAATAAGCTACAATGCATACCACCATCAACTTGTTGCTTGTGTACAAGTTGAATAGCCGTCTGACTATCCACTGATGCCAGTATTTTCCTGTATCCATGATATCAAGCTAGAAACAGCCTTTGGAAGAGACCCCATAATTCTGCGCCAATGATTTTCTCAAATTCAATGTTTATAATAAAACCACCAAACCAATCCTCATTAGGATCACGAATTAAACATCCAGCACTGGCCATACCTGTGTCACCATTAAACGCCCCATCCTAGTTAATTTTAATCCAACCATTCGGTGGAGATAACCATCTGATTAATTTAAATTCATGTCTATGCCCAATACTACCTAATCTTTTTTCAAAACTGATTGCAGATTGAATATTTGACACATGCAAATTAACTTCTNNNCCCCACATCGAAGTCTTTAGCCGACAAAACTTTCTCATTTTGTCCCTTCCAGATTCTCCACAAAGATACTCCAAAAAAACATTCCCAATTGCTAGACAATTCATTCAGAGGTGTACATAAATTCTGAGCTAATCAACTCTTCAAATAATCTAACGAGAAAAACAAGCACTAGTAGTAAATTTTGCCATATCGCAGCAGCATGATGACAATCACGTAATGCATGTATCCAGTCTCATTCGTTAGCCCACAGAACTCACATCTTGGCTAAGACGCCATGTGCCGACAATATCTCTCGGCATTCGTTAACAACTTGTTTTGAGCTACCAGAAATTGCGGATTCTTTGAGGGCCAACTCAACACCAAATTTTCTGCCAAAACTTCACATCATGTAACACAGTAGGTTGAGATAAGGACTGATAAGCAGATTTAACCGTGAAATCTTCTTCAAAAAAGACCCTAGTATAAAATATATGCTCCATTTTCTACTCTCGGCGGCAAGCAAACAACAACTCGAAGGATAGCTGTTGGGAAACAATGAGGAAAACAGATTCCATCGCTACGCCTATTGTAACATCAACAAGCGTGATAGAATTGCGTAACCACTTGTCCAACCAAAACCATGCTGACATTCCATCACCGATCGACCAACGAACCCCCTTGCAAATATCCTACCACACTCTACTCAGAGCTTTTAGTAATGAAGAACCCAAACAAAATTCAACGTCATACGGTATAACAACGACATCAAGTAGTTACTTTGCTCTAAAAACTTGAACCCAAAGCTTATCTTGATTTGCAAGCAATTCTCATCCGAGTTTCATAATCATGGCCTGATTCATTTGGAGTTAACTTTGAAAACCCAACCCCCAGCTTCCTTCGGCGAACATATAGTATTCCACCCCACTAAGGTGGTCTCGGCACGAGCTTTCATGATCTAGATAACTCGAACGAGCCATTAGGCTACTTGTCATGCCACATTATTACATCAAGTGATCTTGAATATATTGAAACGATAGTATTTTTATTAAAAGTTATATAATAATAATTATACCCATAAGACTTATGTCAGCTTTTTGTCTGAATACAAACA
>BKCP01004572.1:783639-799194 GCA_008636005.1 Striga asiatica | reverse complement strand
CCGGAACCGCCGGCCGGACGGTTCAACAGGTTTTCAAAAAATTTTTTAAAAATAGTTCGGCTCAAAAAAAAAAAAAAAAAAATACCTTGTCGGAGAAGAATCCTTTGCCGAGGCCGTAGAATTTTTTCGACATTTTTTCGGATTTTTTTTGATGCTCGAATCGTTCGTTGAAGTTCGGAAAATTTAGAGAGATAAAGTTTAGAGAGATGAAATCCAAAAAAAGGTTAAGGGCAAAAGAGTAATTGGGGGGCGGTGACAAGTAAAAGGGGGGCGGTGAATAGCAGTTGAGTATAATTAATTTGTTCGAAAGTGTGACAGTTACCAAGGATAACTGTCATTTGTATAAAGTAGAAACTTTTATATAAAATGTCGGGCCGGGCCTCTTGTCGACCAAGCCCATTATGATCAATATATACTATCGCCGTACAACAATCGAAAAATTCGCTGTACAACAATCGAAGTGAAATTTTCTTACGCCGGAATCTTCGGTCGGCGCCGGAATCGTGGACCAAGCACAACACAAAGAAAATCATAATTTCAGACGGGGACTGGTTCCGGGGGTTTTTCCGCCGAACACCATCGTTATCGCTTCGCCTTTTTTACGTCGTTTATGGAAAAGGGCAAAGGCAAAGACTCTACGGGAAGGGTGACCGCTGCGTTTTGCAATCTGGAATTGGACAATAATTCTCACAATTCAAAATTGACCCGAAATCCATTAGGGTTTGCTTTTCAATCTGGTACGCGTTTGATGCTGGAAGAAAATAGATTTTGTTGAAATTGAACTCTAACTCGATGTAGACCAACCCTCTTTTATTCTTTTGTGTTGTAGAATTGACAGATGATTGATTATTGGCAGATTATTTTACCTCGAACAGGGGAAAGTCGGCGCCGAGCTTGTTGAGCTTGTGTTTGGGGGTCGTAGGTAGCAATCTGGAGGACATTGTAGATGACTTGGCTGAGATTTCCTACAGTTTCCCCTCGGATATTAAGGTGGAAATTGTGAATCCTTGTAAAGTCGATTTTGCTATTTTTGATGTATTGATTTTGTTCATGGGTGGTTGCACTTAAACGCCACGTCTACCGACTCAAAAAACTCTAGTTCTAACCTTCGTTTCATAATTCTGTTCTCAGTTTTACCTTCCCGTGTTTCGTTCTTGTAACCCTTTTCTTTTTGTGTGGCTTTGACATTATTTATTCTACTTGAAATGGTTCAACAGATGGTATTGCTGGCAGTTGCCAGAAGAAGAAAACTGCTGAATGATGGGATTATTATAGCCTTGGGTGATAGTTCATTCCAAATACTAGACATATCTGGTTCTGATGTTTCAGATTCTGGGCTTTGTCATATCGTGGACATTTGCCAAAACCTAAAAGCAGTGGATATAAGGTAGCTTTGAGTGGTAACTTCTTCCTCTACTTGTGCAGAACTTAGTGTGTTAAGATAACTTTGCTGGTCAAGAGGGCTATCATGTTGAAACAAACAAATTTTTACTAAATGATTTTCTGTTGCATTGTTATAACCAATGTGTGGTTTGCATTTTCTAGTCCTTACTTTTATTGTGGCTTCTTCATTTTTCAGCCAGTGCACAAGACTTACGTCGGCAGGGATTTCTAAGCTTCTTCAACGCTGCAGTTCACTTGAGATATTGAGATGGGGGTACTCTCTATTCCATTAAAACCATTGAATGCGCGAGTTACAATATTGTATGTTGCTTTAGCTTGATGCCCTTTTTTTTGTTGATGCCCTTTAGATACAATATTTCTAAGCATATATGCCATGTGATAGGAAAAAAAAGTGGTTAGAGTTATGAATCGCTTCAAAAGAAACGTTGAAGTTCAGACAAGCTAAGGCAATTGCTGTAAATTGTTTAAAACTAAAATTATCATTGCATCATGTCCTTACATGTCGTCTCAAGCTGTTTGCTGCGTGCATGCTTAAGTTCTTATATATGTGTAGCATAACGGGAAATCATGTCTGGGAGTAATTAGTGAGGATCATGTGCAGTTGATATAAGAGTTTAGGTAATCAATGGCAAATAAGAAAGAGCTCTTGCATGAGATGATTTGTTAACATATTTCAGTTTGTTAGCCAATCATATGCTAAATTGGTAACTCTGGAATTGGTTTTTGTGATCTACATAAGAGTTCAAGTTTGTTAAGCATTTTTTCCTCTGTAGAGGATGGATGGAGATTAGTCATTAATTATCACTATATTAAGATGCATGACTGTTCGCTGTGCATGGACTTTTGTGCCAATAAAGTTGTTTTTCCCGTATATTATGTATTTATGTTATGTTATGTTATCTGTATCTTTTATTGTTTTCTTCTTTTTGTGTGTAAATATCTTTAGGCTTTTAATCTGGGTGACAGTCTAAGTCCTTCAACTTTGTTTCGTGCAGAAACATAAGAATGCATAGTTTTCTTCCCAATGAATAGTCAGTTCCATGCTTTTTCCTAAATGTAATCAGTTTTCTGTATTTTATTGGAGGTTATGTAGAAATAGCTTATATGTTGGTTAGAGAATTTTTTTTATAAAGAATTTAAGTCAGTTGACTTATAATTTACTGCAAAAAAAAAAAGTAAAATACACACACACACACAGACCCACATATAAATTAGCAGTCTTTTTGAATAGTATGCAAACGGTGAGATAAGATGATGTTATTAGGAACTTTAAGCAATAGGATGAGATTAGCAATTAAGAAAGTTCGATGATGTTGCAGAGGTTGCCCTAGGAGCAGCTACACTGCCCGCAGATGCTTGAGCCTTTTAAAGCCTGACCTCAATGATGTGGAAGGTGAATCATGGGAGGAGCTCGATGAAGTGGATTTCACGCACGGTGCTCATTCTCTGCGCTGGCTCGTCTGGGTATGTTTATTTCTTTCATTTGCAAATAAGATTACAAATGAATCTAACATCTATATATGATTAATTCAGTTTCGAAAAATATGTAGAGTATTTAGACTTCGTGTTCATTTTAACATTGCAATGTGAATATGAAAATGAGTGTGAATTGATTCAACAATGTTTATTTTAATGCTCACAACCGGATTTCACCTCGAATTACTCTTTATTTTTATTTTTTTTTATAGAAAATCAAACATCAAATATATCTTTATTTCGTTTGGGAGGGAACTTTGATTATACAGTATGATAGCCGTAGAGGCAAGCTTTCACAACAAGAACAAATCTCAAAGTATATCATCTTATGCAAAATACATAGACTCACTTTAGTAGATGGCCTACATTAATTAGTTAATGAACTGAACAGGACTGAGCTAATACTTGATTACTGTAAGAAATATATACTGGGCTAATAAATATGAACATATATTAGCAAAGTATTTTAAATACGTAATATTTGAATTCGACTGCTCCAATATCATTCAAACCAAATGTGTGAGTATTCATACATATCTGCATCAATTAGTGATTCAAACCTAAATAATTATTCCTATTCGATTTTCTAATATTTCCAGATATGTTTGAACCAAATCTCGCTTCGACTCGAAAAAAATTTGTGACTATATTTGCAAAACTAGTGAAACATCTTGTATCTATTTTGTCAAAGTGCCAATTTTTTCGTTCTTATGTCAGCCAAATATCGACAAGGATTCACTGGAGACGCTAACCATTGAATGCCCGCGAATAGCAGTCAACCCAAAGCCATCCCTTATGGGTTTCAAGGGCACCGAAATTCCTCGAGAAGCATTTTCTCAATTTGCATTGGATGACTCAGTCGTTAAGGACATTGATCCAAAAACTTGGGCAGTGTCTGGGTTTAATAACACCAGGACAGCTCATCTAAGAGCCGCATGTCCAAATGAATTATCTGTGGCTGAAAAGTTCAGGTTAGCATTTTTAGATAGAGATACTCGTTTAGCACCCAAGAGAGCAAAGAACGTGAGGCAACATCAAAGGCGTGCAGAGAGGGAATGGGTAAGAACAGATGCAAGAGCGAAAGCGTTAGCTCTTGCTTCGAAAGCTACGAGGTCTGTCAACCTTAGGAACGTTTGAGGAGGAAATTCGGATTGAAATTTGTGTGTGTTTTATAAGTTTTCGACCTGTGGAGATTGTGTGGTCTGTAGAATATGTTGGGAAGTCTGGTGAATTGTGATTTTGCCCATGAGTAGCTGGTGAATTCGGAATTTGATATATATGTATTTTAGTGTATGACTGAGTGTAGATTTAATAGCATACGAACGTTTCTTGTACAAACTTCAAACCATTTGATACATGTATGATATATATGTTGGGATTGAATTCTGAATTACCTTTTCTTTTAATGCACGAACTCAATAGCGCTGGAAATTTTCGAAGTTGCACCAATTTTCTCTGGCAGCTTAGCGTTAAATATTTAAATATTATTTTTGGGAATAATGAAACGTTGAGCAACTGTTTTGACTGAAATGCAAAAACTTAAAACTATTAGGAACAAAGGTATAACAAAATAAAATTTATGTCGCAATGAATCACCGGAATCAAAATGTACTATGCCAACAAAATTACTACCCAACTGCAATGTCTCTTTGATGCAATCGAAGCCAAGACTTCGATCATCATCATACTTCGATGCAATCGAAGCCAAGACTTTGATCATCATCATACGAAGAGAATCACCAAATTCTGGCTATTGCTCAACAAATATAAAAGAAAAAATAAATCATGTGCACAATAGCCATATCAGACATTCATATTCGCACCATTTATGACACGGGTGAGGTTTAAATTGCTCTTCGGAGAACAAATGATATCTAAGCCTCAACTGCCTTTTGAGCCTTCTGCTTCTCCTTTTTCTTACTTGCTTTCTTTGTTTCACTTGAGTCACCCTTCAAGTCAGCTTCAAGCTCGATTCTAGCAAAAACGGGCGTTGGCAGAGCCGTGACATGACCTTGCTTAAGCCCACCCCACCTGGTGTCATTCTGCAACAATCATTGAGATTATAAATATTACGAAATTATTCTAATGAGAGCGATCAAGCAAGCATGAGAGAGAGAGAGAGAGAGAGAGAGACAGAGACCCAGGTGACGGCATAGAATTGGTCTTCGGAGAAGCCGAGCTGGGTGTAGATTCTCAAAGCCAAACTTGGGGTAATAGGAGATATAGCAACGGCCACAATCCTCATTGCTTCTAATACATTTACCAAGTCCTATTCAGAGAACAAGCAAATGAAAACCAGAGTTTATTAATTACTATTACTGTTAATCCCATATACAACCGAGGAACTGAAAGAACTAAAAGATTACTTAATTCAGGCATTTAAGCGAAAAACACAAGGTAGATGCAAACACACCCACACAAACCTTGGATGCAGATTCGAAAGCAGACTCCCCTTGCTTAAAAAGTAACCATGGCGCTTTTCCATCGATATATACATTCCCAGTATTGCCAATCTCTAGCACAGCTGCACAAGCTGATGACAATTCGAGATTCTCATAGTGCTGCCTGGCTTTCTCCACCTAAAATGGAGTGCGGAAATCAACGGTTATGACTGTTTCTAGTCTCAGTAAAAGGATCCATCAAAATGAATATAAGAAAAACATAAAACGCTGATGAACAACCAATGAGGTCAAGGGGTATTGGGTGGAGGGAAACATATAAGTGGTGGTTATAAACAAAAGTTGTATAAAAGCAACAACACATTTTGCACAACCAAACGTTCTCGGTATATTTAACAATAAACCATAGCATCTCTTTTTTCTTTTTCCCACATTCCATCTTGGACCATTGAGAAAGAAATATCTGTTTTTCCAGGAATGAATATCATCATTCCAAAATTGGCCACAAACTTAAGAATAATGACCTCATACCACTTCATGGTTACTATTATAAGGACAAAACTACAAAGAGACCAAACACTCAATTACATCAACAAGACATATCGAATGGAACTCTTAAGCTGTTAACCGATTGGTCGCAGGTTCTAATCCTACTTGGGGAGATTTGATTCATTCTGAGTAAACGAATTCAGAATAAAGTGGCTCACTTTGACAGTTAGCAATAGGGAACCTGTCCCCTGTGTTTGTTTCTATCTCATCATATCCCATTATGTTCAACATATAGGATGAGTTTAAATGATTTTATCATTTTATGAAGTCGCTGGCAATAGGTTAACTAGTTCAATAGTTATATCACACCACATTTTAAGATAGAAACTAACAGATAGTCTAAAGTTCTATGAACTACTTGCCCGAAATTCTACTAATGAGCAGAATCCTCAAAGTATAATAGAACTATAGAAGATTAAATTATATAAGAGGACATTACCAGCTTTTCCACAGTATCCCTGAATGCATTTTGTTCTGCTGCAATTGCTGAATCAATGGTAATTGTGGATTGACAATTCTTTTTCAGAAGTCCAAGTGTACGATTAAGAAGATTACCTAAGTGAAAGTTACAATTAGACATGAGCTACGATAACGCAAATGCAGTGAAGTTACCAGAAAAATGCTACTTTGGCATAGAAGGTTGACAAAAAGTGATGAGTGAGTTTAATGGTTGACGATTTTTAGAATGAGGAATACGTAATACATTGGGATTCTTCCCCGTATGTATTATGCCAAAGTGTATGTCATCCATTCTTGTAGCATGACTGGAAGTTCCCAAAATAGAAGCACGTCATGTGTGTGTGTGCCTTCATCGTTTTGGTTTTATGTTACAATATAGGAGAAACAGAGATGTCCTCGATTGCTAGTTTGGTCAGACTTAAGTTACCTCATGTCATGAGACAAAGTTATAAATGCTCCTTTTATTTTTTGTATTTTTTCTATTTTTTTTTTTATGTTTTCTGACTTTTAACTGTTACCAACAGGTTAAACTTTTTATCTTACAATACATGTGCTGGATATAGAAGTTTGTCAAGCCTCATTTACTAATGGAACGTAATTATAAAACCCAGACATCTGCCCCGGTGCAATACCTTCTACTGGAAGATACCTGGTTTTTAAGCATATAACTCAAGTACTTCCTAGCAATGTAAAATCCTCCACGTAACACCACCAACTTTTGCTTTTAATATCTTTACTGACAAAAATGAGGAAAAATTTACATAAATGGGGAAAAGTGAGTTGAGTACCTATGGTATTTGCAAGATTTGCATTGATAATATTGATGAAACGGTCCTCTGAGTAGTCCCCATCACTACCAAATTCCACCTCCTTGAGGAAGAAATACCTCACTGCATCAGCTCCGAATTTTTGCACCAAGTCTGTCGGTTCAAGAGTATTTCCAAGCGATTTCCCCATTTTTAATCCATCCTTGTGATTATAAAACATTTTTCAATTGGATTAAATACGGATTCAGAAAAACGACAGAATGTTTAATTCATTCTAATTCAGTCTGGAACATGAGGAAAATATAGGATGCATGCTTAATTATTTATTTTAAGTTGAGTTTAATAGAAGGTGGCATGATCTAGAGGCAATTATGTATAACACATAACAAAAAACGTAATAGAACATCTACCAGAACATGTTACCATAAATTATCCAAAAGATTATGAGTTGTTAAGAATACAGCAATATGGTTAGAAGAACAAAGCATTATTCAAGTCCAGATTGAGAAGTGATAAGACCTTAAACTACGTGTTGGAGTTTGAACACCCCTATACTACTTATTCGAGGAATGATGGCATATACAGAAATAGATAACTGATTTCAAAACAAATGACCAAAGAGTGCATGCTTCGTCCACAGATATAATGCAACTGCAAAGAATATTTAAAAGGGGAAAAAGGGGGAAAAAAAGAATGAGTACACTATCTGAGACCAAGTTGAATACCTTCGTCAAGAATCCATGCCCAAAAACCTTGTTTGGCAGGCTTATTCCAGCAGACATCAACATTGCGGGCCAATAAACTGCATGAAACCGCAATATGTCCTGCATATTGTTTTGAAAATTGATAAAGTACCTCCAGTAACATTATTAAAAACCAAAATAATAGGAGAGATTTATTTTGAACTATTTCTGATCAATTAAAATACAGCAGTATCCACAACCCCCTTACGGGCTCCATAACAAGAAATTATATATTCAGTTAAAGAAAGCCCCTTGCGTAAATTGCTTTGAATGGGTAAATCAATCCTTTGCCCTTGAGGTAGAATAATGCCGCACACCAAATGGCGAAGTAATCATAAGCACTAATACAGAGTTCAAAGAGATAACATTTAGGTATAAGAGTGTAGTTTTGTACTTCAACTTTTTTATTAGTTTTTGGGCCATTTATCTTAGAGAGTGAGATTAGTAATTGTTCCAACAAATTACAAATTCTAAAAAAACTCCGTGGAAGTTCCATAATCGATGAGACACCTTGAATACTGCCGTAAATCATGTTTTAAGCTCCAATAAAATTTTTGTCAGATTAATTAACGATACAAAAGACTTCAGCTCCTGGATTGGATGGATATCTAGATGCTTAGTTAAAATAGCTTCCCGCTCTTAAGTTCTACATTCCACTATCCACATCTCAAAACGAAAAAGTTAAAAAAAAAAAAAAAAAAAAAAAAATTGAGAAACAAGGAAAGAAAATAAAAGAAACACTACCTTCCCGATTAAGTGTACCGATGCAGGCCAACCAGACGATATGGCTGCATGTAAGTTAGGCTCATTATTATCCTCTGAAAGAGCAGATAAGTAACTGTTGACAAGACATCAGGAAGTGAGAAACAGAATAAATGAATTGCCATAAGAATAAAAAATAAAAGACCAAAGAAAGTGAGCACATCTGAAAAATTGTTCACGATCATGTGTCAGAAAGTTGTTCATATCAGCAGACATTCTTTTAAACACAATCAGACAGAAGAACATAGCCTTGATCCAAAATATGTTAACGTGTTACAAGAAAATATTATAATCAGAGCAAAACCACAGCTTTCATAACTCACAAGTCACAATAGAGAAAGTTCATAGGGGGGGAAGCTGCACAGATTCATTAGAAATTTTATGAAATAGCATTTTGAACCACTTAAAAGGATAAACACAGCAATCTAAGTTAATATGATCGATGTCACAGAAAGAAAGAAATCCGGATAAGCCATTGCTTTCTTGCTAATTGTCATTAAAATACTAATGAACAGAAGGAAAAGAAAGATTGGGCGCGGAAGAAATAAAGAAGCAACGGATGAAGGAAGACAAAAGAAAAACAAAGAATCAATAAATATCCAAGACTTCTGGATGCAACAGATTACCCCAGTAAAGCATCAAACCATACATATATAGTCTGCTTAGCATCATTAGGGACAGGGATTCCCCAGTTCACTGATGCTCGAGAAATGGAGAAATCTCTAAGGCCACTTTTTACCCAACCTTGCACCTAGAATATTTTGTTGAGAAAAAGTGTCACGGGAGAAAATTGAGCCATCAATAGATTCACACAAATGATCATGCGGAAACATATTTCAACTAACAGGGGCACAGATCAATTTTTTGAGCTTATTATGTAAAGTTTGGTGAACCAAACACAAATGAAGTTATTTGAATAAATCCCACATAATTGTAAAACCTCATTCAAACGAAAAGAAGGCTTCACAAAGTCTGGGTTCTCCGATAAAATCTGTTCTAGTCGCTTTTGATACTTTGATAGTGCAAAAAAGTAATTGTCTTCCTTCCTCCATTCACATGGCTTCAGGTGCATTGGGCAGCAATTATTCTCCAACAATTCCTTTTCATCCTACAGATGACACAGGTGAACCAGTTTCAGGGACTCACATGCTACCAAAACAGCTCAAGTACTAATCATACACATATGGCTATATTGACATACACAAAACCATATGTATGGCCAAATTAGAAGTGAACTCATCTTCACATTTTAGTGACACAAAAATTGCACATAATACCTTTCATTGGACTCATGGAGACTATACAACACCAACAACATAGCCTTTTAGTCCCAAGCAAGTTGGGGTAGGCTAGAGATGAAACCCAAGAGAACCAATGGTCTTCTCATGTGTTTCATCTCCATAGAACATAAGTAGAGTGGCTGCTATCCTATGAAGTTTGACAAGTGTCCAACACCAAATACCAAAAAAATAGAGAACCAGCAAAACAGCAAAAGGAAAACTTCTAAACCTAAGTTCACTATTCATAAAATCAACAAATTAGCAATCTCCCTACACTGCTACCTAAGTTCGGATATCTTACTAACTTCACAAAAAATGTTTTTCCAGTATGGGTAGATAGGTACGGTAAATGATAAACGGGTAACCTTGTATTCCTCACAGTTGACACAGTACAGTCCCTCATACTCAGCACGGTAGATATCACCATTGGCAAGAACTTTGGCATAGAATTCATGGACAATGGCTTCATGATTGGGATTGGTCGTGCGAATGAACTTGTCATAAGATATGTTCAACTGTCAACAAGACAGAGTTATGCGCAAGAAACCAGAGATATCACCAAAAAAGGGCTATTTCAAGTATCAAACCTAAATATATGAAGGTGGAATGTACCTCAGTCCAGATTGCCTTGTAAGCTTGTGAAATCGTATCACAATGTTCTCCGGGGCTGGAACCACTGGCAGCTGCAGAAGTAGCAATCTTTTCCCCATGCTCGTCCGTGCCGGTTATAAATATAACCTTCTTCCCTAGAAGCCTCTGCAAAACCAGTTCACAAACTCGAACGTATAAAGCAGCTGTTTTTCATCCACAAAAGAAATTAGACTACGCCAATGTTTCAACAAATACATGAAAAGAAAAAAAGAAATCAAACAAAGCCGTCCATTCAATATCAGTTTTCACCTAATCCTCACAATAATCAGCAATCAAATTCAATATAATAAAACATAAATAAATAAACAGAGAAACGAACCTGGAAACGGGAAATTGCATCGGCGGCGATAGTGGTGTAGGCGCTTCCCATATGCGGAGGGGCATTTACGTAGTAGAGCGGTGTGGTGACGATAAAAGGGTCCACGGCGGCGCAAGTGCAGTAGAAAGCTCTGTGATTTGGATTTCTGAAGCGCACTGTTGGATACTTGACGGAGGTGCGCACAAAGGGAGACGAAGATGAGGAGAAAAGGCGGAGGCTGCTTTGCAAGGAGTGTTGAACTCTGCACGCCATTTTTGGGCTTTGAATCAGTTCATTGGTAAGCAGCTTGTATATGTGGAAGCTGAAGGAGGATAGCATTTCATTTTGCCATGTCGTCCTCCATTTTAATTAAGAAAATTATCAAAATGATTATGTAAGATAGTTTAGGGGCGCTTGTTGATGAAATATTTCATTCAAAATGAGTTATTTTGGTTTAACTAGAGTTAATTTTGAAAAAGGTAATATGGTTAGTTGTTAGTGGGATTTTAAGAATGTATTAAAATAATATTTAAAATAAAATAATTAATATTAATTTGATGTAAAAGTAAGAGATAAATGATTAGAAATGATAAGTAATTAAAAATATATGAGTGGATAAATAGTGAATTAAAGTTGATGTGATGTGTAAGGATGATTGGTTTGTATTATTTAATTAAATGAATAATATTAAAGATAATGGGGTTGAGTTAAAGTTGAGTTAGATTTTGAGTATGAATTGAATTGAAAATGAATTAATTTGTAAACAAGCATGCCCTTATTTGTTAAAATGCAATTTTTTTATGAGACAGATTAGTCATTGGGCGGTCGTCGTACTTTTTGTTTATGTTATTTTTATTTTTAGATAGGAAAGTTTATGTTATTTTTAAAGCATGAAAAAATTAAAAGTATACATATTTGCTGAAAATATATGGTTGTCTAACTATTTTAATATTAGTTTTATTGTTGTTAAAATTGTCCTCTTCAATTGTACTTATGAAAAAATATTTGAGTGTGGTTATAATTTATTTAAATAGTTTTATAATCTTCTTGTATTAAATAAGTTTGGTGATCAGATTTTTTGAAAATTTTGATAGGATGAGACTTTTTTTAAATGTTGAAACTTATCTCATAATTTTTTTAAAATTTTAAATAAAAATTAAACTATCCATCAATCAATAATTGAAAAATAATAAAATTTGCTTATCAATCAAACAGAATTATATGATATGTGTTAAAATAAAATTATTATGAAACAGGTCGAACGAATCAGGATGATGGATGCCATTTTAAATAAAATAATAATGTAACCTTAAAAATATAATATTTAATAAAACTTCATTAAAAAAATATTATGTATATATATTTTTTTAATCAGCACTCATGCATTACACGCGTGTTATTTTCATACTAGTATGTTAAATAAATAAAACGTTTCAAAAAATATGTTATAAAAAATAAAACAATGATTTAAAAGCTTAAATATTAAATATAATTCAAGTAGTATAAATAGGTTACTAATAATTAATGTTTTCTCAGATTAAACTTACCAATTAAATTTGTAAAATAATATGTGACTAAATATTCAAAATCCATCTCTATATATAAGAGTATCTTGAACTTATATGTCAATTATGGAATATCATAATTTTATGAGTTGATTTGCAGTGCTTAACAATCATGTGTAATTTCTGGTGTTTTTGAGTTATAGATGTTTCTCGAACTTACAAGTCATATTATGTATTTCATAATTTATATGTCAATTTTTGGTAGTCAATATAGATCTAGATTTCTATTCATTATTAAGGGGATAAGGGGATCCCTTATCCCCTTATCTTTTCATTATTGTTGTTGAGCTATTATCTGCTTTGATCCTAAACTCTATCAACAATGGACTGCTCAAAGGGATGAAAATCTCCAGAAATAGCCCCTTGCTTTCTCGTTTCTTATTTGCAGATGATTCACTCTTTTTCTGCAAGGCTGGAAATGACCAAGCTAGCATCCTTATGAGTATCCTTGAACAGTACAGGCTCTTCACAGGCCAAGCAGTCAACTTAAACAAATCAAGCATCTTTTTTAGCAAGAACACTCCTCAGACCCTTCAATCTACCATCTGCTCCACTCTAAATGGCATTGTTGCCCAGAGATCAACTCGGTATCTTGGCCTCCCTTTAGGCATTGGCAAGAACAAGAGAGAAGTCTTTGACTATCTACTCCTGGCTGTTAGGAAAAAGCTCTCAGGGTGGCAAGGTAAGCTTCTCAGTTCTGCTGGAAAAGTTGTCCTCTTAAAGGCTGTTATCCAGGCTTTACCTATATTTTCAATGTCTTGTTTAAAGCTGCCTGCCACTCTATGTGCTGATTTTGCCAAACTTTGTGCTCACTTCTGGTGGAAGTCAAACTCTGAAGCTAGCCAGGGTATTTTTTGGAAAAAATGGAGTTTTCTCACACTCCCAAAACAATCAGGTGGCCTTGGGTTTCTTGATCTTCTACTGTTTAACAAAGCTCTTATTTGCAAGCAATTGTGGAGAGTTACCTCAAATCCAGACCTCCTGGTCAGCAAAGTGCTCAAAGACAGGTACTTTCCCAACTCTTCCATTGTTAATGCAAAAAAAATCAATGGTGGTTCCTAGATGTGGAACAGTTGGATGGATGTCTTGCCAATGTTTGCTAAGTGGTTTAAAACTGAGATCAGAAATGGTCTAAATACTAGAATTGATGATCACAATTGGGTTCCAAAGCTGCAAAAGCCTTCCCCTACCTTAATACCTATTGCCAGGGGTCATTTAATATGGGTCAGGGAGTTGCTGCAGTCCAATGGCTCTCAGTGGAATACCTGGCTTGTCCATCAGGTTTTTGATGAAGTTGATAGCAAAGCTATTCTAGACATAGGCACATTGCATCCTGACAGAAATGATAGATACTATTGGGGCTTGGATAAAAAGGGTGTCTTTTCAGTGTCAAGCACATATAAGCACCTCTCTCACCAAAAACTTATGCAGGCTGATTTTCCAGAAAGCAGTTGGGCTGCTAACATTAAGAAATCTGCTAAACTGAGGCTCTGGCACTTGAAGATAGCTCCTAAGCTTAAGTTCTTTATGTGGAAATGTCTCAGTGGCACTCTTCCTGTTGCCTCTAATCTCTGGAAAAGGGGACTGCACATTGACATCACCTGTACACTCTGTGGTGAAGCTCAAGAAAATCTGCAGCATCTTTTTGTCTCTTGCCCTAGAGCTTTGAATGTCTGGAAACTTAGTCCAGTTCAGTGGAATGACTTAAACAGCAGGGATGTCTCTTTCAATGAATGGTGGTACAGAATCTGCTCTCTGGATCATTCTGAAGTGGCCGAAGCAAGAATCCAACTCTCTACATATAAGCTTTGGTGGCTTTGGAAGTCCAGGAACTTATGGATATTCCAAAAGACCTTCATACCAGATCAAGTGTTGGTCAGAATGGCTCTTTCAGATTGGCTGCATTTAAAGCTGCTAACTAGTTCTTCTTTTCTTTTGTTTTGGCTCTTTGTTGTTTCTGTTTTGGCTCTTTACTGTTTTGGCTCTTTGGTTTGGTTAGAGATTGTAACTTGTTGCTAGGCTTTTTAAGCAGTGGTTGGAGTTACTTTCTTTCTTTTCTAGTTGGTGTTTGAGGTTTTATTCTAGTCGAGGCTCTAGACCGTCTGTGACGTGTCTCCCATGTTTTCTCTGTTGGTTGTATTTTCCGGTTGTATTCTAACTTTGTTCGCTTTGAGTTTTATAATAGTTACGCCTGTCGTTTCGGGAAAAAAAAAAATCATGCTCCCATTATACTAAATTAAATTATAAATATATTTTAAAAGTTAATAATTTTCATATTTATTATTGGATTTTCATATATGATATATCAAGTTAACTATATATTTACCATGTTCTAATGACTTATATATTGCATATATAATAATTATATATATAGGAATGAGTTCTAGTGAAATGATGCTGAGTGAAAGAAATAAGAATGCATTTGTGATTTCAGACGGACGTCGCATCTTTCAACCGGACGACGCACCTATCCGCCTTCGCACGCTTGTGCGGATGGATCAACTTGGTTACCCATCCTTCAGATTTAGGTAGTCATTTTGGCTTTTATGTTTTTGCCCACTTGATGTACACACTGTTTGCATGAGCACTTGTTAGACCAGTTTTCGATTTTTTGCTTTGGTTGTTGCTTTTCTTCTCCTTTTTCCTTTTCTTTCTCTTTTGCTTCTAGCTTTGGTTACTTCTGCTTGTTGTATGAACTTATAGATCTATGATTTCCCAACCCATTCTGAGTTTGATTATATACAGGTTGGGGGTCCTACCTTAACCCCTACTCCTCTGGGGTGTTTTCTAAAAAAAAAAGAATACATTGTAACAATTACAACGGATGATCTAATGGCTAAAAAAAATCAAAATTTCACATTCAGTAAGGGTAGTGTGGTATTTTTTTCTCCCAAACCAGCTTGTGGGCCCCACCCAACACCAACTCACCCTAATCCATCCACTCACCAGGGGGACCAACCCACCCACTCTCTTTCTCTCTCTCACACATACACACACATACTCAGCACATATACACGCGTCCCTGCCGAACGACTCTCCACTGTCGGCTTCTGGCTTCTCCAACGGCCGCCGCTCCAGTGTTGCCGATCCATTGGATACCCGTTGCAGAGGTCGGCACCAACGTTCATGGATGTCCTCAGTAAAATAAGAGCTTCTCACCATCTTGTCTAAACGACAAAGCCAATAAGAACTAATAAGAACC
>BKCP01004572.1:698658-783591 GCA_008636005.1 Striga asiatica | reverse complement strand
ACCAAACATAACCTATACATAAACATCAATTTCCTCCGTTGATGCTCGACCCTCCGCCGCCGGTGCCCGACAGACCGAGTTCTCACAGCCCTCGACTGAAGCTCGCCGTCCAACGACCTTCGCCACTCACGAGTCGAAAGGGACCGCTGCACAATGGTAGCCGTCCGCTTCAACCGCTGAAACCGCCAGTTGCCGCACCACTCCTCCATCAATGACGATTCATTCTTTGAGCTCGCCGAGCATAAACGGCGCGGGATGTTCGGAGCCTTCGGCGTCGAGGATATCGAGAGCAACGACGAAAAAGGTTCGGAGAGGGGCGAGAGGAGGAGGTGAAGAAGGAAAAGGAAATAAAAGAGACGTCGAAGGAGAAGAAAAGACGGTTGGCGGATGCGTATTTATAGTCGCCCATGGAAAAGGAGAGAATGAAAAGAAGAAAATGGGTAAAATGAGAACGATGAATAGAGGAGAGAGAAGTATAAATCTGTTTTTGACTTCCTATGCGAATCCCGCTAAATCCGCCACTACCCAAATAAAACGCAATTCATCCTTAATTAAAAATTTTAAAGCAAGGAAATTGATGCTCATAGGTTTACAAATAAAATATTCAGGTCAGGTACTTTTGCTAAATAGTATGTGTGGTTTATATGCAATAAAAATTGCTGGAAGTCGTTAGGGAGGTAATTTTCTCAACTCAAAATGTACAAGGCGATCAACCAACGGGTTAAAGCGGCCCCTATCCAGACAAAGCCGGACAAGGTAACCAAGAGGGGAATTCAGCCCACGAAGACCCCTAAGAGACCAAACTAGGTCCTAAAACTAAATAACAGAGCTAAACAAACATGAGTACTAAGCTTATTTGATTGCAATAACAACAAACATGGGTATTTTAGCTTCTTCGATTGCAATGGAAGACCAACGATTACTTTTAAATTTCACTCTTGCTTCGCCCTCAAATGATCACATCATGTATCATGATTACATGAAAATTAAGTTATACTAAAATATAACAATTCACTACAAGTGGATACCGTAGTTTTAGTTAGTTCTGTGAGTACAAGCTATTTTTCTTGTTCTTCTACAATGAATCTTCCAGGTAGCAGCACAAGGAATGAATCGATTTATGGCAATCAAAAGTCAAGAGAAAATATCCTTGTTTAATATGTGTTGTACTCCTCGTGTACAAAACATCAATGGCATATTCACACGGTGAGAGATGCACCATTATCTGCCGCCGTCAGATGGAGAATCAGGTTAGCTGCCTTGGGAGCCCTGTTAAAATAGAAGAATCAAAGAACTTGGAGCTCAAACGGTCCATATTCAAGACAAATGGCAAAGATGTAATGCAAAATCAGAGATATGCCACCTGATACTTCATCAATATTCCGGCATACAGCTCAGTANAAATAAAAAAAAAAGAAAAGAAAAGAAAAGAAAAGAAATGTTCACTCTGATTGTTGTTAAATGAATTGTGGTAACCCAATAGGAGTTTGAGAAACCAGATGTGCAGAAACATCTTAATTTAGTTGATAGTATATCAAAAAAAAAATTAAAATGATGCATCTTTTTTCTCTTTTCTGTTTGAAAGGAAGACCATATAAAATTAGTAACAGTGGTTTCAAAATTTACCAAGTAGTACATTTAAACAAATTACTAAATTAGGTTTTCTCTATACTACAAACCGCTTCTGTTACATGCACCACATAGTCCACCTCATGATTGTATTTAGCTAATTGTAACTTGGAAATTTAAGAAGAGAGGCTCCACAGTTCGCATGTCGTTTACCATATGACCAAATGTTTTTACATTCCCTAAGCAGTGTTAGTGAGACCAGAAACAATACAGAAATTTGGACAAGCAACTACAGCTTAGTTTTTTTAAATAGAGAACATACCATGCTTCATTATTGACCCAATATTTCATGAGGACACGACATTTATACATGCACACACAGAAGAGAGAGAGAGAGAGAGAGAGAGAGAGAGAGAGAGAGAGAGAGGATACCATGATTCAGGAGTCGGATATAGAGCAGCCGAACTTCCAAAACATGACTGGAGCATCTCAGTGTTAATTACACCAGGATTGAGAGCAACAATAGCCATTCCAGCAGGCAACTCCTTTGCGACTGCCCTTGTCAAACCCTCCACTGCCCATTTTGAGGCACAATAAGGAGCCACCTAGATTATATAATGTAGTCTCAACTCATTAATAACATGGTAAAAGATGGAGGGCCTAAATATTTAGGTATTCGGAATAAGAAATTCAGCAAGTTCTTGTCACCACACAGGTCATATACAGCCCAATTTGGGGCCATTAAAAATATTACTACTACCACTACTACTACTACTAATGATAGCAACAACAATAATAATAATACAAACCATTCATATAAGACTTCAAGGTAAGTAATAGCCTAACTATATTTTTCAAAATGCCTATCTGCGGTCTATTATTGTGTTCATTCTAGTCGCGATAGGAATAATAACGTTTAATCAAACCACACTTGAAGCAGAAAGCATAACAGAGGAGTAACTATCATTTACTAGTTATGGTTCTCATGACAAATTAACAGCTATAATGGAACCTTCTCATTTGCCGAGAGTTATAAAGAAAATAGAAAAAAGGGAAAAATTTGAACATACTCTACGTTAGATGAAAATTAAACTTCTCCAGGGCAATTTTACCTGTGCAGCGGCAGATCTTCCCCATCCAGACGACATGTTGACAACAATCCCATGCTTGTTCTCAGTCATTATTGGAAGAAAATGCCGCAGAACATTTGCTATCCCCTTGATATTTGTATCAATAACTGTGTCAAATTCATCTGGTGGAACCTCCCATATTCTATTGTTCCTATTTATTGTACCAGCATTGTTTACTGGAGAAGGATCACACATGCTACATTAGTTTACATGTTTAACATACAATGAGGAAGATAAAATTAAATGCAAACAAACATGTATAAAAACAAACAAAAGTGCCTTCCATACTTTTCCATAAGCAGCAACATGGGAAAATAAAGATAATAAATAAAAGAATATGTTATGTTGGAATAATCATCAAAGATGCTACCACAATAAAATTCTTGCCCAGTCATAAGAAGCAAATAGAGTAATTGGGAACCGTTCAAACAGTATGAAATTAAAACATAAAAGAAACAGCCTGAAACCAGAGAATGGAACAACAACAACAACATAGCCTTTAGTCCCAAGCAAGTCGGGGTAGGCTAGAGATGAAACCCAAGAGAACCATCGGTAAAAGAAACACAAAAAGGGGTTGAAACAAAAGGAAGAGATTGGAGCAAAAGAGAAAGGAGCAAAAGTCACGGTTCTGGCACGTTGATTGCTAGCCTCCAAGCACTCCTATCCACCGCTAAATCCTTGGAGATATTCCAATCTTTAAGGTCTCTCTTAACCGACTCTTCCCAAGTGAGTTTAGGTCGACCTCTACCTCTCTTTACGTCCTCGAACCGCTGTAGAACTCCCCTACGCACCGGTGCATCAGAAGGCCGCCGTTGGACATGTCCGAACCACCTCAGCCGATGTTGAACTAATTTCTCCTCAATTGGAGCCACCCCGACCCTATCTTGAATATCTTCATTCCGGATTCTATCCCTTCTTGTGTGCCCGCAGAACCATCGCAACATACGCATCTCTGCTACACTTAATTGTTGGACATGTTGCCTTTTTGTAGGCCAACATTCAGCACCGTATAGCATCGCCGGGCGAATCGCCGTCCTATAAAACTTACCTTTTAGCCTCTGTGGTGTCCTCTTATCACAGAGCACGCCCGAAGCTTGCCGCCATTTCAACCAACCGGCTGCAATTTTATGTCTAACATCAGCATCAATGCCGCCATCCTTTTGTAGCATCGATCCTAAATACCGGAAAGTCTCCTTCTTGGCCACCACTTTGCCCGTCAAGGCTAACGTCACCCTCATCATGTGAAGCCATGCTGAAAGCGCACGTCATGTACTCGGTCTTCGTCCTACTAAGTCTGAAGCCTTTCGACTCTAACATGTCCTTCCACAGCTCTAACTTCCTATTTACCCCTGCTCTACTCTCGTCAACTAGCACCACATCATCAGCAAGGAGCATACACCAAGGGATATCACCTTGTATGTCCCTTGTGACCTCATCCATCATCACTAAGGCAAATAAATAAGGGTTCAATGCTGACCCCTAGTGTAGTCCTATTTTAATTGGGAAGTCGCTGGTATCGCCCCCACATGTTCGGACACACGTCATCGCATCCTTGTACATATCCTTGATGAGGGTAATGTACTTAGATGGGACTTTGTGCTTTTTTAAAGTCCACCACATGACATTCCTCGGTACTCTGTCATAAGCCTTCTCAAAGTCGATAAAGACCATGTGCAAGTCCTTCTTTTGGTCCCTATATCTCTCCGTCAACTGTCGTATTAGGAAAATCGCCTCCATGGTCGGTCGACCTTCCAGGCATAAACCAGAGAATGGAAAAGGCAGGAAATTGTTTATCAAGGTTGTTTCAAACTTTAACAAACACTTGAAATTTCTTGCAATTGTGGCATAAACAATTGGGGATTACAAGGTTTTACTGAGAGACTAATCAATGTTCACAACTGTTTTGAAGATTAACCTTGCAAGGAAATACAAGTTTTTAAGATAGCAGAGTATGTTGAAGAGACTAATGATTAAAATTCTTACGAGGATGGAAAGATAATAATATCTACAAAAGATGGCAGCAAGACTATACCTAAAGCGCTTCACAGAATCACACTACTTACGCTAATTACCTCAGATAATCACAAATTACATTATATCTTCATCCACATGGTTCTAGTTGAAAACTATGCTTACATTTCGACCCAAAATAAAAACACCTGATAAGCTAACTCTGTTACATATGTTATCTTCATCCCATCACATTGCAATGAACATTCAGCGTAAGCACCTCAACATGGAAGTAACTTACATCACTCAAACTATAGTAAAAGTAACTCGACCATTCTCATCTTATTAAATACTTAAAATTAAAAGATTTAAAAGCTGATAATTATATCATAAGAACATATAGTTTCACAACGCTAAAACTGCAAAGCATCTCTCATCCACAACCATTTGCTTTCAAAACCTAAATCACTGAACACATATTGCCAAATTTAGGCCTACGCAAATACGTTAATAAGCACACGAACCTATAATGTCTGGAATAGCCTTCTTCTCCACCAAAGCACGGGCCAACTCCTCGACGCTACCATTAGACCTCTAATAGATAACCATTAGGNAAGATTACTCACATAAAACCCGCAAAAGAAACAAACAGAGAGATGAAAGCACAATAGAAAAGATGAATTACCACATCAACATTCATAAGGAGGTGCTGGTTGGCGTTGCTCTTGTTGTCGGAGGCAGAGGATAGCTCCGACTGGAGGGAGGGAAGCTTGTCTGGAGAGCGGGAGCAGCCGATTACGGTGTGGCCACGCTTAGCCAATTCGAGAGCTAAGGCTTTGCCCAGGCCACGGCTCACCCCGGTTATCAGGACCTTCCGGAACTGAGCGGCGGCGCCACCACCCGTCACGGTGTTAATTGCAATTGGCGGGGTGGTCATTCTACTCTTTCTGTAAATCTTACGACAAAAGGAGTTTGTAAGTTTGCACATAGCAACGTCAAAGTGTTAGGGGAGGCAATGGGAAATCTAGGGATTCATTTCATGGTACCAAACTGTTGAAGCAGAAAATAGAAGGTAGCGACCGTCCGTCACACAGCGCATCTACTGTATGGACTGTTGGATTAACCCATTAGATATCCAACAACGGTGTATGGTTATACACACCCCTACGGGTCAAATTAAATATATTTTCAAATAAAAATATATTAGTACAACACACGTGTATTACACGGGTGCTTGTTAAAAAATTATTCTTAAATTTTAAAATTAATGAGAAAAATTATTTTAAATTTTATTGATATTTTTACAAAAAATATATATTATTATATATTTTAGAATGACATTTGTTACTTGTGCGACCTACATGTGTTATGATAGTAATTTTATAACTTATATCATATAACTACTTCAAATATAATATATTAATTGATAAATAATTTTATTTGTGTTATGATAGTAATTTTTATAACTATATCATATAACTACTTCAAATATAAATATGTTAATTGATAAATAATTTTATTTTTCTAATTAATATTAAAAATAATTTCATTATTGTTATAAAGATAAATGTAATTTATTTTTTCTATACATACAATATGAATGTTAAAACGAAACTCATCAAAAGATGATTACTTTGATATATTATATATGTAAAACTGATAAAAAATACAAAAGTTATTAACTTTTAAAATACATTTACAAGGCAATGGTTGCATCTCTTGGATCCCACTCGATACACAAATTGGCTCTCTTATCTGACCAGCTCGATCGCCCCTCAATGAGGCATCCACTGCTTCCTTGTCGAAATCTTGACTAATCTCCGACATATCAACCAATCTTTAGAAGGGGAATATATTCGGCTCCCATATATTTATTTTCTTAAAAGTTTGGAGATCTTTCATAAAGCTATGAGAATTATCAGGCAAAAACCATAAAACAAGGAAAGAAGACGGGAAGGTCCTATTTATGGCCTCAAAAAGTAACTCCCGAATTTCGAGCATCAAGCATCGATTATTGTGATTACTTACATGACGCCGCCTCTAAAAGCTACCACTTGTCCCATCGAAAAGATGTGCTGCCTCTTTTTAATCACCTTAAATGAAGCTCGAGTTTTCCAACAATCGCACTTTAATATGTTTGATGTCGATCCTGCGTAGTTGACCTTTTCAAATTAATGGAAATTGCACGCAGCTTTCTAGGACCACAAGGTGATCTCGAGATCCCATCAACGACCTAGAAACTTGGGGCCTCCTATTGTATATGCACCCCGGGGAAGCCCATGAAAACGAAGAAGACTCGACCCACTAAAAAAGCATCAAGTAAGGCCCATGGTACACGGGAACTTCTCCGTAAACGTAGACTAGCTCGTGTCGATCTATCACTACCGATCTCTCATTGTCGATCACTTGCAAAATGTTAATGCACTCTGACAAGATGAACCACTAAAACCGCCAAATATGGAGAAATCACCGCCTAATAGGTCTAATCTTGCCGCCTAATCGGTCTCGTCCTGCAGGACTGAAGAAAATACATTTCGTCCAAAAAACCAATTCATGTATGGCACCACACGTCATTCACCTAACCACCAAGGTGGCAATATGCAATAATTGTATTTTACTTTTTCCCGCATATAATTAAGGCATCTAGCGCCTCACAAACGATATGAAGCACACAAAAGCTCAACAAAATATTACGCTTTTTAATATGGTTCGGATAAAAATTACTACTTTTTTTTATTCCAAATAACTTAAGTTTGGATTATCGTAAATATACATATTTAATATATTTAAACTGCTCCATATAAATCTATTTATTATATTCTTTCTATAATCTGCATATTAATAAAACTAATGATATATATAAATTTAGTTTTCATAATTTAAAATAGTATTGTTAATTCACTCAGTTTTTTTGCACCTCTAAAAAAATATATAATTTTTTTTTCTTTGTTATATATTTAATATTTTGTCAAATACTTGTGCAGTACACGAGTATCGTACTAGTTAAATGTAAAGTTATAAAAATATAGTTTGAAATCTAAATTGTAAAATTATGTACGGATGTTTAACTATCATGATTAAAAGAATATAATTTGACAATATAATTGTTGGCTCATGAGCATTTAATAAAACCTATTAAATTATACCTATGTGGCAATATAATTTTTTCCCTCCAAAAACCGTTACTTTTTATTTATTTAATCTCTCATTTAATTATTAGATAATCAACACACTAATCACTTCAAAATTACAAAAATCATTTTAAACTTTTAATTTACTTACAGCTGACCATATAATGTATTAACTATTTCACGTGATTAGATGTTATTGTTTTGGTTACATTTAAATTAACTTCTTTTGGAAAATAAAAAACATATTTGAAATTCCTAAATAAATAATTCACAAAAAAAATACATACCAAAATATACATTACATCCAATGTGATAAACGCAACTTACAAAAATAAATATTTCAATTCCTTTAATTGTAAATTTGACCTGCAAAAAAAAGTAAGAAAAATCATTAATCATTATAATGTGAAACGATATGATATAAATAGTTATAATTAATTATGATGGAAGATAAACAATACTAACTACTTGATATAGGATACCACACCCAAGGGAATAAACATGTCGATTAGGCCAAGCGAGCCGCTTTCGAGCAGAATCACAACAGGGCCGGGGTGGTGGCCGAACATCACCAATTCAGGACAAAGTGCTTTCAGTCTAGAAGACGGTGTAAGGGGTACATGATAGCAGGTCGAGCCAGGGCCTTTAGATGGTCTGATAGAAACTCGAATTGTGAGCATGGTCGGTCGTTTTATCGACCAGAAAGAACAACGTGTGGTCTAGGACAACCAATATTCTACTTCGGCAAGCCTTAAGCAGGTCGCATTATTAAGTAGTCTAATATGAAGGATTAAAGGACAAGAATGAATTTTGCCATAACCAGTGCCACACGTGGCACTGCCTGATTGATCCACATTCTGTAACCACCCCTGAAAGGTCCAGTCATCGAATCTGAGCATGAATGTTCAGAAACAGTTGCTCGGTTTAGTTAATTAATTTTTTTAATAAAAAACAAAGTCGAAACCAAATCGAATTAATCAAAAATTTTAAAAGTAAAAATTTATCATCGAAACGACATATAAAAAACCGAACTGAAAATTTTATTGAAGTCGGGTTCTTCGATTTTGGTCGAACTTTGCACACCCTAATTGCGATACAAAATGCACAATAGCAAAAAAGGATATGCACATTAATTCCTGTGAAAATGTACAATAACGTACAATGTACTTTTGATTTTTTAAGAATGGTTATTGCGCACAATGTTACAATAATGTGCATTGTCACAGATACCAATGTACATTTAGTATAAATTATTGTGCAGTCTATAGAGCTGGTAATTTGTATGTGCTTTTCAATTTTAGAAAATTTTAATAATGTGTATTTAGATTAACATTATTGTGAAGTTATCGAACATTTTTTTTATTAACTGCAGATTTACCCATGACATAAATGACAATATGTTTAAGTTTTCTTAAATTGCATATAAGCCCTTATGATTTATCTAATTTTTACAATAAATCCCCTAATCCCAATTTTTTTCCCGTCATTCTATGCTTCAGGGGCTGAGCAACAACCAAAACCCCGACGTCGCCTTATCCTCCAGTGGGTGAAGTGCACAATATTATAAGATTTTTTTTTTCATCCAATTCATCCACAATAAATCTAATTGAAGAAGCAACTGAAATTTTGATATTTGATTCCACCCAATTCCTCCTTCGACTTGAAATCCTAACTGCATATAATTGGTATCATCAATGGAGATGCCGCAGCTCACTCAAACCGACCCAGAAGTGTTGAAGGATTTCGGATGACGAGGCTCAACTGGTCGCGATCCAAGGTGAAGGGAGCCTGGGCGGGGGGAGGCGACGGAGGTGATGACAGAGGAAAAATATGGGCGACAGGATCTAGGCCAGCGCGACGATTGTCAGCCACGGCCACGATGCAGACGCTCATGGAGACGGCGGAGAAACACCACGATAGAGCCACCAGCAGCATAGAGGTGGAAGGCGACGAGCACGAGTAGGAAATGCGGGTGACGATAGGTGTACGTGATGTGTGTGTATGTTCTGTATGTGTGTGTATGCGTGTGTGTGCATGTGCGTGTGTGTGTGTGTGTGTGTGAGAGAGAGAGAGAGAGAGAGTTAAGTAAAGGGAGGGAGATGGGGTGGGGATGGGACCCACTGATGTGGGTGGTTGAGAAAATATCCACATTGCCCTTAATGAATTTAATAATTGCACATTACGATTCACTGTATTGCACATTACCATTCAACACATTACACATTATTGTTCAGTGCATTGCTTTGCATAATAGTGTGTGTCTGTATGTACATTAAAAACTAAAAAAATTACAAAAATATCAACGCGTTGCGGAATGAACGATTACAATAATGTTCATTGGTTGGTTCGGTTGAACCAACTGACCGAAATGTTAAAATTGATATAATCGAGTCGAACTTTTGAAAAAGTTAAACCGACAGAACGGTTATCCCAAGCCAAATTAAAATCAAATAGAAATACTTGGTTTATTCAGTCGGTTAGTCAAATTAACAAAAAATTCTGAAGTAAATTATATTTTATGTTATAAGAAAATATTATTTAAAATGTTAATAATTTAATTTGTTATTTTTATATTATTTTTGGTTGAAAAACTTTAAGTTCGGCCAGTTTCGATCTCTGATAGCCATAATAAAGTGCAGCGTGTGGTTTTGTAAATTGAAACTTGTTATTTTATAAAGTGCAACATGTTGATGTATAAAGTGAACTGTTGTAATTTTGGTACGTTAGCATGCTTGTGGTTTGTGTGGATAGAATATCCGCTTTTTAGATTTATGTTGCTGTGGTATTTTCGCGGGAGCGGTTGACGTTAATTGTGGAGTGTGGTGATAAAGTGCAACGTGTTGTTTTATAAAGTGCAACATGCATCTACATAAAGTACTGATATATAAAGTGCACTAAGATCACATATAAATTGTGTTTTTGAGAAATATATCTATATATAATTATACATCGAATTAACTTAAATAATTTATAATTTATTATAATAAAGGTATATTCATTATTTTAATATTTTAGATATTAAAATTTTACATATTAAAATGTTTAAACACTGTACACTTTGTTTATCATTAATATGCATTTATGAGAATATTGCTATAAATTACATATTTGGTTATGTAATAAATTAAAAAATACTCAAAATTAACAAATTTCTAAAATTGTTCCTAAACACTATCTATTTTTTTATTATTTTTTTTATTTTTAAATTCAATGACAACCTAATTCCCTAATTTGAATTTAAAAATTTATTACAAATTTATTAAATTTTCTGTAAATTACATATTTGGCACATGTACCAAATTAAAATATATTCAATTGAATTTACAAATTTATTACACATTCATTAAATTTTCTGTAAATTACATATTTGGCACATGTACCAAATTAAAATATATTCAATGTTCATTAATTTGCAATCATGCTCCTACATATGATTCAATTCTCAAAAGAATGCCTTAATCTCCAAATCCATCTTCATCCTCTACCACCCCACCCGCCGGCCGCCGACCCCAGCCTCTCCGGTCGCGACATCCGGCATCCATTGGTTCAGCGACATTTTCCGTTCATCTTAGAGCTTCTCCCGCCGCGATTAGAGCTCCGTCGATAACTTTCAGTCGGGCGGTAAAATCGACGGCGACCTATGCGAGCGTCGCTATGTCGTACGGCGAGTTCCCGACGGCGGTGTCCTATTGCCGGAGTGTGTCAGAGATGGATGCGACTTATCGGAGCTTCGTGGTGGAGGCTGATGACAGCAACTGGTCGGGGCTCCTTCACGTCCGGCAGCGAGGCTGTGTCCAGTGTAGTTGTGGCGGCGCCTCATGTAAGTTGGAGGCGGGAGGCGATTGACGGTGGAGATGCTCTCAGTTGGCGGCTGGAGACGGTCGACGGTTGAAGTGCTCTCAGTTGCCGGCCGGTTGCAGCGGCGGAGGCAGACCGATGGCCGCGGTGGAGGCCGGCTGGTGCGGCTGAGACCCACCATGTGTGTCTGTGTGAGTGTCTTGCTTGTGTTTTGTGTGTGTTGGCAGTGATGTGGCGTGTGTGTGTGTCTGGAGAGATAGAGGGGAAAGAGAGAGGGGGTTATGTGGCATGTAGGTCGCACTATTTGTGTGTAGAAATTATCACATTACTCTTAATGAAGGTATAATTTTGCTTTTTTCTAGTTATTAGATTATTCGATCTAATGGCTACCATTTATTGAACACAACCTATATATATACATATAATTAAAAAATTTGTATTTTGCCAATATTTTGTACTAATAATGTAAACATTTAGGTCTAAATTTAAACCACAAATGTCATATCTGTGATGCTGAGCCCCAATGATCACGTGATGAGCCATATAGATAATCATTTTCCTATTAGAAAACAAAAAAAAAAAAAAATCACCTACCATTACCAATAGTGTATCCAACATATGATGTGATGTGCCTTGCCCATGAAAAATTGAAATTCGGAATTTCTGCTGCTTTTACCTGGATTATTTTCATTTGTCCGGGCATTTTTTCAATATTTTAAATTTTGTGTTCCTAATTACATAATTAATTAGTATACCGTTTTCAAATTTGACTCAGATATCTAGCCGCAGTTAATCTATCCAATTGAATTGAATTAATCCAAGATAATATATAATATATTTTTGTTTTGTGAAAAGAAAAAAAGAAAAGTACAGGGTAAATATGGAAAATGGGGAGAACAAAGAGCATCTCAGATACACCATAACCATGCTCCCATGTGCACTCTCATCTGTAAAGAGATACTAAAACAACCAAAGTACAGATGATGCTAATTGACATTGAAGTGACAATGTTGGGACATCTTAAGAGTGTGCAGAATCTGAAAAATAATAACAATGAACTTGTCATGGTTGGTAGTTTGGGTGAATATGCAAGTACCTCATCACAAACAACATTGCCTTTTGAGTCTTTCAATCCAAGTCACATCTTTGCTTTCTATCATCACATCATTAGACAAATAATTTTTACAGACACCAAAATTTATTATTGAAAATTTTCAACCGAAATAATGACATTGAAATATCTATAAATTGTCGTTGAAATTCTATTGGAATATCTATTTAAATTGCCATTTAATCAATTTAAACGCGTCATATATAAGAGAATTCATTGTTATATAATTAACTAGTACGGTACACGTGCGATGCACGGGAACATTTATTATCTATTTATTTTTTTAAATGTATTTTGTATTTAAATTGTCTCATGCCATTAAAAATTTCATGAAAATGAACTTTGTATGTTATTAAACACTTCCTTATGTACAACATTATTGATTTGATTCTTTGGTACGTAAAGTACTACATAGGTATTTTCGAATTTATCCAAAATTGCATATTATTAGTTATTAGTTAACAAATTTTAAAAAAATTAAAGGATCTTATTTATTAAACAAAATTAAAGTAGAAAAAAAAGTAAGATTTTTTAGGACTTTTACCCATTATTTATTTTAAATCTAATTCTAAATTTCAATTAAGAAAAATTAAAAAAGAATCATTAGTTACTCCTAGAAATGAAACATATTTTCCTACCAATAAACCGATTCTTTATCAAACAAATTGATCCGATTTTTTTTAAACTAATACAGAAATCATCAATTTTTCCTAAAAATGCAACCAAATTTTCCTAACATTACACCGATTTTTGTACCAAATAAATTGAATTGAAAATAATTCTAATAAAAAATTAAAATAAATTGTTAATGTTTATGCAATTGTTTCTTTCCTAAAGAAAATTATATGAACTTAACAAAAAAAAAAGATATAAACTTACCCAAATCTCGGTAAGACATGATTAAGAAAAAACATAAGAATCCAAAAAAATCGATACATTTAAATTTTGAAAAGTTGCACACATTTTTTCTTAAATAATTGGATAAAGTGACTTTAAATATCAATGATGAACCGTTTTTGTTATCAAAAAAATGTGAACACAATTTTGAATGTACATCCCATCCAAATATCTTTTTTATTTAAAAATAAAATTTGCACGTGGCTTTATCCATTTACATAAATTTTTTGAAAGAAAAAATTATTCAATAAGATTGGAAGAATTGGTTAACAATTATACAACTATTTGCTTCCTAAATTTGTATCTAATTTGTACGGTTTTTAAATTAATTTGTATTTAGAATTATTTTCATAAATAATTGACACATTTTTTGCATAAGAATCTCCAAATTTGTTATAAAAAAAGATATAATTTAAATTTTGGTAAAAAAATAAAATATGATACGAAAAAATGGGATTCAAATTTTGTCATAAAAATCTCCAAATTTGTTACCAAAAACATAGGGATTTAAAGTTTGTTACTAAAGATTCACATGTGTTTTTTCAAACTTTCCATTAATAGTAAGTCAAACATTATATTTATTTGATCAAACTTTCTATTAATGTATTTTTTCAACAACTTCTTTATATATATATATATATATATATAGATATCCACCCTATATATAATTGCAGAATATGTTGAGCCTAAGTGGCACGCTCTCATGCTTCGGAATCCTATGTAGCAAAAAATTATGCTTTGGAATCAGGCTTGGATATAAATTAATATTTTTTATACAAAAATAAGTAGGTTTGGATTTCATGTAATGTAAATATCATTCATATTAAATCCTAATTGATTTCTTCCTTCTTTTATTCAACAATTACTTACCATAAACTATTTTAAGTTTCATTTTCCTACATTACCATATATTAAATTTCGTTTTCTTATTTAATTCATATATCAATTATTATAAATGTATATTCATCTTATTTTTAAAAAATTTATAACTTTTTTATATATGATATATCTAATTATTTATCTTTTAACGAGCTTCAATTTGACATCCATATTATATATACAAAATATAAAATAGTTATATATAGCCTTATAAATAAAACCTAAAATTATTTATCAAACTAGATTAAGATATATCAAATTCAATTATATTTTATCTTATAAAACAATAAAAATTTATGTGTATTAACATACCATAATATAACTATTTTATTTAGAAAAAAAAGAAACAAACGAAGTATGAACATCAAATTAGTATACAATAATATTCTAAAAGTTTATGTCTCGACTTAAATAAAGACTACACAGAAACATTATGATCATGAAAAAAAAGTAAATAAACATTATAATTAAAATTTTAAAATAATTATTTTATGTCATAAAGTTTAAAATATTACACCATACACATTATATTTTAAATTGTTGAATATCATAAAATTGAAAATATTTTAAAAAATATTAAATCAGGGAAGTATAAAGTATAATTACAAAATAATCAAACTTGAAAAAAATAATAATTTAAAATTAAATTATTGAGTTGTATATATATACACATATGTGTGTGTGTGGTTAAGAAATTATCATTTTGACAATTTGGAGTGTAAAATATGAGTATTTTAAATATTTAATTTTGTATGTTGGTTTGGTTCTTGCCTCTGTGTCCTCTTTGCTGGTTTGGTGGAGCTGGATACCCGACAGGTCTGGATTCTGGCCATCGGTTTTTGGTCGGGTCGCGGGAAGCGGGCCTGTGTGGTGGGGCGGATCGATCCTTGTGGGGCTGTTGGTCGACCTCATCGGCGGTGTGGTTCGAGGATTGGACTCTTCCTTGCTAGGCTTTAGGCAGTGGTGGGAGGGGTTTCCAGCTTTCGTGTTATGCTATCGGGTGTTTGGTCTGGATTTCGCTGGTGCCTCATGCTAGGCTCGGTTTTTTTTCGCAGGGGAAGGGCTTTGTTTGTTTAGGTTTTTTTTTTCGGTTGTTTTCTTGTTATTGTATCTTGTGTTTAGGTCTGTGTTTTTAGTTTGGGCCGTTGGCCTCTGTGTGTCCGAGTGTCAAATTTATTATCCTGGTGGGATCCGACACTCGGTATTACTCCGTTGGGGTCTTTTAGTTGTTGTTAGTTGTTTTAGTTGTTTTAGTTGGTTAGTTTTAGTTGGGAGTTTTTCTAGCGTTGCTAGCCGGGACTCTAGGCGGTCTTCTGACCTGTCCTCCCACTTTTTCAGTTGTTGATTGTTGTTTATTCAGTCGTTGGCTGCTGTGTATTCGCACATTTGTGCATTTTGATTTATAATATTATCTATCGTTTCGGAAAAAAAAATATTTAATTTTGTTATTTTTTTAGTTATTAGTCATATATTTAATTTATTATCATTCTACTATAAGAATATATATTTCTTCACTTCTTTATTTTGATGAAAATATTTAACTTTCAAGCGAATAAATATTTCTTCACTGGCGTTATTAATTGTCGAATAAATTAATTAATCTATTTAATTTTGACAAATATATATATATATATTAAATAAAATAAATGATACTTCATAAAAATATTTTATGGAATTCAAAATAATATTAAAATAAACATTTTCTTATTAATTATTTATAATTGTTTAATTAACAATAAGAATTTATTTTTGTCATTTTTTGTTGGACAATTAATTTTTTTATGAAACATCCGTGTAGTACACGAGAGTTGTACTAGTATAGATTAGTTGTCAACAACTCTCTCTATGTGTCGGGACACATTCTGAATCAAATCCCCATAATTTCCAAGTTTTTCAATTCAACCCCACATATACATCTAAGTCATACTTCAAATCACAAAGGCTCTCAAGATGCCTATTAAATTTCTTCATGATTGCGAGTCCTTTTCAAAAACTGTTGGCTAAAGAAGATGCCATCATCAATAGTCGTCCCCACTCTATAGTCAAGCATTCATATAATTCTCCTTTTTATACATTTACTGATCAAACGTTCCATAAGTTTTAGCGGGAGACTAGCTAATAAAAGACCTTATTTGTGTTCTTGAGACTCTTCTTTCTTAAAAGACCTTCTTGTTTCGATAATTATATTTGTTACGTTTTTAAATATTTCTTATTTATATGATTTAGGATATAAATAATACAGTTTAATTTATAAAACCATTTGGATCAAATGTGTTCTTATTCTGTTAATAGGAATGTGAGGCTCAATCGTAGAAATTAAATAAGAAACAAAATGTGTGACTAAGATTTAATTTTATAAATTTTAATTATTTAAATATTGATTTGACTGTTGACTGGCAGTGTTGACTGCAGAGTTGACTGTTGCCTTTTTGGTGTTGACCATTGATTTAATAGTGATGACCATTGACCACAGTATAAATTATGTATAAGTAAATGTGCACTAAAAAATATGCAATTGTTATGAACTAAATATTCATTATGCTCCGTCAATCGTCCATCTCTAGACTACATATGCATGAATTAAATATGGAATCATAATATGTACTAGATATCAAATAAGTATGCATTATTTATGAATTAAATATACATTATGTATTAACTAAATATTTATTTTGTATGCATTAAATGTGTTATCAAAATATGAAATTGAGGACTATATCCTAAAGTCGTATTATTAAATGTTGTATGCATTAAATGTGTTGTCAAAATATGAAATTGTCAAAATATTATAGCTATTGTCTTTGTATTCTTTATTAAGTGTGAATAATGAATGGGCTAAATATGTATTATTTAATATAATAAGAAATAATAATTAGTATATTAACTTAATTATATAATAAAAAATGAAATAGATTGGTTTGGCAGCCGGCTATGGGTCAATTATTTTTATTATATAATTAATTTAAATATAATCATTATTATTTTTATTATATAATTAATATAAATCTCAATTGATTAATATGAACTACTGATTCTATAAAAATCAAACGATTAGGATTGAATATTACATATTTATTTTGAGATTGAGCATTAAATAATCATTTTAAGACAATGTTCTACTTCTATTCAACCCATAGTATTGAATAAACCGTAATAAAATATTGTATAAAAGACAATTATTTTAATTTGTGTTTGGAAATAAGTCTTTTTATTCGGCATAACCTAGATATGGCCACGGGCCGACCCGGCCCATAGACCCAGACCGAAATCGGTCCCGAACCGGCCCTTAATTGGCCACCTAAGGGCCGGTTCGTTTAACCGGACCGCCTGGTCCTGGCGATATTTTCTTTTTGTCCTGGCGGTCTAGTCCGGGCCGGGTCGCGGACTGAAAGTCGGGCGGGTGTGGAAATTCCACGGGCTGGGCCCGGTTCAGTTCGATGAGCAGGTCCTAAGCAATTTCCGGTTCAGTCGCGGGCCAGGATGTTGAGGAGCATCGGCCCGGCGGACCGGCCCGGGTCTGGCCCGGGCATGTTGACTGGCCATGTCTAGCATAACCTTAGTTTGCACTCGGGATCTTTCACATGTGATTCAGTGCAAAGATTTTGTTGTTTTTGAGATTAATGCAAAAGTGAAAAGAATGCAATTAGTCTCCCAAACAACGTTTCCTTTTTCACGCCGTTTTTACAGGTCTAATCCAAAACCGTACCAATCATTAATTACGTTAATCTTGAGAAACGAACGAAAGACACAATTATTAGACTTTCTTTGTTCTAATCATTAGCTTCAATTAAGAATGAGAAACCAATTGCATATTTTTTATACAAATAATCTCAATTCATACTCAAAATCTAACTCAAATTTAACATAATTTTATTATTCTAAATATTATTAATATAATTAAATAATATCAATTAATTATTCTTACACGTCACATCAACTTTAATTCACTATTCATCCACTCACATAATTTTAACTAGAGAAATGATATAAGTACATAATATTATACATAGGGGTGTACATAACACTCACATTGAGTGAGACCGACCAAAAATAAAAAAATCAAGTGGATCCCACTCCATGTGAGTGTTATGTACAGCTCTATGTACATTTATTATGTATTTGTAGCATTTTTCTTTTAACTAACTATCATTTCACATCATCGCTCTCATACTTTTACATCAAATTAACTTTAATTATTTTATTTGAAATATTATTTCAACATAAATTCAGAATCCCACTAATAACTAACCATATCATATTTTTTTAAATTGACTCTGGTTAAACAAAAAAATTCATTTTGAATGGATATATTTGTATAAAAACATGCCCTAACAACCGAAGCTGCTTTAAGAAACACTAGTATAGTACCCGGGCGATGCACGGGGCTTTATTATTTTTTTCTCTTTTAGTATTCAAGTCAAATTATATAATAAAGGAACGATCATGATATTAATAAATATAATAAAAATAAAATTCATATATTATTGAACACTTCCTTATATACAATGCCCATAGGTTGAAATCATACTCAAGGTGACACGTATTTTTTTACGATTTTTAATTTGAATCATCAAAGATCAAATAAAAAATGTGCCTTTCAACAAAATATTTTGTTAATCGTCGCATATTTCCCAAAGTTCGATATCAAATAGGAGTCTTACGGCCCAAACTCAATATACACTCACGTTATAAGGCAAAATGTTTGTTCTTACATGTTTTTTTTTCTTAAACATATTTTTTGTTCTCGTTATTGATTATTCCTATTATATTTGTTGAAGTTTAGAGATGAAACATCTGAATATATTTTATTAGAATATGTATTCGTGTGTTTGTACTATTACATGNTGAAATTGATTGTTTTTTTTTTAGAATTTTGAGGTTCAAAGACGAAGCATCTTCATATAATTATTAGAGCATGTATTAGTACAAATGGAAATGGTTTATGAATGTTCATATGCTATGGCGGATCCACATATGGGCCAGCCTAGGCAACTAGGCTGGATTTTTGGTATTAACTTCATATCATTACATGTGTTAATTGTAAATTTATATTTAATATTTCTTAAAATATAAATACAAGTTCTAATTTTAAAATTTTAAATAATTCTTACAACATAACATTATTTTTTATTTAAAATGATACACCTCACCTGTCAAATTTGATTGCATTATGTTACAATATTTTTAGTATTTATACTATATAATAGGCTTGATAGTTAAAGTTTGTGAGAATAGATATTAAATATTCTATTAAATTGTAAAAGATCTTTTTCCCATAAAAAAACCGAACTAAAATTTAGAATTCTTAAGCAGTATAATCCAAGAAGATATAGATGCATTAAATTCTCAATAACCAACCTTAATAGGTATGTTAATTGTTTGTTTAATGTTTGTCCCATTTTTATTGCGTTTTTCGTGTTTATTTCATCTTTCTTTTTCTCCTGTTTTAGGTTGTTTCTTTAGTTTTTAGTCCGTTTCGTATTTTATTATGTGTTTTTCTTGATTTTGAGTCTTTAGTTGTTTTTTCGTTTGTTTTCCCGGTTTTCTTCGTATTTTGTCGTTTTTGGTGCGTAGGTCGGGAGCTTCGGACGAATTTTCTCTTCATCAAAAGTTTGTTCCGAGCACATAGTTTAGTAAAAGGGTTCGTTGGCGACGCATAGCAAAAAACGAAACTCAATTCCGAGTTCGGACGAGCCCAAACGAGCCCGAAACGTAAAATTGCGCAGTGCAGTCCAAAGTCGCGACTCGCGAGAGCGAAGTCGCGAATCGTGAGACGAAAGTCGCGACTCACGAGAAAAACAGAGCCTTAAGGTGCAGTACGCGAGCATGAGTCGCGACTCACGACATGCAGTCGCGACTCGCGAGTTAGGTCGCGACCAAACCCCAGAAATTGAAGATTTTGACGACGCGCGACTCGCGAGGAAGTCACGACTCGCGACCGGGAAAAAGGTGAAGTCGCGACTCGCGACTTATCGGCGCGAATATTGAGGAGCGGGTTTAAAACTCATTCCTTTTCATGCTAGGGCTGATAATTCACTTCCAGACTTTGTTTTTAGGCTTTTTCTCTCTAGAAACTCATTCCTTTTCATGCTTTTTCACTTTTGATTGGATTTGGAGATTGAAAAACTCCTTTTTCTTGCTTTAGATTTGGATTGTTCATTGGATTCGACTCTTGATTCTCTATTAATCGTAAGTTTTCCTTTTCAATTAATCCTTGAATATGAATGCTTGGGTTCTTGAGATGAATTGTGTTGAACTCTATATGAGTAACTAATTCGTTCGGTAGGGATAGGGGATGATGATGATGTTCAGAATTTAATTGTGATTATCATGCTTGTTGATCGTTCAATTTATGCGAGTTGTTCTTAACTAGGTTTTATAATTCTCGTACATTGAATGTTAAATATTGTCAAAGAGTGACACTTCGATTAGCAATTGATTTCCAATTGAATATGATTCGTTCTTTTCTGATGTGTTTAAATCCAACGAACTAGTAGATTAACAAGTAATTAATCAACTCTTAGAACCGAAAGGGGAGGAGTTGATTGATCTAGGTTACATGAAATAGACTTGTTCGGAAACATATTGTCTATGTGTTGAGTGATTTGTGTGGTTTACCGTCTATGTTACCCTCTTGTTACGAAGAGTTATTGAGGACTACCTCTAGACGTTAGGTTGTTCGAATCATTTAACCGAATGATCTTAGCTTGATAGTTGCATTGGTTAGAAAATCATCATCCCCGACTCCTTAGCTTCTTATCATCATTTGATCTCCGTCTTTGCTTTTTAGTTCGATTTTGCATTGTTTGAGTTTTCTTTCGTAGTTTATAATTAAAAACCACTATCTTGATTAGAGTGTTTAGGATTTATTTTTCTTTTATGTGTTATCAACACCATTTCTAGATTCCGAACCGCCTTCCTCGAGAGATCGACCCGGGGAGCGAATCTTTCGATTCGGTACTCGGTAAAAATATATTTCGCTACAACATTTAACAAACTCCATCTGATGAGGTATAGATGCATTAGGATTCTTTGTTAATTTGTTTAACAAAATGATTAGATTTGTTAATTCCATCTATTCAATCGCCCATCATCATCAACATCACCAGTACCAAACACGAGAAAAACTGAAAACCCTCTTTTCAGCCCACCACTCGCACACCTAACCTCATGAATGGCTGATAAACCAACCAAGCACAAAATCAAGAGCAAAAAGCATAAACACCAGCATCCAGACGACCCGGCGTCGGCATATTCCACCGCCGATATCTCCTTCAAGCCCTCCTCCGATGTCAAGTGACTCCGATTCGGAGGCCGCAGAGCGGCTGTGGTGGTTTTCGTGTTCGAATTGGAGGGGCTGAGGGCGGCCGCGAATCGGCTGTAGCCGACAGAGATGTCGCTAGGAGAGGTGAACTGGAGGCTGATTCGGGAGATGGCGAGTTGCGAGATGGCGCAGTTCAAGTTACGGAAGAGGAGGTGCGAATAGTAGTGTACGCGGTGAGGAGGTGCGGCGAATCAGGTCTGAGGGAGATTCTGCAGGCAGTGGCGGCGCTCAAGGATTTCCTCGACTAGCATCGCCATAATTTAAAGCTGCCCTCTTTTTTTTGAAAAAGAAAAAAAAAAAGTTACTAAGAATAGTAGGTAACAATGTTGATCAAAATTTGATTAAAGTTTGAGTTACTATTTTTGAAAAATGTTAATTCTTATTATATAGATATATAGATTGAGTCAAGTGTCCAATCATACAAATTGTGATATGAGTCCCCACTATAATTTTGAAATATATAAATATTTATGTTACATATACTCTTATTTATCGGCTATTCTTACTAAATCCTTAGTCCCTTATTCAAGTTCTTTGTCAGTCCCTACACAGTTTTTTTTTCCTGTGCACTCCTTACACCTTTCTTTTCTTTCCTCTTAACCACACACACACACACACACACACACACACACACACATATATATATATATATAGGATTTAGTTCAAATGAGAACCAAGTCCTAGCGTGAGAACCGTGAGAACTGCTATTTTTAATTGTATGAAGTGCTATGATTGAGTGTGTTTTAGTGCTATTTTTAACCAGGATATATTTTATTAAAAATAGCAACACAATTTATATTAACATTTGTAAAAATGATAGCATCATGTAATACTAAAAATAGCATCATACACAATTAAAAATAACATCATAAAAAAAAAAAAGTCGTCCCCACACCTGCTTTTCTCTCCGGGAACACACCATCTCCGTCTCCGGTCACTTCTCCAAAATTGTAATCGGAATTTACATCCCGCCACCTTCGTGAAGCTCGGCCCGCCATCTCCATAAAAGGATTCACCCGTCATCTCCATCTTGTTTGATCCGTCCCACTTACACCGTTGTCTTCGCGAAGCAACAAATGGCGGACTCAAAATTTAAATCCTCATTTAACAAACCATCTTTCTCTACGTCGAAGCTAACAAATAAGGTTATTGTTGTATAATTCAAATTTTAGGATTTTTTTTTTCTCAAAATTTTGATTTAGTTGTAAAATTTAATTTTTTTTAAGAATTGGGGTTTTGTTAGATTAATTAGAGTTCTTTGAATTGAAAAAGGAATCTTGGTTATATCTATTCAGAATTGGGGATTTTCAGTTTTGGTCTTAAAAAGAGACATTAAGGTTGATTCAATTTATTTATTTATTTATTTATTGTACATTTGATTGTTTTATTATGTTCTGTGGAAGAAAACAACAACATGACAGCTTCTTAGCCTACATTATATGTTTGAAAATTTGTTTTGTTTTACATTTTTGTTAAAGGGTAATGAATGGAGATCGAGATGTTCGCCTGCATCTTTCAAAGATATCATGAAAGATGTTAATTTTATTTAATAATAAAATCATCTTAAATGGCTTTTCATATAAAACGGAAAAAAATAAGAAAATAAAGACAAAATTTTGAAATTTATCCACTATATATTGACCAATTTGCAAAAATGGTCCGTTATACTCACGCCCATCAATTTTAGCATGTTAAATTACTAATTTCATTATAGCAGACCAATTTATCAACTTTGATGTGCTAATTTATAAAATTTGTTAACTTGATAAAATTTACTAATAATTGACATACCAAATTTGATGAGTCAGTTTGCTGGACTAATTTTCAGAAATGTTCAACATGACAAACGATTTCATATTTTCGAAAGAAAATAAAATTATTTTTAGCAAAAATAGTTTGATTTATGTTGCCAACATATGGGTTTTTCATATATATTTAATCATTCATATTTATGTGAAGGTTGTAAAGCACTAGAGTATTTGAAGACATGGTGCACAGTATTGCCACCAAGTTCAAATATTTGTGAACTTTACTCCATAATCAACTAGCCATTCAAAAACAAAATAAATTGCATATACTATCTAGGACGTAACATTCAACAACAACGAAAAGAACCCTCAAAAGAAAGTAAAAAAACAAATTTATATTGTAGGTCAGGCAGGATATATAAAGGAATAAAGTTTGTGGCACTAAGATTAAATAGTGTGGCAAGTGGAGGAATTGAAAGCATTGTGAATACTGGTTAGTCAAATGGAGCAAAGTAGAAACTTAGAAGGCCAGTGATGAACAAGCTGGATGCCATGCATGTCTACTCCTATCAAATCTGCTGACCTAACTAATATTCTGTTATTCTTTTTCTTTTTTTCCAAGGCAAACAACAACAATACATTAAAACTCGTAATAAAGTACAATCGCATGATCAAATGATCATACGTTCAACCTGTTAGGAAAAGCAAAGAAAAATTCTATGGCAGAAATGGTAATCACTCATTTTCATGTTGATTTTCTTTGATTGCTCAATCATAATGATTGTTACAGACTCAGGAGGTATATATACCAAGTAGAGAGCATAATAGAATCTAAGGAAAAAGTTAAAAAGAGCATTACAAAAATGCAGAGGTAGGCAACGGGTATATCAACTAAAAGACAAAAGACCCTAACAAACTTGTCCTTCATGACAGTTGTGCATGGCTGCATGTGGGCTCGTAGATGGGCTTGCATGTGGGCTGTGAACAATATTATCAAGGCTGCAAAGGTAAGAGCCCATTCCTTTATCACGCCCCCTCAATCCAAACGAGAAAAAAGAACAGACATGAAGCTTTGTTCGAAAACGAGTGACGAAAACGATTGAAGGATTGACCAGAGAGAGGCTTAGTGAGTATATCTGCAATTTAGTCTGTGCCAGGAATATGTAGAACGACCACTTCTCCATTTTTGACCTTTTTCCTGATAAAATGAATGTCTATTTCGACATGCTTTGTTCTGGAATGGTGCACAGGGTTTAGAGAAAGATGAACAACACCTAGATTATCTGACCAAAGTGTAGGGACCTATGAGGGTGTCATGTTGATCTCCTTGAGAACAGACCATTCCAACTCAATTCACATAGAGCATGAGCAATGCTTTTATACTCTGCCTCTGTACTCGAGCGAGATATTCTGAGCTGCTTCCTAGAGTACCAAGATATGAGATTACTCCTCATATATATGCAAAAACCAAAGATTGATTTTCTGTTATCTAAATCTCTTCCCCAGTCAGAATCAGAAAATAATGTGAGGCTGTTGTGAGCAGATGGTGTAAAGTTAAGACCAAGGTCAATAGTTCCTGACAAGTATCTCAAAATTCTTTTTACAGCTTTCTAATGAGGTTCCTTTGGATCATGCATGAACTGACTCACCTTGTGCACACTGAAAGCAATATCTGGCCTTGTGATGACAATGTACTGCAATGCTCCCACAATGCTTCTATACAAGGTAGGATCAACCATCATGCTTGGTCAAAATAGGAGATGTCACCATAGGTGTATTCAATCCCTTTGCTTCTTGCATATTAAACATGTTTAAGAGTTTTTGAATGTAACTCTCTTGCTTCAAGTGAAGACCAGCTGTTGTTTTATTTATCTCAATGCTAAGAAACAAATGTGGTTCACCCATATCTTTCAAAGGAAAAATCTTGTTTAGCTTGGAAATGAAGTGCTGGATCTCTTCTTCATTATCTCTTGCAACAATGACATCATCTACATACACCAATAGCAAAATAGAGGAGGAGTCTGAATGCTTGAAAAATAATGAACTATCAGCCACTGAGGGAGTAAAACCAAGACTGTATAATGTCTCTTTCAGTGTTGTAAACCATGCTCTTGATGCTTGCTTAAGGCCATAAATTGCCTTATTTAGCTTACAAACAACTTTCCTTGAATCTCCCTTTTCAAAACAAGGTGGCTGCACCATATATACTTCATTTTCGAGTTGGCCATTCAAAAATGCATTATCAAAGTCAAGTTGTCTGATAAACCATGACTTTGACAAGGCTATAGACAAGACCATTGTGATTGTTGTTGGCTTGATGACAGGGCTGAAAGTCTCATCATAATCCTGGCCAAAGGTTTGAGAAAAACCTCTAGCCACCATCCTTGCCTTGTACCTGGAAATAGAGCCATCATCATTGGTTTTTAGCTTAAACACCCATTTGCAAGTGACTGTGTTCTTTTCAGCAGGTCTTGGAACTAGAGACCATGTTTCATTTGTCACCAAAGCATTATATTCCTCGTTGCATAGCTGTTTTCCAGTGAGGATGAGCAAAGGCTTCATGAAAGCTTGAAGGTTCTGTGGTTTGAGCAAGGTGTGTGTGTGATAGAGCTTTGGTTTACATATGTATGCCTTAGATCTTGTTACCATTTGGTGAGTACCTGCATCATGGTTTGGTGGTGCTTGTGGTGCAGGTAAAAAATTTTCACAAGGCAAATCAACAAATAACTCATGAGGTGAATGTAATGAAATTGTTTGATGAGAAGAGCTAGAAGTGTTTGAGTTTGGTGTAGAGTGTCTTGAAGCACTTGCTTGAGGTGAAACAGGTATAGCAATGTTAACTTTAGGAAGATGTTTAGGAACAGTGATAAGAGAAGGAGTAGGTAAAGTAGTGCAAATGGGTTTTTCTTTTGATTCAGTTTGAGCCTCTTTAGAAAAAGGGAAAAATCTTTCATCAAAAACAATATTCCTAGTAACCATGATCTTCCCTGATGGAAGAAAAACCTTGTATCCCTTGTGTTGGAAACTGTATCCTATAAAAGTGCTAGGAGTGGACCTATAATCCAATTTGTTTTTGTTAAGAGGCCTGAGATGAGGGTAGCAAAGACACACAAAAACCTTTAAGTTGGCATAGTTTGGCTTCTGTTTATAGCAAGACTCCAAAGGACTTTTGTATAAGAGCTGTTTTGAGGGAGTCCTATTTATAGTATAAACTGCAGATGCAGAAGAATCATCCTAAAATCTTTGTGGCATACTACTGTGAGCAAGAAGAGATAAGCCAACCTCAACTATATGCCTAGGCTTCCTCTCAGCTACTCCATTTTGCTGAGGGGTATAAGGACAAAAATACTTATGTCCTATACCATTTTGTTCAAGAAAACTTGTCAAGGCCTTAAACTCACCTCCCCCATCAGTCTGAATAATTTTTATCCTTTTATTAAGCTAATTTTCAACAAAAGACTTGAAGTGCATGAAGACTGGTAACGTATCACTTTTGTTTTTCAAAAAATATATCCAAGTGTACTTAGTGGCATGATCAATAAAGCTAATATAGTATCTGTGACCATCACTTGAAGGGATTGGTGATGGACCCCAAAGATCACTATGAATTAAGGCAAGAGGTTCAGAATAAAGACTTTGGGAAATGGCAAAAGGTAAAACTTTACTCTTGGACTTCAAACAAGCATCACATAAACCCTTCATTTCATTTGGAAGAAAAGGAACATTAAAATGATTCAAAGCCTTTCTAACAATCTCAAAAGCTGCATGTCCCATCCTAAAATGCCAGACATCTAAACTATCTGTCTTAAGGCTAACATAATTAACTGAAAAAGGAATTTTATTCTGAAGGGAGTCTTTAATTGAGAACTTGTCTTCTTGACCATTAGCTGCCTTTGGGAAGTGGAAATAATATGGGCCATCTCTAAGTTTCCCTCTGAGAAGAGTCACTCCTGTGGCTAGATCCTTCACAAGACAGAACATGGGGTGAAATTCAAAAAACACATTATTATCTTGAGAAAAATGGGAAAGACTAAGTAAATTTTTGGTTATCTGAGGAACATGCAAAAGGTTCTTTAGGACAAAATTTCTTTTTGGAGAATGCAAGGATGAAGAATTAATTGTTGATTTGCCAATATGAGAAATTTTAAGACCTGTGCCATTTCCAACATGAAGCCTATTCTGCCCTTGGTAGTCACTTGCAATGCTGAGGTTGCTTATATCATTGGTCACATGATTTGTAGCCCCGGAGTCTGGATACCAACAAGATTCTTGTGGAAGATCATTTTCAGCAATGCTGTTAATTTGGATAGGAGCTGCTGCCTGCAAAATTAGCCTGAGTGTTGTTGTTTTGGTTTCCTTGAGGCACATGAACACCATAGCTGGCATTAAACCGATGATAACACCTATCTGCACCGTGTCCAAGCTTGTGACAAACTTGGCATTGAAAATTTGATCTCCCTCCTAAGTTGTTTCTGCCTCCTCTACCCCTATATCCACCTCTATAGGGGTTTCTTCCTCTTCCTGTTCCATTTGACTGGTTTCTGTCAAAATTTTCATAGGAAAAATTCTGATTTCTTGGCCCTGAATGAGTACTAAGGTTAGCACTTGGCCCTGATAGGTCACTGTTAACAACACTTAAGTTCATAGCTTCCAATCTGCTTTCATAACTCAACAGCATACCATGGACATCTCTCATGGAAACTGGCTCTATCCTTGATGTTAGAGAGACAATAACTGGATTGTATTCTTGCCCTAGGCCAGAGAAGGTGTAGAGCATTTGGTCCTCTTCAGAAATTCTTTCACCAATAGAGGTTATGACATCACAACAAGCTTTTACCTTAGCAAGGAATTCCCTCATTGACATAGAACCCTTCTTGAGACTTTGCAGCTTCAACTTGTGTTGCATTCTTCTTGCTTAAGACCGGCTAGCAAAATTAAGAGCCAGAGCTTCCCACATCTCCTTTGAGCTGTTCAAACTAACCATCAACCCTAAAAGGTTCTCAGACAGAGAGGATAGAATCCATGAAGCCAATAATTGATCTTGCCTCAGTCAGGCATCATACACCAAACTGGGATTTTGAAAATTGTTTCCCTCTTCATCTGTGGTCTCTGTAAACTCCTAAGGTGGCTTTTTTTTGCCATTGATGAAGCCTTCAAGGCCATAACCCCTGATAGCCGTGAGTAGTTGCTGCTTCCATATGAGATAGTTGTTTTCTGTCAGTTTTGTGGCTACAAGCTGATTTTGGGGATGAACAATTTGGATTTGAGATGTGTTGTTTGGATCACTCGTGGAAGACATGGTTGATGGTCTTTAAAAGAGAAAAGAAGAAGATTTTGGTGATGGATCAGAGCCAGGCCGAGCCTGCTCTGATACCATGTTAGGAAAAGCAAAGAAAAATTCTATGGCAGAAATGGTAATCACTCATTTTCATGTTGATTTTCTTTGATTGCTCAATCATAATGATTGTTATAGACTCATGAGGTATATATACCAAGTAGAGAGTATTCTAGAATCTAAGGAAAAAGTTAAAAAGAGCAGTACAAATATGCAGAGGTAGGCAACGGGTATATCAACTAAAGGACAAAAGACCCTAACAAACTTGTCCTTCAAGACAGCTGTGCATGGCTGCATGTGGGCTCGTAGATGGGCTTGCATGTGGGCTGTGAACAATATTATCAAGGCTACAAAGGTAAGAGCCCATTACTTTATCACAACCACTTCTTAACCAACAAAGGATAAAGAGTTGCCACTTGGGGTCAGAAACATCACTGCCCCTTACAAGCTAACTTGGCTAACAAAGCATTAGAATTACAGTCGAAAGCAAAAAAATGGAAAGAACAACTACAAAAGGAGTTAGCTAATCCATAAACATCATTGGCAATTACATTAACTTCCCAGGGAAAGGAAGATTTTTTCCTCAGTTTCAACACCAAGCTCTGGTTATTTAGACAACAATAGATTTTATCAATATTCCTCTTCTTGCCTTCCCCTAGTGCCCATCTGAGTGTCCTCAACAATGCTTCTTCTTGAGAACCTGAGAATTTCTTGGCTGCAGACCAAGTATCCCAAGTTGTTCCCTCCTTCCATAGTATCCCAGTCATCCCAAGCCATCCACTTTTAGAAGAGTGGGCACTGAAAGTAAGGACCTGTCCTACCCCAAACTCAGACTCTTCCACAAGTGCAGGTTTACTAGTACCCTCCCCTTTCAGCTGAGATTTATCAAGTTTTAGAGCAGCTAGATACTCTACTCATTCATCTTTTGCTCCTTTGAAAATTTCCTCCTTCTTGACCCTCATTTTTTTCTTAAAAAACTCATAGATTTCTAGTCTTCCAAAACCACCATAAAAGGTATGCCAAAAGACTAGTTCTATCAGACAAATAATGCTTTGTACCTACAGTATTGATGGAATGCCACAACTCTCTGACGTTGAACTGGGTTTGATCTGTTCCATTCTACTTGATTCCCATAAGCTTCCAGCATGTTAAGTATCTTTAGTATCTTCTCCACGAATCTCACACCTCTCATCACCTTGTAGCCCCTTCCTTGCCAGTTGGCTTTTGACGCTCAGATAGCCATGCCATAGCCTCAATCTTCTGTTATTCTATGTTTTACAATTTAGGTGAAGAGATTGGATCAAAGTAATTTCAATTTTTAAAATCGAATTGTGAGACTCAATTCTAATTATTAAATAAGGACAAAACGTGTGGTCATGGTTTAATCTTTTAACTTTTTTAGTTATTCTAATAATTGACCTTCGGTGGATTTGACCCTTGACTAATAGCATTGAAAATATTAACTTATGGATTCTACTGGCGGTCACCGATCGCTTATTTAGAGCTCAAAGGACCTTCGAGCTTCCAGCTACTTGTTGTCTTCCTTAGATCTTGTATTATCCTATAATAAAACTGGATGGTTGATTCTAAAATTATCATATTTGAATGAACTCAAAATAACATCTAAGAATTATTTTCTTACAAATATTTAATTAAATACCACAATATAAATATTTAAATAACAAAGCGAATATACTAAAAAGTAAAAACAAACAACAAAAATATAATAAGATAAGTCATAATTTAATTTTAAGCATATACATTGTAAATGTTTTTTTTTTAATTTAATTCTAACTACTAGATCTGAACTTTTTATTCTAAAATCTAAATGTCAAATACCAAAAAATATAATGATATAGTAGACTTGGACCGATATATATTGCACTATTCAGCTTAGGACTTTGCATTTTCAAACTTTTAATTTGAAACCATTATCAAAATTTTTAGATTTTAGTCATTTAAAAATATAACTCTAATCCCCAAAAAATACAAATTTTTTAATATTTTATTGTTTAAATGTTGTTGTAGAAATATATCGTGAAATAGTACAAAATAGCGTAAAAAGCGTGCTATTTCAACATTTTGCGTAAGCTTCAAGAATAACGCTAAATATATAAAGTTACATCGCGTTTCTTAAAAAAATAATAATAATAATAATAATAATATAACTAGGTATTTAAAAGAATGGATTGGACGCATTTTCTTATCGATGAATGGTCAAAAAAACGTTTTAATGCTCTGTCAAAATTCCTTGTTTGGTCGGTCTGGTTGGCATGAGATCCCTCATTCGCCCTTATGTAGCTTTCTTAATTTGGTCGTAAAAAATAATCGAAAAACGAAAGACATAGCACCCAAAAAATAATTTTCATTTGACACATAAAAACGAAATACAAAGGACCAAACAAATTAATTTTCATTAGACACGTATAAAGAAAGGTAAGGAGAAGAGGATTTTATATATTAAAAATAGAAAAATCATCAAAAACCATTTTAATATAAGAAATTATACACGAAGAATTAATAACGAATAAAAAATTAATATATTTAAAAATATATTTATAATTTAAATTAACCAAGTATTTTATAATTTCAAAAATACTAATAGGCATAGATAAACCTACATGAACTACTTTAACACATATAAAATTTAACATATATAATTAGAAAGCCACATAAACGACACATGTTTTTACGTAGTAACAGAATTTTGATTGATATTTATGTTATAAGTTCAAAAAAATCCACATTTATGAATAAAGAATGATGGATTAATACAAGGTTTTTTTATTTTTATTTTTTTTTTCAAATTAAGGATTATTAATACAAGTTAACTCAATTTGTTTTTTTTCTTATATCTCACTTTTATGGTTTTCTAGTTCAATATAAATAACCTTTATTTTATTTTATTTTTTTTCACTCTATAGTTCCTAAAAAATANAAAAGAACAGGTACATTGAGGAACTCGACCACTCATTAAACTGCGATAAATTTTGTACACACGATGGTTCATAAGTCATAACTGATTGAGAGTGATGTATAAACTGTTCATATAGTACTAAAGAGACTACTTATTTATACCCTTCTACTTATGTACTTCACTAGCATTTATTTTGAGCTTTTCCAAACACTTATGGAGAGAGAAAAAAAAAAATTGAAATGAAGATTATTGAGGTGAGAAAAACTAAATTTTATTTTTACAAATGTCAGATTATTCTGCTTCTAATTAGTGTTTTAAATACCGTAGTAGTAATCATATTCGGACGAGTCATCGGTATGCAGTCCAACCGGTTTTCTTTTAATTACAATATATTTTATCAGTTTTAATAAATATTAAATTAATTTATTTTTAAAATATAAAGAATGTGTAAAACTAATTTTAATAAATTTAAAAATTAATTAAAATTTAATTACAGTGCAAACATATTAAAATTAATTGTAAAACTTTCAGTTTATATAAATCAATTAATAAATATATATTAAAAAATTAATATTATTTTAAAATCCAGCATAAATCAGTATTTTGATCAATATTTTCCAATTAAACCGATATTTTTCGGTATGAAAGCGTAATAATTAAACTAATATTTTGGCAAAACGGTATTTAGAGAGTAATTGTATCAGTCTGACCACCGTCATCCGGTATTACTGATAATATCGGCCGGTACGATACAGTATTTTAAACATTGCTTCTAATCATTGAAATGTTTTAAATCTTGGATTATATCATTTAATTATTTCTAAATAAATTTTTGTTTGGGATAATCTAACCGTCAGATGAACCTACAAATAATTATACTTTCTTAATAATGTGAAATATTATATTTTTATTATATTTCTTTTTAATATATATTTTACTTACAAAGTATGTATATCACTTGAAATGGTATGATTGTCTAACGTTATAAGAATAGCATTAATGTAATACCTTGTATACATAAACAAATGAGATTCATCAAAACTCTTAATTTAACATATTTCAGCACTTTTGATTGTGAATTATCACTTTCGTCAAAGATAGAAATGTATGCAAATTAATTAAACATCTTTTTCATGTTTCTCATTTACAATTCTATGTATTACTTAATTCTCCACATGTTTTCTTGAAAAATAAAAAGTGATGATGAGGAGTTAGGTGAAAAGAAAGTAGGATTGGTCAACAAAAGAAACCATTAATTTTCAATGAGAATGGGGCAACTTCACGTGATTTTCTTCTACTCATTTATTGGTATAGATGCGTTTGGATTAGCCATATTACAGTTTTTACCCCACAGTTTGAGTTTCACTTGTTTTGGCAAATTATGGAAGCTTTACTTAAAAGGTGGTTTACTAAGGACCAACTACACATTTTTCTATGGCTCTCAAATTTTTGGGCCCTATTTATTTATATACAGATAATCTATCATATAGTATTGTTAGAATATCACTGAGTTGTCTAGAATATAGACTCACTAAGTTTAATGGGTTACTCCTACTTTCACCAATTGGTTTTGGGATGTAATCCTACTTAAATTTCATATGGGCTTTCTCCGTTTATGGTGCGCTTCATGTTAGTGGGACCGCACCTATTTTTTCCAGTTTCTTACAAGTATAACAAAATTATTATTTATGTTAAATTTTTTTAAGTAATTATTAAGCCCAACTCCTGAGAACATACGGCACTAATTTTTGTAAGTTTTATTTCATTTTTACAGAAAATATAAATTAGTATAGTGTAAGAAGTATGGTAATTACAAAAACTTTTTTTTGTTTAAATTTGATTAAAACCCTGTGAAACAGTCTGGGAATTATCGAGCACTTTCTAAATGAAAATGATATATATTAATAAAGATATAACGGTGCGGTTTGGTGGAAAACTGAAATCGAACCGCACCGCAAAAAATCGAAAACCAAAAACGAGAATTTGTTTAACAAACAGCACTGCAAGAGAAGAAAAAACAGAACCGAACCAAACTGAATTTTTCGGTTGTGTTCGATTCGGTTTTTCGGTTAACCGCAATTAAAAAGGCTAAAAACAAATCATGTTGCAAGACTTCAATTTTTTTCAAAATTGGAGTAGTTTAATTATAAATTGTGATGTTAATTGTTGAAACTTTCAAGCAAAAAGAGTGGTGGTACAAATATAATGACACTTTTTTAAGCTACTCGGTGTGGTTTGGTTAAAACACTGTTCGGACACAAAATTGAACCGCACAGAATTTTTCGCAAATTTTTAAAATCCAAACTACGCTGCAAACCGAACACCGTAAAAACTATACCGAACCACACCGAATACATTGGTTCAACTCACTCAAAGGATCACAATTTCATTAATATATATATTGCATTAATTTTCCTGGGACGGAAATGAGTTGTAATGCGTCAGAATTGCAATTAAAAAATAAATAAAAGTGTTGGGTTTGGGGAGAAAAAGTTATGGGCCGGAATGATGGAGAGGATCTACTCATTAATCATTATATATGTGGAACAACTATTTTTAAGTGCTTTAAATTTGTTTCTTGGGTCTTCTCACTCATAATTGAGTAAGAAAAGCATATATAGGACTATACCACAGAGAGTAATTAAAAAGAAAAAAAAAATTGTGGGCCATCTGAAATCATTTTAGAAAAATTTAAAAGCAGAAAAATTTATTAGGAGAGAGATAAAGGGAGGTATAAATGCAAGATTTCCTTGGTAGTGGCCTTATATAAAGAGAGTAAAGAGAGGTTGGGATTTTACTTCTTTTGAAAATGTTTCAAATAATTTTGTAAAAAATATAAAATTAAAAAAAAAAAAGAGAGAGAGAGAGAGAGAGAGTTTTATAGGCATATAGCAATAGTATAGGTGTTGAAAAATAAAAATAAGGCAATGGAAGAACAGCTCAACTCACTCTCAGTAACTCATCTTCTTCAACACACTCTCAGAAGCCTTTGCATTCATGACAACTCTCAATGGGTTTATGCTGTTTTCTGGAGGGTTTTGCCAAGAAACTATCCACCTCCCAAGTACTTCTAAATAATTACTAATATAAATTCCTTACATTTTATTCTTTTAGCAAATTTAACTTCTTTTAAACTCCTACATGTTAAAATTTACCTTTTTTTTTTTCTTATTTTACTTTTTTCGTTCTAATTTTTTGATATTATTATTTCTTATATATATTATATATATAGATGGGATAGCCAAGGAGGAGTGTATGACCGGTCACGAGGAGTGAGGAGAAACTGGTATATATGTTATTGAAGTCCATAAATATGCAATTAATTAATCTTGCTTAATTATTACTTTGTGATTACTATACTGCTCTAATTTATTCTCCTTATTCAGGATATTGGTTTGGGAAGACGGTTTTTGCAATTTTGCTGCCTCAACGGCTGAGATCGATGCAGCGGGGAAAGAATCAACGGTGTACGACAATTGTAATAATTATAATCAACAATATAGCCAAGGCTTGCAGCCTGAGCTGTTTTTCAAAATGTCCCATGAAATCTACAGTTATGGTGAAGGGTAAGGGTTGAAGGAAATGGTTTTTTTAAAAAAATACTAAGATAGCTGGATATATATTTTGTTTCCTTTTGATTTTTTTTTTTATTTTATTTTATTTTTTTATTTTATTTTTGGTTAGATTGATTGGAAAAGTAGCTGCTGATCACGGCCACAAATGGATCCACAAAGAACCAAATGATGAAGAAATCAACTTCTTATCTGCATGGCATAACTCACCTGACTCTGTAATTAATTAATCACTAGCTAGGCATTTATAATTAGCAACAACAATTTATTACTATTCTTATATTCCCATTTTTTTTTGTTTTGTTTTTTTTTNTCCTTATTTTGGTTTGTCATTAATCAAAGTTATTATTTTTTGGGAAAAAAGCAGCAGCCCAGGACATGGGAGGCTCAATTTCAGTCTGGTATAAAGGTACTATATATGCACCAGCTAGCTCAAATAGCTCAACATAAAACTACAAGAATATCAATAAGAAAAATATACATTTGTTAAATATGTAACTACCAATTTATATATTTACATGTGTTTTCATATTTATTATTATAATGCAGACCATTGCTTTGATTGCTGTTAGAGAAGGTGTTATTCAATTAGGAGCTGTTCACAAGGTTCTTCACTCTCACTTTTTATCTTCCCCCAACCAAACCACACACACTTACTAGAAATAGGAGTTCAAGTGCAAAATGTCCAAACTAACCCTTGGAAACAAATTTTTTGACATAAGTTTAGGTTATTGAGGACTTGAGCTATGTAGTGCTACTAAGGAAGAAATGGAGCTACATAGAGAGCATCCCAGGGGTATTATTGCCACATCCATCCTCCACATCAGCATACCCTTTGACCATCAGAAATAGTGATCACCACCAATTTATAAACAACCACCCACAAGCACAAGCAGAGCCTAATTGGCACAATAATAATAATAATAATAATAATTTCAAAACCCCACACAACTACTTTGACCACTTTGCCCCTCACACCCCCATGAAGATGATCATAACCCCATCCATGAGCAGCCTCGATGCCCTCCTCTCGAAACTGCCATCTGTCATGCCCTCGTCGTCCGTGGGGCCCACAAAGGAAGAGAATATTGAAGACGATGATGGGAATGCCCACTTTGGTAATTATCATCATGATTTGAATGTGAATAGTCATGACATGGATAACATATAGTATGTTCTGATTAATGTTGTTGTAGTTGAGTTTGATTGGAAGATTTGAATGTGTTTGGGGAGTATGAGGAGTTTTTTTTTTAAGTGCTTGTGATGGGTTGCTGTTGTCTGATCAAGGTTGTCACATTTACTCTAGCTTGGCAATATTAAGATATCACATTTTGAGGCTTTTTAATTTGTAGTTGTTTTGGTGAGTCATAAGTTTGTTTGATGGTGTTGTAGCTTGAGAGTAATTTCATATCAAATTATGTGTGAGATCTTAAGTATGTTGTTATTCGAATTCGATCTAGGTGGTGTTGTTTTGCAACTTTGGAGGCAACAATTTATTATCTTAGGTTGGATATGTTCATAAATTCCAATATTTAGTTATATGAATAATGGATGTTTCATTAAAGATTTATATCATTTCTATAAATGTCAGTGTTATTATACAAACTAGTATTCAATCCGGACGAATCCACATATTTAAATAAAATATTATAAGTTGTATATATGTACATAATATTAAAAGGGAATTAAACCTTAATATATACATGCATTTTCTTTTACATGCTCTCCCATCAAGATATTTCATTTTTCACCCCACAACTCACGAAATTATATGTCATATAAATATCGCGTATCCAAATGAATTGTATAATTAACAACTATGCGATATTTTGTCGTATATATACCAACACATATCCAAATTGAATGTATAGTTAAAAATTAAGTGAAACACATTCGCATATTTGTTAATTGAATATCCAAATCAACCGCATAACGCTTGATATGCGAAATTATTCTGCATATATAGTAGTTACATAACCAAATTGATAGTCACATATTTATCATTATGGAACATTTGTTCGCATATTTTACGAGTCGCATATCTAAATCGGACGCATGGTTAACAAGTATGCGAAACACTTACGCATATTATTTAATCGTGTATCTAAATACTCAGCATAATTTACCTTATGCAAGAAAGATTCGCATATCCAAAATGAACATCGTATATTTAGGATTATACGAATTTTTTTCACATAGTTTTTACAACTCATATATCTAATTCTATAACGCCATATAATTAATGATTATGCATACAAGTTCGCATATTCACGAATCGCATAATTTATAATTATTCAAATCAAAATTATGCGAAAATTATTTCCCATATACAATTACCTCATATCCAAATTGATCGTCGCATATTTATGATTATGCGAAATATTTTCGCATAGTTTACAATTCGCATGTCCAAATCGGATGTATAGTTAATAAATATGCGAATTAAAATGGCATCATTCCAACAATTTCCATCAATGGCATCTTGTACATGTGCAAATAAAAAGGTAACCAACAACAAGAGGAAACATAGGATTGAAAAACTTACTCAAACATACTAATTAAGATTCATACTAATTGTTATTTATAAAGTAACATACATGTTGATTTTGTACGGCGAATCTATACCGATGTACCGGTAATATGTCTGGAATAGGTTGACTGCTTCTGGACGCGACATGAACAGATGTGTCGACGCTTGTGTCTCCTCATCAACATATGTATAAACTATATATTTACTTTCCAAAGTCAAGTGTAGAATCTAGATAGCCACATCTCTACCCTCGAAACTATCTCTCCAATTCATCTGTATAGATATACACATGTTGTCGAGTAGCATTGTCTTCCGGATGTTTTTCCTGGGTCGCAGCCAAAATTACTGCTGGTTTTGCTTGAGCAGCAGTTATATCACGTACAATATCTTTAGATGAAGCGCTAAGTCTGGTCATCTGTCGATAATTCTCAGGATATATATCCAATGCATGATTATGGATTCCTTTAACACCAGGACTTACACGGATCCCCCAATATGTAGATCGTGTCACCTGTTGGACTACTATCCGAAATGGACAATTGCACGCTTTAGTACTTGAACTTCTTCCAACTCGGTCTAAATCTCCAAAACTGCTTCTGTAACGTTCTCCTCGTGCACATCTCAACAACTTCATCCTTCCACCTTTTTTATATGAAGAAATGATCAATTCAAAATCATATTGAATTGTCATTTCTTTTCCCCATCTAATAGCTTAGGCATCACAATCAAATACTTCCTCCATAATGAAAACAGTATTGTAATCAATACCGTCCTCTCCAAAATCTTTGAATGACACCTGCAAAATATTACGATGTTAAAAAATACTAGTATATTTCGCAATTGAGTTGTACTAGCTTAAATCAAACATAATAATTTTTAACATGAAAATTCAAATAATTTTAAAAATAATGATTTCAATTAGATAATAAATTCTAATTATTGAGTATAAAAAAACAATATAACCATTATAAATATTGTTTACTAACAAAACTATACAATAAATATTATATAAATAATTACAAATATTTATATTTATATTTTAACATAACACTTTTTACAAAAATAAACATTTATCTCTAGTACTAATTAATTTACAAATAATATTAAAAATAATTCTATAATATAAAAAATTATAATTATATCCTAATAATTTTTAGCACTTCAAATTTATCAACTATATAACAAAATACTAATTATCTATAAAAAAAAATAATATATCATTTATAATTATTGTCTACTAACAAAAATATATATTAAATAATATAAAGATTTATATTTATATTTTAAAATAATACTTTTTCCATAGATAAAAAATTATTTATAATACTAATTAAATTTCGAATAATGTATATCAATTCTAATTTAAAACATAATAATTTCTAAGTTCTAACATAATAATAATAATAATAATAAAAATCAATCAGATAATCAATTCTAATTTTTTTTTTTCCGGAACGATAGTCAATTCTAATTTATAACATAATAATTTCTAAGTTCTCAAAAAATAATAATAAGTAAAATAATAAATTCTAATTTATAACATAATAATTTTTAAATTCTAACATAATTTTTATAATAAATAAAAAAAAATAACCCGACCGGCCGGCCATACCGACGGACTTGGGTTCGTACCTCGTCATAGCTCATTTTCGCCAGAAATCGCCGAAATTTCAGAGAATTCATGATCTTTTGAGTTTTTTTTGGAAAAATGTCAGAGGCAAAGCAGTCCAAAGGGAGTGGTACGTAGTAATAAAATGGGCGGTGTTTAGTAACACCCTTGTACGTAACATACTAAAAAAAATATTATCTTTTCAACGTTTTCAGTTTAACATCCATGCATATTGCATTGCTTATATGAAATTCTTAAAAAAATAGCAACTGACTGCTAGTGAATCTATAAATGAAATTAGAATATTCCATCTTCGACATGAAATGTTAGTTTTAATTAGTTGAACCTCAGAAGACTAATGGTATAATCATGTCTCATGTCACTTTTAATTAGTTCAACCTCAGAAGACTAATGATGTAATCAATGTTTCATTCGCATGCTACAAACATTTTTATTCAACAATTCTTGTCAAGTATTTATTCGTGGCCAAAAAATTTCATCCGAGAAAAATGTTAACGAACCTAGCCTAGAAAAAACCATTTGGTTAGGTCTATAATAATTAATAATAATAATAAAAAAGAAAATATTGTTACTTTTCAGTACATAACCAAAGGTGGGGACCCAAAAAAAAATAAAAAAGACAAACGTGGGTAAAGCTTCCTCTTTTTCTTTTTTGGGGTGTAGATGGAGACATACCACAATGAAAATTCTGGGTATTGCCTTGCTCCACATAAAGCATTAAATCTATTCATCTCAGAAAGGATTTTAAATCAGACATACACCTTAAACGAGTATACTTGCACCAACTTCCAACTGAAGATTCAGTGCACAGGTGGATAACGGAAGCAAGAAATAACAGGGAAAATAAAAAATAAAAAAATAAAAGAGAGATTTACAAGTGGTTACTGGGGGAAAAAACTAATGATGAAATGATGAACATAGGAGGTTTACAAGTGGTTTTGCAGATAACAAAAGAACTCAGCCCAGAGACTAAAGTCTTTAATTTCTACAGAAAGATAAACACAAAAACAAAGAAATAAGACATGATGGACCGAACCATCCAATTGAAGAAATATACATTACANAAAAAAAAAAAAAAAAAAATGTCGCACGACAAGCTCGCCTCACAAAGCTCATATGACATCTAATCTCAAGAAACAAGAGAATATAATCAGCATAAAGATACCTCTAATTGCTTGTAAGCACACCTCAGGAGGCAAAAATCTAATTCCAACAATTGCTTATATATCTTTCTCAAAGTAATATACAAAAAAAACCGCCTTTTAGGGAAGGAAAGGAAAACCAAATAATCGAGACAAACAAAATCATTATTTTCTTCCCCGCAAGCAATGGCTGACAAGAAGATGCATTAATAAGAGATTGCATGGTACCAGGAAGCCAAAAGCACTTTCAAAAATCACGTGGGAAATTGTTGATTTGGCCTTCCTCTAAAACATCTTTGCCTTTTGCTTTGTAGCTTATCCTTATCCGCATTACCAGGGATTTCTAAGAGCCAAATAACATTTCAGTAATATGCACACAATTTTATTCCACTGTCATTGAAACTTTTGTTTCTGCTTTAGAGCAAAAGATGCTACAATGCATTCGTACTTTTCGCTAGCAATAAATGAGTGAAGAAAAATGCGACCACGATGTAGCTTGATAATCTCAGACTTACAGTTGATTTAATATAGACCACGATACATTGCTCAGCTAACATGAATTGCAAGAAGATTAAAAGTTGTGTGCACAAGCAGATTCTTACCTTGCCATGCTGGCTGTTCGTAATACGTAGTTTTTGTGTAACTGTTCCGTTGCTGCTTGCAGGAAGTTCATGATTGCTAGCTGGATCCAGATGCAGTTGAAGAAACTGTGGATCGGCCGATTGACCGAATAAAATAATTTAAAACATCATCAAAAATAGAGAAACCTTCATCTCACAGGAATAAAGATTTACTTATTTCTCACGCTAAAACTTTTACCGTCTCCTACCTCATCTAAAAATATAATCTTCGAAAAACCATGGTGAACCCAATGACTTGAATAATAATACAAGTCCATTACTAATCAATTAATTATGTGCAAAAGTCCTGTGATTCTTCAATGTTCACGTTATAAATCTCTACAAAATTAATGATCGTTGGCCCGCGTAAATCAATAAAGAGATTTCCATTTATCGATTAATAATTACATTCCAATGTCGAGTCGGGACAATAAAATGTCATTATAACAGCAGCAACCAAATTTATCGCCTATTACTTCATAAAAGTCAATACTGTTTGAAAAAACGAGAACACGTACAAAAGAAGAAAGAGAAACACATTCATAAGACTCCATCTTGTGCAAGGACATATGGAAAACATATAAATTATAATAGTACACATTTAAATTACCTTCGGGACTGCAGCCTGGAATACAAAATTCGAGTAGGTATCAGGCGACTTGTTTGAAAACTGAGCCTCAATTTGTGTGGTCTGCGGATTTTCTGGCTCCTTGGAGAAGTTGAAAGTCACTTTCAAGGAGTCGCTCTCGAATGCAACTATTGATAGGGATGCTGGGCCATTGGATTTTGCAACTGAAAGCACAGACATAAAAAGATTTTTTCTAACCCAAAAAACAAAAAGGAAACAGTAATTACAATAATAAACTATAACAAGATAGATTGATGTGATAGACATACCAGGCACCGATGGGCTTGGTCCAAAACCATCCAACAAATCCATCATTGAAGAAGTTGCCACAGGTGAAGAGGACTTTGCTGAAAGAGCAGATGGAGATGATAAAGTATTTAACATACTCTGTGCACTGTTGTTATCTTGACCAGATGACAATATATCAAGCATGGACGAGCTACTTTGCACTGGAGGAGAAGGAGATATGTCAAGAATGGATGAGCTGCTTTGAGCTGCAGGTGATCCAATTGACAGAAGGTCCAGCAAGGCGTCTGTTTTGCTCCTTTGGGCCTGATTTGTTCCTGTAATATAAAAAGGCCGAATAAAGAACACACTTTGTAACCATAGGTGTTTTACTTGATTCTATTTCCACCCATTAAACCTATAGCCTCCAATCGACGAGATGCATGGTGAGTTTACCAGAGAACAATCAATGATATTTGGAAACAAATTTTTTTCTCTACCAATAAATAGAGGGAAAAAAACACCTTCAGGTTTGAAACCTTCTTACATTTCCCCCTTCCTACCAAAAAAATGTTTTTCAAAAGCCCTGATATTTACAAAAGATATTACAATCATCCCCACACATATTAAAGACAGCTAAAAGCATGTGAACTTTCATAATTTTGAAGAATTCTGGTACTGTCATAAATGTTAAATTGTTAAGAATCCCAAATTTATAAATATTTTTAAGTTGCTCGGATAAGAAAAATGAAACCTTCAGAAGCTGTGGATAAATCAACCCCGAGAAGATCCTGAATAAAGTCTCCACCAGAAGAGCTGAGTGCTGGGACGTCGTCAGAACTAAGATCAAGTAAATCAACAAGAGGAGCTGAATTGGATTTGGCAACACCATTTGGCAGTTTGGGCAGAGCCCCTTGTGAAGTTGAAACAGCAGCCGACACAGAACCGGCCCTCCTCCCACTATAAGTTGCCTCGTCAAGCACTGGCATCCTCTCAACCAATGCTGACCTGAACGGAAGAAATAGAATTTAGAATCATGCACATACAAGAAAGAAAAAATAGATGCCAGAAAGCCTGTATACTTACCTTATTTTCCCATGCTTCTCGATGATTGAGTTAAATTCGATGGCTCGTTGTTGGAGCTCAAGGACAAGGCTTCCCTTCTGATGAAGTATGATATCATTTATCCTCCTATCATAAGTTACAGAGATCTTTGATAAAGTAACCAACCAAATTCAACTAAAGATATGGCATTACTGACATAATAAGGACAAGTTCATGCAACAGCTGAAGGTTTTTTTTTTTTTTTCCATAGTTTTAAATAGAGAAATAGCGATGAGAGGTGATTCGGCCATGGCCTGGCCATGAGGTGGGAGGCAAGGCCATGGCGAGGCCTCGGCAACATACAACAACAACATAGCCTTTTAGTCCCAAGCAAGTTGGGGTAGACTAGAGATGAAACCCAAGAGAACCAATGGTAAGAGGAACACAAAAAAGGCAAAATGTAAAACATTAATATAGATGGTGAGCTGCATATTTAAATTCTAATCGCTAAGTCAACCTCAAATATCTCCCAAGAAGACAAGAACACAAGTCACAAGTACATAAAACAAGAAAAATAGGATCGGAAAATACCATTTAGAAACAAAAATTAAAATAGATGTAGAAAAAAATAAAATAAAAGGCAGCCCAATTTGCTATTAGTAAAATATAAATGTGATTACTATTTCCCAATAAAAAATAGAAAGAAAAGCAGCCGAATTAAGTTTATGCCGGGTGAATCAAGTAAAATAGAAATGAAAAAGACAATATTGTCCCTAAAAGCAGCCTATTTAATGGAAAATTTGGACCTAAAATTGCCCTTGACCTGTTTGCCATTACAGGTTGCCACATAAAGTAAAAAGTGAAAAACTAAAATAAAGGAATCTGAAACGGGAAAATAGCAAAAGAAAAGGAACAGAAAATGAAAAGAAAAAAAAAAAGGAAACCGAAAAGACCACAATACAGGGGGGAGCGGCAGTCCAGGAGCGGCACAGCGGCAGGCAATGGACAGGGAAGAGGTCTACTGATGGGCCTTCCAGTTTTTGGATCCAAGTAGCTTATCAAGGTATTTGTCCCTAATCTAAGAATCCCTAGTTTTGGTCCAAGGAGAGCAGCCCGATTTCAGATCCAAGATTTTATTTTTTTTTTATTTTAATTAAAATGTAACTGGGTGAGGCACTCCTCTGCACTGCCTTAGGAGAGAGACATTGTAGGCGCAGCAAAGTGCCCTCCTCGGCGACCATCATATTATATACAAGTATAACTACGAGGATCAAAACAAAACCAAAAAGCAACATGAAAAAGAAATTCTGCACATATATGGAAATTTCCAATCAGTATCTCTATGCAAGACAGCAGGAGATGGTACGTAGAGAAGTATTGACAACATACTTTGAACAGGAAGGATAACGACTCGACAACTTCAATAAAGCAAGCAAACACATAGCTTGAGTTGTGAGATCTGAATGACGGCGTTTCATTGCAGTTTCTACTACATCCACCACATCGGTCTCTGTTACCTGTTCCAGAAACAAAATTATCAAAGCTGTGCAGGGAAAATGAAGACTTTCTGAATCACTATGACGCTAGATCAGAAATATTTAAGTTAAATCCCATCTTCATCGTTATCACTTAGCTTCTTCAGAATTATCTCTTACATGCTAATCAAATTGGATTAGTTAACAAATAATACCGATGTGCTTCGCATTACAACAGTAATATTTCAGCACAATGCCCATGAAGTTGGATGCTTATGCAAGGAACCTTATTAATTAGCAAACATACTAATATATACCATGAATTACCATTGTAATTAATTATTGACAAACCATAAAACATGTACAGATATGACAACATTTATAGGCTAACAGATGATTGCTAAGGTCAAGGCCTAAAACTTCAAAAATATAGCAAAGATGCTATGGTTCATGCATTGCAGACGGACACCATTTCATAATGCTCAAAACCAACCCCATAACCGAAATATCATGATTTAATCATTTGGTTCAGATAATTCTCAACTCTAACCCTATAAGTAGGACCACGTGGCCCAAACAGAATCCAAATGAAAATTAGTGGCAATCTTGACAAAGAGAAACTATGGAGTGACCAACACATTGATCAGAACCAACACAAGAGTAAGATTGGGAGAACTGCCAGCCTTCAACATTTTCCAATTGGTATAATCTCATTGGAGGACATTGTACACACTTCCTTCTTGTCCAGGAGTTTGATGGGACACAGACAGAGACACGAATACATGATAGAAATTTTCAACTAACCATTGTTTACAAAGTTTCTAACCTAACGTACTTATTGCTCAGCCAATCGCATTGTGATCAGCAAGACTACTTGGTGTCAATTGAAAGCATAAATATACATCACTAATTAAGAGGTTAAGTTCAAACATTGCATGTCCGCACAATACATGCAAATCTAGAACGTTTATGATCAAAATTAAGACAATTAGCAGAAATCATGAACTCACAGTTATAGGATCCTCAACACCAAGCATGCCGGCTTTACTGACCAACATCTCCCCATATTCACCAATGCACCAAATAGCAACTCGGGCCAGAATTTCCTGTTATGAACAGAAAATTTAAGATAAATATCAAGGCCTACATATATAGTCAATCGAGCTTTCTGAAAAAATTTAAGTCACAGCGGCGTTGCAGCAATACCTGTTCACCAGATGATTGCACTGCTTTATACAGAGCTCTAACAGCATACCCATGAAGGTCAGAAGCATTCGTAATTACAATGATAAGACCATGCCACACTTCATCCTCTACATAATTTCCTGCCTGAAACATTATTACACAATCAATTCTCTCATGATGGAGTGCATGCATAGTTTATATGCACGATTCATGGCCATCTCCATTTTCCTTTTACATTTTTTATTACCGGTGTTGGCATATAATAGTAAAGACGGTGTGTATTACACTATTGTTTGGTACCACGACTCTGAACAGCTGTGATTGTACACAATGCTTGCGCACATACATCTCAATGCATGTGTGCATGTGCGAACTGACAATAGAAGAAGAAAACAGATATTGTTCAGTACTCATAAAATTCTCTCCATATGTTTCACTGATTATATCAATAATATACAATTCTACTTCTCTTTATGAAAGGATATACTAGGTCCAGCTATGCCCACGGAAGTTTGATAATATAGCATAAGTTTACAGCACTAGTCAGCGACGTGATAAACTATGCACTAGTAAGCCTAAATTGGAAATTCTGGCAAGAGCTTTCATTTGCAAGAACTAGCAAGAGACAGAATAAACATGTGGATGGAATATCTGCAGATTGAAAATTATACATGTTAACATGTACAACTGATTGTGTGAATGAAGAAGATAATACAACATTAAAAACATGACATATGTAAAGCAGTATTTTTCTGAACAGTCGCATATGAGAAGGATGTCGCATTGCCGCTATGAATTCACCATTCCAGTAGACAGCCATATCTCTCCTAACGGAATATTCGTTAATTCACTGTGTAGGTCCATAAAACAAACTGCACTACTATAGAAGTTGCATACCCCAATTGCATTGTGAGTTAGCACCACAAAGGACCAGCAAGAGAGAAACTACTAGGGAGAAAATAAACTGCTATGCTCCAAATAGATCTTTGATCATCATTTTAGATTAGTGATTCAGAAGCCACTTAACATGGTAAATAACCAAGTTCTAGACTATCTGACATACTGCATATAATACTATTTCTATATTTCGTAAAAGACTTGTAAAGGCCATGCTGTTCCCGTCATCATCACGAGAATAAACCCTACATAGAGATCTTTCTTCCAAAGTTTCATAATACACAGATTAGACACTGAGCACTTTATATAATGACAATGCAAGCAGAGTAAGAAGGAAAGGAAAACTGACGTACTAAGCATAACACATGATACTATATTGGGAAACCATCAGAGAAACCTCCAACTTACACGCAAGCTATTAGTTTAAATAGAAAAATAAATAAAATAAAATAAACGTACCTCTGTGAGAACCTTCACCATCTGATCAATATACCATATTTTTTCAGGGGAAAACCTGAAGCATCACAAAGCAGATTAAATAGGGTATGAGCAACAGCAGTATATACAAGAAGGTAATCATTGTTCAAGTTCATAGATTTATTTGTATAGTACAAACATAGGATTTCATAACTACATATGCTTGAAAATTGAGGGAAGAGAGACATTAGGATTATTATGTAAAACGTGACTGTAGAAACTTAAGGTTTTGATGCAACAACATTTTTGTATCAGGTAGAGATTAGTCGGGGCAACTGAATAAAAGGGAACAAAAACAAAGATCATTAACTTTTAGGTTTCTGAACTATTGTTTAAGGACAAGCCAATGTCTAACCAAATAAGACTCGGTGGAATCAATAACCAATAAAAACCGTAAGCTTTTTATACCTGGAAAGTATTATTCAAAACTCTTCTGTGTTTGAGTCAACGAAAAAAACTTCACAGTTTTGGTGGTGTAAAAACACTAGCCCCGCCTAGTTTATAATGAGAATATTTCCATTTTTTTGGATTCAATGCCATGTATTATTCTCATTATACACATAATGGACCGCAAGCCAAACCACAAAGTGGTGACTCAAGGGTGACGAAGTTGAGGAGGATAGGCCGGATACTAGCTTTGCTCTAGTTGCTTTTCTATGTTGAGTGAATCGCTATGGAAATTCAATAGAAGAAGTCAAAAATGCTAGAAGATAATACACATCAATGATCACAACATAAGAATAATAAGACAAAGAGGAGAGCAAATCTTACTGATAACTTCAAATATTCCAACTTACTTCTCCACAATTGAGCAGATCTTGGCCGTGAGATCTCCCTTAAATTCCTCATCACTTACTTCCAGATAATCAACCAGTTCCTTTGTCAAAGACTTTGCATTGCTTTCATTTACCAAAAGATAAACAAGCTCCAAAGCCCTTTTACGAATTGAAGCATCTGAATCCTGGCATAAAATAAGCAAACATAGATAGGCAACACTCGTATCAAATCCTGAAAAAGGGGGTAAATAACTCTATCTTTTCCTAGAAAAGATGCCATTCGGAGTTGGTCGGGGAAAGAAAGATAAATAGAAAGAACCGAGTAGCGAAGGTCATTAATCAGAACTCTGTACAAGGAACTGCACAGACTTCAAGATAATTCATCAACACAACATGAATGTTGATTTGATGTCAAATGTAGGGGGGAGAAGCATAGGAAAAAAATGGCTTATACTTTTAAGATTCTGAAAGTCAACATTTAATAATCAACCAGGGCACCAGACATAATTCCGAAAACCCAAATATTAGCAATTCCGTGCAAATGTTCAAGTCAAAAACCATGCATCATATTTGCATATGAAATCAGTAGAATAAAGAGAAACTCACACAGTGAAATTTAAATTGTACCAATTTTGGTAAAAAGATACCTTCACACATTCTAAAATTGTTGCACGATGCCTCTGCACTGCTTGACTATCTAATGCAATAGCTTTCATCAACATATTCAGTGCTACATATCTGGAAAAAGATAAGGGAAAGTTCCAATTTATCCAACAGTAGCATGAGCCATCAAAAATGGTACCGATTGGATTAATTATAACCAAACTAGAAGTCTAGAACCAAAAGGCTGACATAGAAAATAAAGTAATATTAAGGGTCTGCTTCCCCAAAGGAACCACTGTCTAACCTGGCTAAAAATAAAGGCATTATGAGCGATTTATTTTAGTGGAGTCAAGAAGCACATTTCACTGATTGTGGTCCAACAACTTGTTTGTTTGTATTACTTCCATTTGATCCATTTAGTCTAGAAATAAAATTTCATAGCTGTGGAAACACAAAAATTGATAGTTTTCTTAACAAGTCGACCAAATGAATGAAATTATTACCTAATATTGTTGTCACGGCTGGACAAAAATCTCCCCAAAATATTGACGGCAAGAACCCGTAATCCACCATTATCTTCGATGCTCATGATTGTAGCAACACATTCATAAAGAATGGCATTACCTACGTTTTTATTTGACTCAGTTTTACTTGCCACCTAAATATAAAGGAAACAGGTTCGATATTCAGTTATAGAGTACAACATATCCTTTATATAAGCAGTGAAATTAAGAATATAGTGTCAGCCATGAAAATTGAAGAATGCTTTTATGGACCATAAAAATGGGAAATTCTCTGAAGTGGACCACATTCAGTTATTTTGCCCTTTTTGTACACTGGTTTAGAGAAAGAGAGTACATAAAATGCTCGATTACCTGGGCAAGAATATCGTTCATAGTATCACTGGCATCAGCATCTCCTTGACCCAACACATGTAAAAGTTTGAGCAATCTAATTTGAAGAAAAGGATCCGTGATACCCGAAATATCATACTCAGGTGCATATGGACTGTTTGCAAGATCCCTTAGAACTTTAACCAAGCCATCTATGCATTTCTAGATCAAAAATAAAAGGGAAAAAAACATGGCAGAACATCAAGATCCATCTAAATTGAGATATTTATCCATAATCTGGCTCTGCTTCCTCATCTCCAGAAAAACCCCAGGTTGGGATAGAAAAATTACCTTCCTAAAATAATCAAGTGCCTCCGTACTAACTTTACACATATCTGTACAAAGCTGCACCCCAGTTAATAAAACTCCGTGATGCTTCTCTTTCAGCAAGGCAGCAGCAGGATTTATGAAGTTCTCGGCAAGGTCTGGAACTTTCTTTATTATCCTTATTGTACATAATGCAGCCTGCATTATCACATGGTAAAGTCCTTCAGATCGCTCTTGACTCATGGTCTAAGTAAGAAAACTAAATGACAACATCCACTAAGTAAATATTACTAATTCAATTCCCTCAAAAGGAAAAAATAAATAAATAAATAAATGAAAGAAATACAGTAGTGTCATAATGATTCAGAGACGCTTACTACAAGGAAAAACCATTACCACCATGAGTTACTGAACTACAGTGAAGAAGAGACTTTGGTTTCAAGATGTGCACAAAAAATTAAATAGCCAACGTTAGAATCCCCTAAAGCAGATCACGTACAGCTGGGATTTTATTTTTTAAAATAGTGATTTAACTTAGAATGCATTAAAACTACTACGCAGAGTTCTCAAGATTATACACTACTACCAAATCAATGAGAACTCAATAACTCCCATCATCAGCAATTTGATCAATAAAGCATTGTCAACAATGTGATACTCGGATACAATTTTTACATTATACTGACCCCCCAGACCCCAACCTGTTGGGAATATATTGGGTATGTTGTTGTTGTTGTAGAGCCCAAGTCCAAAATAGCTCTTGAGTTTTTTTGAGATGGCTAACTTTCTAACACCCACTATACTAAAACTATTATAGAAACAAAATTATGTAGCTACTACTTAAAGATCATCACTTGAGTTGTTTGTATTAATTTTTAACTGAAATAAATTATTTCAAACTCCTTTTCATGCTTAAACTTTGAAATTAAATAATAATATTTGTATAATCTACGGTATAAACATCTAACAGCAACTAAGAGTCTACAGTCACTATACTCGTACTCAATTACGTTATACAAATATTTGGAGATGTTCAGGATCATACTTGTTGAGGAGTGAGGGGTTGAAAAACAAGACTTTAATCTTACTGGATGGGCATGTAGACATCAATAGTTTCACAAACAAAACACATGAAAAAACTTCTCTCCTTCTAAATAATGTGTAACTGCATAAGCAAGCATGTTGACAGTTCGGCTCGTCCATTTGCCATGAGTGAAAATTTCTTCCAGCTCATCGTAGTGAACAAAAATCCAAAAAGTTCTTTCACATTCATAACAGGAAAAGTTTGCTATCTAGTGATTATGCTCACTGTTTCAGAACAATAATATTGTCAATGGGTGTACTCAACTCATCGTACTAAAGCATGTAATATACTAATGCAACATTGAAGCTGAAGTTTGAAAAAGACTGCAAAATATATAGGTAACTCCATACAAAGATCCACACACTCAAATCGGACAATCCAGGTGAGAAAATTTTTCATGAACGGAATTCACGAGAAGTCGAGAATTCAGAGACGCTTACTTTCTTCCTGATGTTAGGATCCCTGAACTGAAGTAATCTTTCAACTTCAGGAGCCAGGTCACGAGCCATTTCTGCAGAACATATATTACCCAAGGCACACAGAGCTAGTCCGACAATATACTGGTTCATATGATTTAAATCTCTGGAAACACGTTAAGGTATCTAAAGAAGTTCATAAAATTAACCATAAGTGCTGAACTCCCAATTATATAGAACCAAAGAATTAGGTGCCTTCCTAAGATACTTCACTCTTTTTTATGCGGCTTGGATATGCATAAAACTACTTGTCTTAAAATTACAGAAAATAGATTTCCGAATGGATACTGTTTTATTGAGTTGGTAACAAGCATCAAGACTTCCTGTCTTTCATCAAGAAGCAACATAAGGCCAAGATATCCAATCCTCTTCTCAGGGAATCCTGGAGATGCAATTAACTTTAGGCATTCCATTTGACCAAAGTGTGTTGGATAGCCAAGCATGTGGATGAACATTAGCTTCGCCAAATTGCGATGCCTATAATCTTGGTCGTTTTCACTAATAGCATCTCGAATAGAAGCACATTCTTTTCTTACAACAGCACGCTCCTCTGCTGCAGTTTTGCAAGCACGTATTGCCCTAATCATATCCCTGAAAACAAAAGGAAACATTAATGAAGAATGGCTCAATTTGATAGCCTGAAGTTGATAAACCGCATAAATAAAACAGAACCAACAGCAAAACAAAGACAAGTTTAACTGAGGAATCATAAGGCGTGCATGTTTCTTTGAAAAAGTATCAGCACTACCAGAAACCAAGTAAACTATAAATGTAATGCAATAAAATGAAAATCTGATGTTACTTTGAAGTTATTGTGGAGTGTGATTCTTTAATGACCCAACCAACAAAAAATTCCAGGGAAAATGATAGAGATTGAGAAAGTGGGTTATTTACTCAAGGAAAGGGAAAGCTGAAAGGAATTAAATCAGTGATGCATTATTGGAAGCCCAAATAAAGGGAATAGCAGTAATCTTAGGATCCTGGCCCTTTGGGCATGGAAACTATCAAATCGTTACCTTACTTTTTCTTTATTATCTGATGACCATAAATGGTATACTTTTTACACCTACCTAAAAAAGGGATTGTCCAAAAGAATAATAGAATAGTCCACGAGAAGATGCTAGAAAATGGCAAGTAATTCCAGAAGTAACGAATTACACTATATTAAACTAAATGAAATTACATGAATAAGTTCATCAAACAAGCAAACATCTAAATAATCTTGACATAAATACATAATGCACTCACTAATTGTAAGATTCTAAATCATATATGGAAAGTACATGGTGGATTTCCTATTCTTTCCTTTATCCAAACCTATGAAGCACAATAACATGGCACGCTAAATTTAGTATTTGGTGCCATAACCAATATCATGATTTTGGAGAACTATAAAAGTACTCTACAAATTTGACAAAAAATAATACTTAAGTACCTTAAAACATCTACCAAATTCCAATACAAAAAATACATAATTGACAATGCCAATTTGTGGCATATAGAATCATAAATCTGTATGAGCCACAAAGGTCAATAAAGTCCCTTCTTTAAGGCCACTTTAATCCTTTCACAACCTTAGCTGCTTAAGAGTGCCAGTTCTAAGGTTCAGGGAGAACCATAGTCTTCATCTCTTTGTTTATGGAACTGCCAGCCTGCACAAATCCTTGAGTTGTTCCAGTGACATCCAATACCGATGCAGATGGGTCGAAAAAAAAGGGCAAAAGAAAAGAAATAAAAAAATGAAAATAAAATAACTTCACTGTTAGTTAGGTGAAGGAGCCACTGGTCGCCAAAAACCACCGGAATCAGGTTGTCAGGCTCGCGTGAAGGGAAAGCACAAGCCAATGAGGGGCAAAGAAGTGTGATTGAGATCTATTTGTGTGGAAGAAAAAACACTAAATTGATGCCCTAAAATCAGGTTTAGTGCCTCGACTAAGGCGGTGGTAAGGCAAGCGCCGCCTTTTGCAAGTGCGCCTCGCCACGCTCCATGCCATGGTGACATGATGCGTATCGGGTTTTCGATGGGCCAATGAGCGGCAATCACAACAGCCGATCGCCGAACCACGGGCTAACTCTCGGCGGCAGGTGCTCCGGGCCGCGCCCCAGCGCCAGACCGGGTGACCCGTCAAGCCCGAATGGCAGCAGCCGGTTACGCGGAGGTTCGCGTAGCAAGCACAGACGACATTGAGCCGCAGGCTCGACAAGCAGACGGCGCGACCGAAGAGACAGCGCATTAGGCAGACAGCGCGCGGGTCATCGAGGCATACCGAAGAGACAGCGTGGACATCGACAAGGCAGATCGAGGAGACAGCGCGACTGGCTAGGCAACTGCGCGAGGCAGCACGGCCAGCAAGGCGACCGCGCGAAGCAGCGAGCGCAACACGGGCAAGGCGTGCGCAGGAGATGCGGACGCTGGTGGTGAAGGTGATGTGCACGCGGGCGGCCGAGGATCTCGGGCAGGCGTAGGGAGCGCGGACGTGACGCGCAGGCGCCCGAGGACCTCGCACGGGCATGATACGCAAGCACGCGGGGCCGTGCCTTGCGGGCTAAGATAGCGGATCTTCTATAATTTCACTAGCATTGTGATTTTTATTCCTAGTTTAGTTTGTTTAGGTAATTGGTTATCTGGGTAATTCTTAGGACTTTCCTTAGGACTAGAGTTTAATTCCTCATAGGCTTAGTATTTCTTAAATATCCATGTTATTATGTTCAAATTATTCAAGCAATAAGATAAGAAAAATCGCTCGTATTGAGCACAAATCTCTTGTGATTAACAAGGCCATTAGTATGTGTTTTCACAAACTATCGTGTAGAAGCAAGGCTGTTAGCGCGTGCTTCTACGCAAAACAAGTCCACGGTCATCATGACGCCATAGCATCACCTCTTAATAAGTGGTAAAAATGTTTATCATTGGTCATTTACGTGCCCAAGAGATTTCGACATGAACCCAATGAACAGCAGAAGTCTCATTTTCAAAAAAGTGAAACCAAAAATTAAATAAGCACTCATTAATTAAAGTACTTCAACATGATTGCACACAAAATTATTCTGCCCTGCGGCTCTTATTGAATACACTATGCAAGTGTCAAATATTGTTTTAGTTCCAAACCTTGGCTTGGCTGACAGCTTGTCTTTCCCATGTTAAAATGTTATCCTTTGCATTTCAACTTACACATAAACAATATAATCAGCAGTTTCAAATGTTGTCCAGTATGGAGCAACACCCTTAAAATTCCTATGCTTCTACCGGTCAACCTCTACCTCCCCACCTCATTGCAAATCTCGTCAATTTTCTAGATAAAGTCTATCAGTAACCGCCCTGCAAGTCAATTCGACATCATCCTCCTCCAATTTAGGGCAAGAATATTCAGACTAGCATCATAAATATAACAACATTGTCCTATCCCAACTTATTGTGTACACTTCTTATTCCAAGAAAAAAACTACATCAGAAACTTATCTCCCAATCCCTACAGTTCTAACTATATGCAAGTCCTATTTCATGCTTAATTCGTTCACTGCTCAACATCACTTGATACAATGTATAGTAACCAACCTTCTCAATTCTCCATGTTGCAAGGAGATGCTATTTGGCCAAATTAAAGATGGTTTGAAAACTTATAACTATCACACACATGGGAACCAACTACCACATTGGATCTTCAGACAGAATGCTAATGATGCAGTAGAGAAACACTGCTGCAAACAAATTGCTCAATGTAGTCTTAGAATCCAACTAAAATCTGCCAACAAGAACTTCAGCGACAATTATTTATTACTTCAGTAGTCTAGTGCACAAAGTTTGATCTTACACCAATCTCAAAATTCTAGTATTTTTATAGGTACATTTCTCAATCCTTCCTCAATTCAGTGATCAGTAGATCCATATAATCCTAAAACTGTCCCCTACTATCAGGATACGATGTCATCTGTCCCCATAAAGCATTACAAATTTCAACCTCCAACGATCTATATACCTGCTCAGAGCAATCAAATTCACAAAATGAATCCCCAAAATTGTGCTCTACGAATCCAACTGAACCTATATCAGTAGCCACATCACCGAATATCCAGTTAAACCCAATTATGCTAACGCACTCTGAAGCAGAACCGCAGCTATTTGATCTCCACGCTCGATCCATTACCAGTCGACTGGAATTCAAATATACAAGCAAAAAGACGACACACGCACGCATGGAAGTACACAAAAGAAGAGAAACCATCACTAACCTCAGGCGCGTCCCAGAGGAGAAGGGATTCATGATTGGGTCCCTGTTGAAGCTCCGAGATAGATCTACCAGATCCAGCTGTAACTCTTTTTGAATTCTACTCACACTTATAGCTTAGCCGCTGCCGAAAAAATTGTTAACGCGTACGAGATCAGAAATTAAGCGAGCAGAGATCCAGCGACGTGAAAGAACACAATTTGGATCTGAAAAGTGAAAATGGAGAAAACAGAATGGCTGCTTCGGACAATTATATTAAGTAGCAAAAATAAACTCGATTAATTCTTGTGGCGAAAGAACTTGAGATTGTGAAGTAAACGAGAAAGTGAAATTAGAGAGAACGCCATCTCATGTTAAAATCACAGGTGCGGGTGGCAGGTAGATTTTAGAAGGTGTTGCTAGTCACCGTTTCCTATTGTACCACTTTTTCTTTTGGACTATTTTGTCCCATACATTTCTTTCAAAAACTCTAAAAATTGTAAATTCCCTATATATAGGTGGCGATTTCTGACGAAAATAAGCAACGACGAGGGACCATAATATGTCGGCTGGCTAATAATACTGGCGAACCGCCATCGGCCGGCCGGCGATTGCGGTTGTCAATGGTCAGACTTTTACGATTTTTTTTGTATTTTTTATAAAATTGTTTTAAGATTTTTTTTGTATTTTTTTCTTTCGGAGTTCTTTTACCTTTTTTGACCACAACAGTCCAATTGTAACTGCAGGCTGCAACATTTCGATTTTGACTGTGGGTTGACTCGGGTCTCGGACCGGGTTGACCCGACCTAGATAATTAAAAAATAAATAAAAATCTGATCATCGATTTTCAATTGTTAATTTTTTGGACAGTTGATTCGATCCTGTTTGACCACGGGTTTGATTCGGGTCCTAACTCAATTCAGCCGAAATAATAATAAAAAAATAAATAAAAAAAAAAAGTTAAAATGGACCGTTGGGCCAGGGCTATGAAAATGCATGACCGTGAATCGGGCTGATTAAAATCTAGACTAGGCCCGAACCCGTGGTCAATGAGCTTGACCAGACTGGGTCCGTGGCCATCTCTATCCACAGGCCACAACCCAACAAAATCGAGAAAGTTCCCTTCATTAGAGCATCTTCAATGGTCATTCTATTTTTCTATTTTGTTGCCACATGGCACAAATAATCTTATGTGGCTTGAAAAAATTCTAGAAGGCTTTCTAGATGTAGAAGTCTTTCTAGACAACTTCCATTATATATTAGAATATTTATTTAATTTATTTATCTTCTTCAACCAATTAAATTTTTACACATCACAAATGATACCACAATTAACATTAACCATTGGAGACATAATTTTTAGTTTCATTCTCCATGTCATACAACACAAAATGGACAATTTTTTTAGTGGAGATGCTCTTAGAGCATCTTCAATGCTATGATTGTGAAAGACCATTATTTTTAACACATGTCAATTAGTGATTATAATGTTAATCCACATTGGAATAATGTTAAAAGATTAGAAATTTGAATAAACTAATATCTTCAATGCATAAATTTGATAAGAAGTTATTTGTATAAGTGGACCAATTAAATAATTCATTGACACAAGAAAAATAAATAATTAAAATAAATATAAAGTAAATTAATGAGTCATCATGTTTAACATGGTGTTATATATTAGAAACTGTGCTCAACATTGTCAACATTAAATGACATCTACCTCATCATAAAAAAGTTCACGACAAGATACATTGAAGAAAAAAAATAGTAACACACTTTCAAAAGTTAATGATATGGATGATTTTTTATAATGTCAAAAGTCACGGTGAGGTGCTTTTAGCAATCCACTCTCTTCTATTCACTGTAAAAAGGCAAACCCCAATCGGCTCATCATTCTTCCCTCAAAGCTTAGAGATCTATGATGGCTCCCTCATGGTGTTACACTTTCGCCTTTGTCTTCTTTACCTTCCTTCATTTTCGCCCAACCCCTGCTCAAGGTAAAGGATAACAAGAACAAATACAGAGTCAAAATATAGTTATATTTCAGTATTGCTATTTTTAATTTTTTATTCTTAACCCTTTTGACATTTACCGATAGGCGATGGTGGGAAACTCATCTTTGAAGACGGCTACACAGTCACCACAGTTCTTGACGGCGACAAGACAAACCTGAAAGTGAACCCTCATTCCATCCATCAACGCTCAGATAACTTCATCCTTCTCGACTCCGTTGCCAGCACTTTCTATACAGTATTAATCCCCTCATCCTCCAACGGTAGCCACCTCTTATTTATTACTTTTAATTTTTTTTTCCCCATCATAAACTGAAATAGTATTGTTGTTTTTTATTATTATTATTATTATTATTATTATTATTATTATTATTATTATTACTATTATTGCACTGAATGAAACATAGCAAATTATGTGGGTTCAATTTTTTCATCAGCCAATAGAATGGAATGTGTTTCGTTGGTTTTGTGTTGTTCTTGTGTGCAACATTGTGTAAGGGATTCATTGTAAGTTTCATGTTTATTGGCGATTCGAAATAGGGGAAAAAGAAAAGTTGATTGGTGGTAATATAATTTTTACTGTGTAGAGACTGTGATAAAGAAGCTGACAGGAAATGGAGAGCCTGGGTATCTGGATGGTGGCTTGGACTCTGCAAGGTTTAACAAGCCAAGGAGTTTTGCGGTTGATTACAATGGAAATGTGTATCTGGCAGACCAGCGAAGTATCAGGAAGATCACCAGCACAGGTATATAGTGATCAGAAGGTATATTTGAAAAACAGGGACTTGAAAATGGAAAAAGCTGAGAGAGACTTGCATTCTTAGAGCTCAACGATGATTTCGACGCGCGTGCTGATTTATTGGGCATTTTAATACAAAAGAAATAAACTTCCAAGTTATGTAGATATCTAGCATCGTTAATAGTTAAATGTTTTGTTGAAGAAAGTGTAGAATGTGTCGATGAGGGAGTAACTAATGGTGAGGAAACACGATATCTTGTGTGGCATTTTGGCACATAGCTGTAGGAGTTGCACAAGGAGGTGAATGGAGATCTGAATATGTTGGAAACTGTTAATTAGGTATAATTGCATTACTTCCACTTTCAAGATTTATTAGAGGATATAGTTAAGTTTTGGCATGTTTTTAGGAAAGGTAATCTGCAAAAGCAATGTTGTTTTCCAATTGTGTCATTAGAATTTCGCGTACCACAATTTGTTGCAATTTTTAATCACATCACTTTGTTTATTTTGTGCTCTGTTCTTTACCTAAATATTGAAGTGAGTTGAGTAGCTAAATTAACTGTAATTGGTCTTGTTAGTCAATATTTTTTGTCTAGCTGGTGAATGATTTATTACTTCTACTGGTGGGGAATATATATTGTACTCTAAAATCTTGCATTAACTTGATCCTCATTTTTGGACCATCTGCAAGTCTGTAGAGAGATGTATCATTCGTGTGTTCCAAAAGTAGCCTTGACATCTTTTTTTGCCTCAAGCATATATGTGTTCCAAACATGGTCTTAACATCTTTTTTGCTTTACTTGGAGTGGGGTCCTTATTTTTCTTGCAAGATTATTCAAATCTTATTTTTTGTGTGATACTATGACGACATATAAGGTGTTACCACAATTGCTGGAGGTTTTTCCCAAAAGGCTGGCCGTAAAGATGGCCCTGGACGGGATGCATCATTTTCAGATGATCTCGAGCTGACCTTTGTTCCCAAAAGATGTGCTTTGATGATCTCTGACCATGGTAACAGATTAGTTCGTCAGATATATTTAAAAGAAGGAGATTGTACAAAGCATTCTGGATCCGGTAAGCATTCGAGCTGTTCTTATGAAAAACTTCGGAAAGATTTTCTGTAATTTCTTCTGAAATATTATGCATCGAGAAACAACTTCAGTTCTCTTTTCTTAATGGCATTTTGTTAGGAGTAACGAATGAAGAGAATGAAATATGAAATTTTATTGCTGATAAAATAGTAACCACAAGCTTAAAGAGCTTCCTAACAAGAACAAACCCTGCTCAATACTAAATAGTGAAAGCTATTACAATATAATTTTTATTGCTTGCCTTCCTCCCTAAATAATAACAAATCAATCCAAATCCCAAAATTATCCCAAATTTATAGATTTATTCTTCTTTCCTTTTAGTTCCTTAACTATTATTTGTTTTTCAACATACTTTACACAATTTATGCTTGCTTCACGAGATCTCTATCACATACGCTTGCTATCGTACAAGGATTTTAGCTGTTTGAAAATAGTCCAACTACTATCATCCACATTTCTTCTTCAGGCTAAGTTCTGACAATAACCTATGTAATGACAAAAAAGGCATAGTTATTGTTCCAAAGTAGAAGTACCCATATACTTCTAAATTTGAATGTTAACTGTTAATTCGTAGAAACACTCTACTCACATATATGCCAAATCTCAAGCTTAGGTTTCACTTATATATCTAATATAGGGATTTATATTGTTTATGGAGATTACCAAGTTACTTGCTATCTCTTGCAGTTTTGGGGACCACCTCTGCCTGGATTTTAGGTCTCTTGCTCTCTAGCTTGCTTGGCCTAATCGTTGGTCTCGTGATTCGTCCATACCTTATTCTATTTGTGAGTGCCCATCCATCACGCACACTTCCAAGAATTTATAAGTAAAAAAATATTATCTTTCAACTCTAACAAATGCACTTTGTAGACAGGAAGGTCACACAGCCCTTCAGTCCAGCTGGACATGGACACATTGCCCAACGAATCTGGGGAGACAAATTGTGATGCTTTGTTACGGCATCAAAAGCGCAGTTGTTAATTCGAAAACCGTGTTTTCACTTTCTCGGCAAATGATCATTTTGAGCCTCTCTCAGCTATCTCTAATCTTACGTCCTTGGATGGTGAAGCCTCGTGGGACCCGTGAAAAGACTGTCTCTTTGATGGACTTGGATGAATTATCTTCTGATTATAGTAGTAGTAGTTTTAGTAATAATGTAATGGTGTCACCAGAGGTAGATGCTGAATTAAAGGATTTGCTCACTTTTGATGGAAGGGAAATGGTACTTACAGATGGATTAGAGGAGCAAGAAAATGGAGAAAGTGTTGATGTTTTGTTAAACAAGCACAACAAGATAGATGGTATGATAAGGGATAATCTCTTTAACTTTGAAGAGCAAGCGCGCAATGTTCGCCCGTCTGTGGAGTGTGGCTCAGTGGGCTTGGTCAAGCGGAGATGAATTAGTGATGTGAGGTAGTAAATATCTTTTGTTTCCTGATGAACACCTTCTGATGAGTAATCCTTATGTAATGTTAATATGTCTGCTTCTAAACTTATTCTTTAGCTATCTATTTGGTCAATTTCTGCTTGCTTGATGGGTATGTTTAAATGGATAAACTATTGAAAAATCGATATTTTTAATCCAAACCAGCTGTGCTAAATCATTTTTGAAAATTGAAGGTTCAATGGGTCCCTCTCTCTATCCTCTATGAAAGCAAGGTTGGTTATTTCTACAATAGTGACCACTGTCTGTCTTGATAAATTTAAGATTTATAGTTGTAGTAGCCCACACTCATCCATATTTAAAGTGAGCACCATCACGTATATAATGAAAGCTGCAGACATTGCAATTTGCAACAAACAAATTATATAATTGATGTCTGTTTCTGCTGTACGAGTCTGTTCCACGCAGATAGCATTCACAATCTTTTAGCACTTTCAAATTATTTATGTGCATTGGATCTGACATTCAACAATTTGAGTTTGATTAAACCAACAAGAGTTTTTGTCTTTGGCCAAGGGGAATAAACTAAACGAATAGAGCGCGCACACACACACACACAGGTAAAAATTCAATCAATTTCTCTCCACATACATACATTTTTTTTCACTTAACACAGAAAATATATAAAAACATACTAATTCTACTCCCCCAATAAACAAGGTTCCCACTCTCAAACAAACTAAATATAATTTCCCACCTAGCTACACCTCAAGCTTCCAACCAAATTCAGGCCACCAAGTAATAATCTCAGATTCTCAAGAAATCAACAAACAATTTCACAAAATCAAGGCCCGCACACGTACCCAGCCCGAGCCCGAACCTTGTGTTGATCATAGGCATGATGGTCTAGAGGCTTGATCACCACACTTTTTCCCTCCTTGTCCTGTTCTTGAATGGCCCCAAAGACAATCTCAGAACTCTGCTCATAGTACGTCTGTGGGGCCGCCGAACGATACATGAACTGATTTTGGTGACTCTTATTGCTCTGCTTCTGAAAATCACCCTCCCAGCCAGAATAAAAAGCCCTGCTCTGTTTAAGCTGCTGCATTTTCTCCGAATCTTTTGCCATGAAAGCATACGTCTTTTTAGGAGTCGGCGTCCTTGTGTCGATGGAAGGGGGCTCGTCTTCATCGGGTATGACAAAACTTTCTTGAACGGGCCAAGTGTTTGAGTACTTGATTTGCTGCTTGTATTGATGATGATGATGTGGGTCTGGGTGGTGAGGCTTTTTCTTGAAAATGGGGAAAAACCCGGACAAGATTTCGACTGTGGATTCCATGGTTTGAGCCATTAGCCTCGTTAGGGATGCAAAAAAGGTCTCGTCTTGTTTTTCAGGATAGTCCTCAGTTGGGATTAGTGGCTGTCGCATGGATGACTTCAATGGCTTTTGATATGAACCCTGAGAGACACCCTCGTTCGTTGCTTCATATTGATCCTTCAGTTTTCACAAACAGAGAAGAACATAAAATAATAATCGGTTGTAACAAAATTGTTAAGACAGCTTACTCTTTATCAGTCATGCTATGTTCAAAGAAACATTTATTTGTTACAAGAATGGATAATTACAAACACCGGGACATATGTTTAATGGCAAATACAAACTTTTGAGGCCAAGTGCATATTTTAAATTTCAATAGAGAATTGGATACTTTTGTGACTGGTAAATCTTATATGGAAGATGTAGTGTGTATAACTCACATTTTGAGACGAGACGATTGAACCGACCCTACGCTGAAGCAAAGCTAGCATGTAACCAAAGAAGCCGGCAGCCACAAGCACGGCAAATCCTGCACAATATCATTAAGAATTTATACATATGATATGAACTAGAAAAATAGCTGAATAATCAACATGAATGAAATTTGAAGCTTCATATTGCATTTTGTTTTTTACCAAGAGGGAAACCACTTCCATACTGATAGGCACAATCGTCAAAGTGGAGTTGTATTTCCCTAATTGCCTTATTCCCACGGTCGATAACAAGAAGAGAACAGCTGCTTCCAAGATAAACAACATCAAAATCGTTTGAAAATTTTGCATCTTCACTTGGTCCATCCACATGTCCACCCCCACGGCCCCGTTTGCCTCCTCCAGCTATTGTTGTGACCCCTAACAATAATAAAAGCCCCGACCCAATATTAAAAGGCAAAGATAAAATGGAACAGTTTAAACATTTCAACACGATCAAGATTTTAATGAAAATAAAAAACATAACTGGTTTTTCAAGTTTGGAAGTCATTGAAGATCACAAACTTATCCCTGAGTTTCAGTATAATAACAAAAAACAGCTGGCTATCTTTTAAAATTAACAGATTCAAATACATCCCTCAAAGGTCATCTTTAATACAATTATTCCCCCTTGACAGCCCCTAAATAATGCAGTATGTTGAACAGAAACGAACAAGAACTTGCAATTCAGATTCTCATAAGATAACTGGGGACTTTAACTGTAACGAGGCCCCATACCTCAAGGGTAATATACTAATATTTATAGTAACCTATAATTATTAGCAAAGCCTGCAAAAAAGATGTAAAGTCTTCCCACTTGAAGAGTTGTAGGTAGAATAACCTGTATCACTAATCTTCCGAATTGCCATATTATCTGTGTCGGCAATGTAAATGTTTCCTCTATCATCAACTGTAACCCCCTTAGGATGGTTCAACCTGGCTTCCCTCAATCTACCATCAACATGTCCTGAGTATCCATCTGCAGACCCTGAAACCAATCTTGGCCTGCTGTCTACAATTGTACAAAATGTTTACCAAAGTTAGAATCCAAATCAATAAGCACGGGGAGGATGTGAGAAAATGCACAATCCAGAGAAAAGAAGTAAGAATGAGATCTTGAAATTTGAAATGTAAACCAGAACAGCCATCTACAGTTATCAACAAAGGATGAGGATTATAATATTTCACAAGCTAGCAGGATTTGGAAAAAGTGAAAGAACTATTTGCAGACTAAAAAAAAAATAAGTGGAATCACTATATCGAAAAGACATTTGAGATTCTGTCAAAACTCAAGAGCCAGGCCATCATCAAATATGCATCATCAGCGAAATGCAGCCAATAGGTACAACAGATTGTGAATTTGGGAAAAAGGGAGCACAGCCCACTATCCAGAATCAGAAGCTAAAAGTATCTATACTTAGAGGAAAAGAAGCCTAAACTTAAAACACACGTGATGCAAACAGGAACAGAATAAAATGGAATATTACTCCAGGAAACTTACACAAGGACAAAGAGGATGAAATCTTGTAAAGGTTGCTGTTAGCAGAATCAAGAATAAGAAGGTCACCATCAGGCAAAACCTCGACAGAGTAGGGTTCGATCCCAAGCTTGCTACCATCAAACACAGTCTCCACATTATAACCACCCTCAAATTTCATCATCGGACGCCCTGCTATAGCTGCATATATAATATAAAATATTTCCTCGTCGCATGTAGATCAAAAAAGGCAAATGAATGAAGTACCCAGATATAAATGGACATTCCGAAACAGTTGCACAGTAGCAGAGAAATAATAATAATAATAAATAGGATTACTGAAAGCATCTATGCAATTGAAGCTATACCAGTTTTAGTTGTGGTCTTGAGAGATGAAATCCATTTCATCAGCATGGAAAATGCATTCGAGAACAACCCATTAACAATTCCTGTCAAAAAGAAAAAAAAATGAAAACACATTTTAGAATCAAAATGAACAGAAGCTCTAGATAAAACCTCAGATACATATAAGGCTTCTGCAAAAGCAGATATACATACTTGCAGGTGAGGAAGGGGCAGAAACAGAATAAACACCACCAACGAGAAGAAGAAGAGTGAGAAGCAGAACAAAAACGTTGTTCCCCATTTTCAACGCCATTTTAGATGTGTGAAGAAAAAGAATATATATGTATATTAAGGGAGCTCACGGAATTTGTTCAAAATGGAGGTGGGAGCTCAGCATTGCCGTAAATCAAAACCCTAGCAGACAAAGGGAGAGCGGGTGAAAGGTTTTTGTGGGTTCATAGAGATTCCTGATGAAAAGGAGCTTGAGAAAAGATTTGGAGAAAAAAAGAAAAAGTGGTGGATTTTTTTGAAGAGTGAGCTAGGGAGTGAGAGAGTGTGAATTGGTTGATGAGAGAGAAGAAAAAGGGAGGAAATGAAAGAGACAAATGAGAGAGAGAGAGAGACTATGTGTGGTGGTGGGTGGAGGGCCACTGCTTAAATTATTATTTATTTATTTATAAGATTAAAAATGACACCCAGAATCATATGCTGTTACTGTGTGTTTTTTTGTGTGTGTGTGTGTGTGTGTGATAATCTTGTTACATCATAAAAGGCACTATAAAATCTATCTTTTTTTTCTTTTTCGTATTTTATTAGCAATTCACTATGTGTGTGAGAGAGAGTATAAAATTTGTTTTGTTTAGCAAATCACTGTGTGTTTTCTTTTCTGTGCTGTAGACACTGGACACAGAAAGGGCTATTTGCAATTTTATTTTTTTANAATTAGTGATTTACACTTGTGTAATCTTGTCTTTGGAGTGGGGTTGCGTGAAATCTATGTTTGATAAATATAAGTGGAAAAGGCAACGGCCCATATCAATTCAACATAATAAATACCTATCCATATCAATTTTATAATAATTAATGAGTAAGCTTCCTCATACAATAATTTATAAATTTAAAAATACAGAAAAGATAATCTATTATTTCACTATGTTTTTATGTAGGTTTAAATTCTTAATTTTTATTTTTTATATTTACATTGTCCAAGCTTGCGTCTGACTGCTCTGAACACCAAGTCCCCAACACCTTAGAGATTTAAAGATTAAACCCGAGATATAAACGAACTAAACTCAGGTTCCTACAGTTATATTACTCCAGAGTCACAAGGAACCCCTTTTCATTAGGAATTGGTCAACAGAAATCCACTTTAGGTTTCTCTCAGGATTCAAACTCTCCATTCTGTAGATAAAGGTCGCTTCCTGCAATTGGTCGACACCAGTCTGCCTATGTCCGAGAGCAAGTTTGAATTGGTTTTTATGTAATACAACAGTACGGGTGATGTGGGATAACCGTACAAGGTCAATTAGACCAAGGAAGCAACTGAACCGAATGGGGTTAGTCATCAGGTCAAACAGAGAATGAAGACTTCACAGGTCGAAGGATCCTCAGGTCGACGAAGACGTCAAGGATATGGAGAATACTAGCAGGTCGAACTAGGACCCTTGGTTGGCCTGATTGAAGTTTGACTTGAAGGAATATCTGGTCGAAGGATCGACCAGATGATCGTAGCAGCAGAGCTCGACATCGATGATACTCTACCTCGAGGTAAACAGGGTCGGTCGATCAGACAGTCTAATGAAGCAGACTAAAGAATAAAAAAGATATTATGGGGATTAAACCCCCACATGGATAAGGCCACGTGGCCTAATAGAATCAGGCAGTTTGAGCAGTTTGGGTAGCTCGGGCAGTACGAACGGGCACTATGAGCAATCCACACGAGCAGACTTGGACAACAAGGTATCATCTCCCTATATAAGAGAATGAGATATTCTCTGAATTAGATTACACTCTCAACATACATTTTCATACTGCAGTTCATCTTCTACAAGTGTTAACTTAAACATCGGAGGCTCTTCACCGAAAAACCCATCTGATGAGTTCTTCAGGTCCAAAAGCATTCAACTGACATATGAGCTCAAGATCAGGCCGATTCCGGCCGATTGGAATTCTTTGACATACCATTTGGCACCGTCTGTGGGACTTTCGTTCAAAAAGCCAACAAACACCATATCCATGGCCGACGAAATTCCCAGAAAAAACTTCGAGCATACTTTCGACGATGAGTGGTCGAACGCTCGTCCGTTCCTAGCAAGCCCACCACCATGACTCTCCAGACCTTATCAGATCCCAATGACCCCAATACCTCATTCTACAGGCTCAGGGAGCTCGTCGGTAGTCCCGGTGGATGTTGCAGGCTCGAGCCAGGCGCAGGAGACTCGAGCGACTCAAGGGACGGTGGTTCGAGTGCAGACGCAACCAGATCTAGCCCAGGTGCAGCCAAAGAGGACAATGGCTCAGGCGATGGGGCCACCTAGGACTGAGGCAGAGTGAGCTGACCACCAGCTGATCATGATGTCAAGGTAGGAGTTGGAGCGAATGATTGCAAACGCCATGGCGGCCGGAGCGATTCTACAGGCCACTCACTATTCTTCTCAGGCCACCACTGCGCCGACCACGGTGGTAGAAAAATCAGCAGGAAACGGAGATGGACGAGTCGAGCAACGGAGAATGAAGTGATTGTAAGCATCAATCTTTCGAGAGAACGGCATAGCAGATCCGGCAGCTGCAGGCAAAAGTGGATGGTAAACCCGCTGGTCGAGCTCGAGGACACCATTTCTCTAGGTAGATTCTCGACGCAATGTTGCCGAACAATTTTCGGGAGATCAGTCTAACGTACGATGATTCGACAGATCCATCGAGGCATGTGCGGTAGTTTGAAAACATGGAAGTTTTGCATGGTTATCCAGATGTTATGAGTTGTAGGGCATTCTTGTCGACTATGAGGGGAGGCTCACAAGATTGACCAGGAGGCTTTGAGCTGGTCCCTGCAAGAGTTCTTTGGCCAAAATGCCAGCTCGAACGTATGACGAGGTGCTGAAGCGGTGCAAGAAGTACGTTAACATGGAGGAAATCGAGGAAGATTTTGCTAAGCTTGAGCAGATGGCTTGTCCCAAACTAAAAAAGAAAAGGGCTCATTCACTAAGAGGGATAAGCAGGAGAGATCGGAAAGACGGAGAGAAGATCGGTGGAAAGATAGACCACTCCAAAATGGTCAAAGATATGTCAAGTATACACCACTGAATACTCAAATGTGGGAAGTGCTCGAGGCGATAGAATGGAACACAGACGGTCGAGCGGTGACGTGGCCGAAATCACGAAGGGATGGACCAACTCAGTCAAAGTCTGGTCGATACTGCAGGTTCCACAGGGATTACGACCACACGACAGAGAATTGCAGGCACTTAAAGGACGAGGTTGAGAGATTGATTCGAGTTGGGCATTTAAAGGAGTTTGTGTACCATGACCGAGAAAAGAAAAAGGAGAAAAGGAGATGTCGGGAGGATTCATTAGAAAAGGAGGACTGAGATGAGGCCGGCGATAGAGAAGAGATAGTGGATGTCGAAGAGGAGGTGGTAAGAGAGGTCGAGAGAGAGAGACGGGCGAGATGGTGAGGAGGATGAGGCCCCACCTAAAAAGGGGGTCATATACATGATTTCGGGAGGTCCAACCGATGGAGATTCAATGCAAGGAAAGAACATGCTCGGGCCACAAAGAGGAAGCGAGAGGAGGTCGATATTACAGCTCGAGCATCTTCTAGAAAGAGTACATTTTTAACTCAACTAATCTGCTTAAATCTCTTTTTAGAGATGTAAAATTATAACACATGATATTGCATTTACGATCAATTTGCTAGCAAATTTTACTGTTTCACTTTTTAAAGAGATGTCGTGATGAAGTTCAATAATGTCCAATTATATTTCAAGTATGATAAGTTATCTTTGGAATTAATTTATGATATTGATGTATCAGGACATCAACTGTATAATTGATCTCTGAAATATTAGGTCCTTGATTGGTTATATACCTCTGAAACAATATTGCTAGCAAATATTTTTTTTTATTGGCATGTATTTTAGATCGTTATTTTTCGGTATTTACGGTATGATCCCGATACAAACCGGCATAACCGTAAATCCGGTATTTTGTGTGTAATTATACCGTACCAATGACCGGTATCCGGTATTATCGGCCGATACAGTACGGTATTTAAATCACTGCATATGGTGACCGAGTTGCGACCCAAGGTCACAATGTGACCTGGGTTGCGTGATTTTTGACAATTTATTTTATTTATTTATTATTATTTTTTTTTGTCTTTTTGATAGTGACCTTAGGCATTGGGTCAGATAGTGTAAGCTAATTCTTGACTTGAAGGAATGCTAAAGACCTTTGCCCTTCCAAACGATGCTAGATATAGTGTTTTCCAATATAGCTGTTTGGAGAAAAAAAACATTAAAAAATACAATTTACCAAATGCAATTATTGACTAGTCAACAAGTCAAAGAAGCTATAAAATGGTCAAACAACCAAAAATTAGCTTAAAAGCCAATTACCAAACCCCAACCAATTAGCCGACTTTATTAGCAAGCCCATCAAGAAGTCAAACTCGTCTTCACAAAATTTAACTCTGTTCCATATACAATCGAATCATCATCCAATTACAATTTAACTCTTCTCGTTGTTACAATTACAAATGACATGCAGGTGTAAATTATCCTTGTACAGTCCTCAATCATATTTCATCTCTGCACCGCAAAATCATAGTTATCTACCTGAGCGTGACTTGTCTGTCCTCTTTTAACTCCAGAACAAACAAATAAACTACAAAACATACATAAGTTATACCACAGACCCATAACAAGACTTAAATTAGCATTACATTTGCAAAAGGCATTGTCAAACNCAGTGTCCATCTGCAAACAACTAAAGAAACAGACCCCTCTACAACTACCACTCCATGACTCCAAAGCCAACCACAAAAAGTCCATCCACAAAACCCAGTTTTACTCCACAAGTTAAACTTAAAAGCACATCTATCTCCATCAAAAGTTTTCCTTTCCTTTTCCTAGTCAAATGAACAAACATCAAAACACACTATCAAACGCTACCCGGAACTGTGGGCTCTGCTGAGTCTTGGGAGTCGAGGCCCCTGCTAGGCCCAGAAGCATCCTCACCACATCTGACGTGTCGTCCAAGTAATACCTTGCCTTGCTCGGCTTCTGCCCCACAGTGCATGCAAAGATCTCGGGAATTGCAGACGAGCTGAGGACGGCATTTGTTATGCTCTCAAACATGTCCTCGTCCGACCTGTCGTCCCCAATGCACAAAACAAAGTCAGGTGGGCTGCCATTGCTGGTCAGCGTGGACAGCACCTTCTCTGCCACCACACCTTTCGTCACTCCCTGCAGATTAAGATATACATTAATCTACTGTATCTCTTGAGTGAATAGTGAATAAAAAACCTAAAATGGGGTTTTCCTAATACAGTAATGGGCTGTATGTAATTTTGAAGGATAGCCTGTGTATCTAATCTAACATTAAGTAAAACCAAGGGCACTTTTGTAATTAACTCGCAAAAAGAGGAAAGAAGTAAAGGAGGAACATACTTGCGGTTTTACTTCGACAATATGCTGCCCCCTGCGAACAACTGCAGGTTCATTTGCAAGAACATTTTCCAAATGATCCAAAAGCTCCTTGGCTTGGCACGACCCAAAGTCGGTGTCGGCATCTTGATGATGCCACACCAGCGCACTCTCTTTAACCTCCATGTACGACCCGTCAGTTGCTTCCGTGTATTGTCTCATAATCGGCTCCACAATCTCTTTCCAATCAATATCAGAAGCCAATGATTCCCAGTCAGAAGCTTTCTCCCACCTGAAAAAGTAAAAAAGGGCAAAATGATAAGTCAAAATTACGAAGCAACCATTAAAGCTTTGGTCTAATTATAAGGAGACCGGATTACCCTTCATAGTTGTTACTTCCTTACCGAGGACACCATTCCGTAACAAATACTCTTCCCATTTCAGAATAAGGAATTTTCATTCAGAATTAAGGAGCATAAAAATTTTAATACACATCTAATCTATTAATTGTATTTACAACAGACTTCTCTCCTTCTCTCTCTTATAGTATTAAACAGTAATTTTGTTTCGGCTCTGGAATAAGTAGAGACAAAGTTGCAAAATGGTGATGAAAATTCTAAAACGACATTCAATTTGTCTAAAGGACACTTAATTCACAAAATCGAGGTTGTAAGTGTCAATAAAAGTCTTTCTTAATCATCCAAATTTCAAGGTTATTCGATTTCTTAATCATCCATGTAGCTTTTTATACCTCAGGAAATACCCATGCTCAGCCGCCAGCCCCAACTTCTCACACTCACCAAGCCAATCACTCAGCGACTCCCTTCCTCTCCCACTAACAATAAACACCGTGTTATTACAATCCCCACACAGCGAATTAAGCACATCCACCACTTCACGGCTTGGAGACCTCACCATTGACGACTGAGACACAACAGTGCCATCATAATCCAGAAATATCGCTCTCCGCCTTGTCCTCTTATACGCAGACACAATATGGTCCACCGAAAGCTTCCTAAAACTCGGGGAAAGTGAAATCACCCTGAAACCCAAACCCAACCCAATCCCCCAACACCGCTTGTCATAATGGTCCTTGCACGCCCTCTCAAGATCCTGCATGAAGCTACGAGCCCAGTATGCCACGTCATGCGAGCTCACATAACGATAGTGCTTCTCATGCCTCATTTGCTTCTCGGCTTCAGGCATGGTTACGGCCACGTTCATAGCCTCAGCCACAGCGTCAATATCCCAAGGGTTGACCCTAATGGCCCCACTCAAAGAAGGCGAGCACCCGATAAATTCGGAGACTACAAGTGTGCTCGTCCGCGGAGAATCGAGCTTTAAGCCCATTGATTGCTCCACGCTCGACGAGCCCTGCCTGCAGACTATGTATTTGTAGGGAACCAAGTTCATTCCATCCCTCACAGCATTAACTATGCAGCACTCGGCCATTGCGTAATAAGCAGTCTTCTCATATCGAGGGGCATAACGGTCAATTAGAGTCACAGGCTCGTAACTGGGAGACCCGTACACGTCGTTGATCCTTTTGGCGGTGGAATACGTCTCCTTTTTTGCTTCCTGAACGTCTTTCCCGGAGCTTCTGGCGGGATTCACGATCTGAACTAAGACGAGCTTCCCTCGATGCTCCTTGTGCTGTAACAGAAGCTGCTCGAATGCCAGCAGTTTAAGACTAATGCCTTTGAAAATGTCCATATCGTCAACACCCAGGATCAGTTGCTTGCCCTTGAAACGTTCTTGTATTTCTTTGACTTTACTGCAAGTGGAAGGCAGATTCAAAACTGATTCCAGCCTGCCCATGTGAATACCTACTGGGAGGATTTTTATGTACACCGTGCGGCCAAAATAATCCAGCCCAATGTGGCCCCTCTTGGATTCATAGTCCAGGCCCAGCATTCGACTGCAGCACGACAGGAAGTGACGAGCGTAGTCAAACGTATGAAAACCAATCAAATCAGAATTCAGCAACCCTTTGAGAATCTCGTCCCTAACAGGTAGTGTCCTGTAAATCTCAGACGAGGGGAATGGACTGTGGAGGAAAAACCCAAGCTTGACCCGATTATAACGTTTCCTTAAAAAAGTCGGCAGGACCAAGAGATGGTAGTCATGGACCCAGACGAAGTCGTCCTCTGGATTGGAAACCTCCATGACCTTATCTGCAAATATCTTGTTTGCCGACACGTAAGCCTGCCACAGCTGGCGGTCAAACCGGTCCCCATGGTCAGAGCACATAGGCAGCATGTAATGAAAGAGAGGCCAGAGCTGCTGCTTGCAGAAACCGTAATAGAAGTTCTTCTGGATTTCGGGAGGAAGGAAAGTGGGCACGCACTTGAAATCATCCAGAAGCCTTTGCGCGACTTCTTCCTGCTCGTGGGCCTCGATCTCGGCTTTAAGGGAACCCACGTATATGACCTCAGTGTCGGGCGGGAATCCATCCTTCAGCTGCAGCAGAAGAGCATCCTCGTCGAAAGTGAACAACCATTTACCGGTTGCATTCTCCTTCTGAGCCTGCACAGGCAACATATTGGCCACTATGATTTTCCGCTCACGGAAAACTGATGATGTGCTGTCAGAGTCGGCATCACTGTTCCCATTGCCGTCGGATATGATTCCCGGGATAGTCATTACTCGGGGAAGACCTCTTGGAGTCTGGGGCACGTCCAGGAACCCACCAGAAGCTAAATCCAATAAATTACCGCACGATCTAGATGCCATAGCAGTAAAGGGGTGTGCCCTATTCAATTTGTAGCGAGCACTGGTTTGCGAGAAACTGGGCATACATGAAATAAATGACGAGGCTGTAAGTTTAATTTATAGAAGCAGATCATACTAGTTGAAAATGTAAGTTCCAAAGCTAATGCAGTAGAAAACGAAGTAAATATAATCCAATAATTTGCAATGTCCATCAGGGAAAGAAATAAGATTTTTTTTTAAAAAAATTTCAAAACGGGGAAAATATAGCAAAGAATATTACTCCATTCAGAAATAGGGTTTCCATGGATTTCTACTGTGTAGACATTGTTGCGTATTTATTGGCTATCATGTTACATATTTAATACCAGATTGATATGATCAGGCGAAACTTATAAATATTCGGTTAATTCATATCAACCATAACAGATGATTGTCCTAATCAAACTCGAGCTCTCTGCCTGTATGAACAATCAAAACAAAAAACGGGGGAAAAGCAAAAGGCCTTTGCAGATCTCCACCAAGAATAACATACATAGAAATAAAACTTCTGTGAGCGGTTTTATGGCAAAGTGATACAAGAAAATTTGAGTTCGGCTGCAAAAAGAGACTCAACCAAGAAATGCCTAAACAGGTTTATTGTTGGATTGGGAGGCTTTGTTGGTTTTATGGAGTACAACTTTTTACCTGGAAATTAACATCTAGACTTGTAGTTTGGAATGATGGACTTGAGATCTAAAGGATCGCTAATCGCTTCGATTTTTTAGAAACTATTTCACATTTCATGTGTGGATACAATGCAAACACACAAGGATTTTAAACTTGTTACAAGTTTTATATTATTCCCCATTGTTATTTAGTAAATAGTAAATTATATAGAATTTATTATTTTATTTTTATGTGGGCAGTATACAGTGTGTGTGCACTCTTGCATGAAGAAATTTCTATAAACAATGTTCAAGCTTTTTCAACCTTTCTAATATATCGACTCCTAAGCGCGGACTACAGTCCATGGGAGAATTTCTAGCGTCACTATTTTCAAGGACTTTTTTGAAATATTATAAGTTAAACCATCAAAACCAAAAAGGTAAAATAAACAGAGCAACAGACGAAAGCCTTAAAGAAAACTAAAACAAGAACATTATGTGAACTTGAGACTTCGGCCATTTAATATAATGGTATGAATTGAGCTTTTATTGTTTCAAAATTAACCAAATGGATCATTCATGTAAAACTATTTTTCACAATGCCGATCACCATCAGTTTTAGTTAAACAAAATATATCACATATTAAACGAATTATATTCCCTGCCTAACATTCTAGGCATGTTCACATTATAGGCTGTAGCTCCAAATTCATGCTTGTTGGTTTAACGGGTATCAAGGTTAACATATTGTTTTACATATACTACTAAAACAAGTGGGCAAGAAGTAGTTGCTGATAGTGTAGAATTGAGGTAAAGGTACCTCTGAGAAATGTCGTAAACTGGGACATGCTATAGATTCCTAAGTATAGGCCAGATTCTCAGCTTTAAACATCACTGAGGACTGTACAGAGTTTATAAATGCAGGATTCCTGGTTTATAGACATAAAAATAAAACACTATGACATTTTCTCACTCAGTGGATCTGATGCATTGGTTATAGCTCTCATGAAAAAAAGAAAAAAAAAAAAATTATTCAGGCTTCTCATATTTATTTATCTAACCATCATTTCAGACTTTACTTTAATAATATTGCATTGGAGTGAACTTGGTTAATTTTATCTTGGATTTGTCCACATCATTTAAGACTCAAGTCTGTAAACATGACAATTATGCAAAAATAGACCATTAGCATGCTCTTAGTGTATACATGTGTGCTATAATTAGGCAGGTACGGGTGGAACATGTAATACATCCCATGTCCACATTTTATACAAAGCAAAATCCAAATTTGAGCTATGTAATAACAATAACAACCTATGAGTATGACTGTGTTAGAAGTCCACATATAAAAAAAGGTGATAAATTGAATAACAAACAAATTTAATGAGAATGCATATATTATAGCAAAAGCCTATTATTATACAACACTAAAATCAACATCAGGAATCAAGCTCATCATTTCTAAACTTTGTTCCCAGAAATAAACCAAATCCTCCATATCACACACAACAGGGAAGATGCTGCTTATAGTCACAATGAAAAGTTAACAAAAAGAATTAAGCATTGGTACCTTGTACTAACTCGAGTAATGAAGCTGTTATATCAGTCAACGTCGGCTATTATAACTTGTCGTGAAATCTGGTTTCCAAACAGAAGCAACAATCTGGCAGGCGGGACAATGGAAAAGAGCAGGTTAATACAAGTAATAAAAACACTACAAATAATAAGCTAAGTTCTCCGTGATTTTTAATATTTTGGCATACAGCAACAATCCCGCTACTTTTGTAATGTTATCATCTTTCTTATTCACATACTGGAGTGGACTGAAGGGATACATGGAAACAAACAAAAACACCCAAACCAACAACAACAACAACATACCCAGTATATTCCCAACCAAAACAAAAACACCCAAACCAAAAGACATAATTTGCGGCCGACAGTAAATATCACTTTTCGAGAGTATGTGGCGTGCGACTTGTCATGTGACGTCTATATCTATTCTTCTTAGCAGAAAAAGTCCAATCATTGCTGACAAAAGACGTATAAAATATATCACACTTCCCTAATATAGTAAAAGGTGATTTTTGTCATGACATACTCAGAGATATCTACTTTACATTCAGAATAGGAAGGAATTGTTGTATGCATAACCTTTGGTTTACATTTTTTCAATTTATGCAATAGAACAATGATTGCCTTCTCCAAACGCAGTTAATAAACAAGAATGAAGCTAAAGTTTTTAGTTTTTTTTCCCCAGGAAATGGATGCATACAGAGATACATAGTCCCCAAGTTTCAGATGGAGAATAAAAAGAATATTTTTAAATCAACACTTTATATGTGTGTCTATATAGTAAGGCTCATGAAAATTCTAAATTGATACAAAATGATAGAAAGACATTTTTGTTACACGAAACCAATTGGCTAAGAGTAAGTAAGGCTTATAACAGCATCAAAAGCTCAAAAATTTATTACCACAACAAAAACACCCGTTACGATTTCTCAAGCGAAGTCTACACAACCCAACTCCTAAACAGCCAAAGGAAACGCAAATTAATCAATCAAGGAAATTTATCCACAGCCGAAAGCAAAAGTAAATCAAAGAAAAATTAGAAGACACATGTGCGATAGATCACAGCACACTGCAGGTGTAAACAAAAGGAAACAAGAAAGAAATGTTCAACTGATTTTCTTCTATACAGCAATCAATTATCAAACAATAAAGAACGAAGAGCCGGAGGAACCACTCGCCGGAGATCGGAATATGCCGTCTACGTCAGCACCCACGAGATATTTCACTTATCAATTCCTACACGGATTTTCTAGAGAGATAAAGAAGGGAGAGAAAGAGAGCAACGTACATAGAGAGAGACTGAGACGAGAATTCATGGATATATCTTCTTCTTTCTAGAGAGAGAGAGAGAAAGAGAGGAGGGGTTATATCAATATCAGAAGATACAGAAGAATGGATCAAGTCTAGTCTCGAATATAATTAAATGCTGCGAGATGGATAAGGCTGTACAGCTGTTACAAGCACACTGTACAAGTGCCTACAGCATAGGTGGACTTTTCCATAAAAAATAAGTATGTATTATATATAATAAACACAAATGAGGTGGAAAATGTGGTGACTGGTGAGTAGGAAACTGGATAGGGACGAGTATTTTTAACTATAGTCCGCTAGCTTAACTAACCCTAGTTCGGATTTCAAGTTCAGTACAACAGTGGCCCCTTCCTTTTTTTAGTTTTCTTTTTTACTCCTTTTTTTAGTTTATTCACTCTAAGTTTTATCTCCACTTGAATTTTTTCACTAAATTTTATTATGCATAAAATATATAGTTACTAGTATGTTGCTTATATAATACACGAGTACTTAAATATATTAATATTTGTACAATAATATTGTTAAAACAAATATTATTTTTATTGTGAAATTATGTATGATGAATTACAACAATAATAAATAACGAACAAAGTGATTATTTAATTCAAAATGACGCCCCATATTTTTACACTAAATTTGTCAAAAATAATATTTTTTTAATTATATTTTTAAATTGTATATCTAAATAAAATATTATATACAATTTCATATATTTTATTCAAATTCCTTTAAAAAAACATGTTTTATTGTATTGTGATATATTTTATATTTATAAAGTCGGTGTCTCTTATTTATTAAATTTTCAAGTATTTTTATATTAGTCTACGCATAAATGTATATTTTTATAACTTTATAAAATATAAAAATATTCTATTATATTTAACTATGATATTCCTTTATATTTATTATTTTAAACAATACAATAACGTTCAGTTCCTTATATAAACTATTTAAATCTTGAAATAATATTTCTTAAAATTTATTTTATGCAATACTTAATTTCTATATTTTTTTGGCAATGAGTTAGAAAATAATATCTTGAAGATGGATTCTTGCAAGCAAAGCAAAATACAAAGGGAAGATCTCCTTGCTATAATTATATATATATATATATATATATATGTATAGAGAGAGAGAGAGAGAGAGAAAGGATCATATGAGAATGGTAGAAAGTGAAAGAAATAATGATTTTCATTAAATCAACCAGTTAATCGTACAGAACGAAACAAAGGAGAAAGAAAAGAAGGGAGGAACTCCTTCCACAAGAAGGATCCCGTCGACCTAATAGCCCACTTAGCTATATTATGAGCTATAACATTGTGCTCACGACTAACATGACAACATAATCCGCAATTCAACGACAACATAAGACCAATAATATCAACAAAAACATTGTGCAAAGGGTCGTTAGTATGATTATTCAAAATGCCAGAGATAATAGAAATGGCGTCGGTTTTTGCGGTTTGAATCGTAAACCCTGCATCCAAGGCAAAACGCAATCCAAATCTGATGGCAAAAGCTTCAGCTAATTCCGGCGAAAAAGATCCGGCCTTATGAGAAGCGAAGACAGCCCAACACAGACCATCCAAGTCACTAATCCAACCACCAATACCAATTGAATTATCGTTTACCGCCGCATCACAAAAAATGGAAAAACCATTTAAACATGTACCTGGGCCACGCCAAGAAAGGATTGAGGTCGGATAGAGTGTTTTCTCACTATTCGAGGTGCATGGAGACACAACAAATGTCTCTTCCAACCAAGCATTACCGAGCGCCCAAATGTGATCCACACTCTTTGCCGGTTTGCCATGTTGAATACGATTCCTCTTGTTCCAAATAATCCACAGAAATGTTACAAATCCCGGAATTTCAATACTCCGATTCCCATCTAGAATTTCACAAAGGATCGAGATGAAGCTTTGACCTCGTAATTTGAGCAGAAAGTCCCACCAACCTGCCATTTTCCACTGTCGTTTAACCCATCCACAATCAAAGAAAATGTGGATATTTGATTCCAACCCACCACATCTTGCGCATTTTATTTCCGAACTAATTGATCTACGAGCCAAATTTTCGGAAGAAGGGATAGCCATATGACACAATCTCCACAGAAAAACTTTGATTTTTGGTGCGACATTAATTTTCCACAGTGATTTCCACCATCGAGATGCTTTGCTAGTGCCCGACTCCTTTTGTTGTCCAGACAAGGATTTAAGTAAATGGTAGGCTGTCTTCACAGCGAGATGACCCATTTTTAGAGAAGTGCCAAATGGTCCGATCCGGTAAGCAGTTATTGCTCAAAGGAATAGATAAAATCTTCTGTGCGTCAATAGGTAGAAAAATACCCTTAATCAAGTTCTTATTCCAAGCTCCGCTCACCCCGATAAGATCTTGTACTCGGTTAATACCAAGAACCGGAAGAGAGAAAGGCCGAAAGCATCGAAAGTGAGGTATCCACGGGTCAGAGTAAATATTGATTGACGCCCCGTCGCCCACTCTCCATCTCAAACCTGCTTTGAGAACCTCACGACCCCATAAAATACTTTTCCATAAAAAAGAAGATCCCGCTCGATACTTAGTCTCCAAGAAATTATTGGCAGGAAAATATTTTTCTTTGAGAACTTTAGCCACAAGAGAATCCGGAGATGAAAGTATCCTCCATGCCTGTTTTCCCAGCATTGCTTGATTAAACAAGACCAAGTCTCTGAAACCCAATCCTCCCTCCTCCTTTGACAATGTCATTTTGCTTCATTTCACCTAAGACATCTTTCGTTCTCCATTACGGGATCCCCACCAGAATTGAGCAATAATCTGTCTAATTTGGTTACAAATTGTAACAGGTAACCTAAATAGACTCATAAAATAAGTGGGGATAGCTTGCACCATAGCTTTAATGAGAATTTCGCGACCCGCTGACGAGAACAAATTACGATTCCATGTATGAAGTCGCTTCCAGATCTTTTCACGAATCAAAGCGAAAGATTGCTTTTTATCCCTGCCAAACATCGAAGGTAACCCCAAGTATGTTCCAATAGAGGCTGGTGAATGAATTCCAAAAATCGACCAAATTGTCTCGCGAAGAGCTTGAGGTGTATTTGGACTGAAAGAGATAGCTGTTTTCTTAAGATTTATTTGTTGTCCAGATGCACTTTTGTAGAGGTTTAGTATGTTGACAATTGAATCTGCCTCCTCCGAAGTTGCCTTTGAGAAAACAATGGAGTCGTCGGCAAATAAAAGATGGGATATTGTTGGGCCGTTCCTGCAACATTTCAACCCCTTCAAATTTCCATCAGTTTCAGCTCTTTTCAAAGTAGCTGATAACCCCTCCGCACATAGGATGAACAAGTACGGAGATAAAGAACACTTCTGACGTAACCCGCGAGACAGTGTAACTTTTCCCACAACATGGCTGTTGATTTTAAAAGAATAATTAACCGAGGAAATGCAGTTCCGAATTAGCTGCCGAAAACGAACAGGGAAACCCTTCTTGAACAGCATAGCATCAACAAAATCCCACTCCATTCGATCGTAAGCTTTACTCATGTCAAGTTTAAGAGCCATCAAATGAGCATTCCCCTGATGTTTTTTCGACATTGAGTGAAGTAATTCAAAAACCAAAATCGCATTATCAGTGATGAGCCTGTTAGGAACAAAAGCGCTTTGGTTGGCCGATATCAATGGATCTAAGACCGTTTTCAATCTTGAGGCAATGGCTTTCGAAATTATCTTATAAAGGACCGTACACAGACTAATAGGACGAAAATCGCCCAGCCGAACCGAGTTCTTCTTCTTTGGGATCAAGACAATTACTGTATCATTAAGGCCCTGCATGAAATAACCATTATTGGGAATGTTGAGGCACACAGATGTAACATCAGTTTTAATAATCTCCCAGTACTACTGATAGAATATAGTGTGAAATCTGTCGGCCCCAGGAGCCTTATAAGGATCGATACTCATTAGGGCATTAAGAACATCTTCTTCTGTGAAGGGTCCATCGAGCAAAAGGCTTCGTCGGAAGAAATACCCCCACCCACATTTTCAGTGATAAGCCGAATTTGAGCTTCAGTCGGCCGTGTACTGGACAAAATATTGTAGAAGAAATTTGTCACCTACCGAACAATCTCATCCTCTTTCGTAAGCCAGGCTCCTTGGTCGTTTTGGATTCTGTCAATTCGATTCCGACGAAATCTTTCTTTAGCTCTGATATGAAAAAACCTAGTATTGCGATCCCCCTCTTTCAACCAATCAACGCGCGCTCGTTGTTTCCAAAAACTTTCTTCCCAGGCTAAGAGATGATTCACTTCCTGCTCCAATACGTGAATGTCTTCCATGAAATTTTCTGAGTTTGGATAATCATATAATTCTTGAAGATGCTTTTCTTTTTCCCGCAATTTTTTCCTCCAACCAGCAAAAGAATTCTTACTCCATTCTTTCAACTTTTTACTGCAAGCTATTACTTTTCTGTTAAAGTAGCTGGGGGTGTCTCTATTACTCTCGAGGGCATGTTCCGCCTCCCAGCCTTCCCGAACCACCGTGCAAAGGGATTTCTCTCGCAACCAGAAAGGTTCGAATCTGAATGGGCGAATTTTCCGAACTCCCTGAAAGTTAAGGTGCCTATCGTGATGTAGAAGAATGGGACGATGGTCGGAGAACTGAAAAGGAAGATATTCAATCCAAGCTTCAGGAAATTCATTCCACCAATCTTCAGTAGCCACAAATCTATCCAATCGAGCTTGAATATTATATGTACCTTTTCGCTTATTATTCCACGTAAACGGGCTGCCCTGAAAATGAAGGTTGAGCAGGTTACATAATATATAATTCTTATATATTATGTTTATATTTTTTATTAGAATACTTATTCAATTGATTGCATGGAATCGGCGCATATGGAAAGAAGGAAGAGAGAGAGAGAACAAGATTACTTCCTTATTTTGGAGATTTGGACGATCACAACTTGAAGGAACTTGCTACATTGAAGGAAAGAAGACCTTGAAGATATACTGTCTAAAGAGTTGTATATATAGCCTACTCGAAAATTAATTGAAGGTTGCTGGAGAGATCGAGATTTGTTCTTAACCTTTCAATTGAGAGTTCGAGATCTTTGATTCTTTTCAGTTTGTTTTATTTAGATCCCAGTACTTCGATGTTCTTACACCATACTGAGATTGTTTTTTTCGTTTTTCATATTTCTTGTAGAATACTTATTGCACGGATTGCATGGAATCGGCGCATATGGAAAGAAGGAAGAGAGAGAGCAAGATTACTTCCTTATTTTGGAGATTTGAACGATCACAACTTGAAGGAACTTGCTACATTGATGGAAAGAAGACCTGGAAGCTTTACTGTTTAAGGAGTTGTATATATAGCCTACTCAAAAATCAATTGAAGGTTACTGGAGAGATAGAGATTTGTTCTTAACCTTTCAATTAAGAGTTCGAGATCTTTGATTCTTTTCAGTTTGTTTTGTTTAGTTCTCAGTACTTCGATGTTCTTACACTGTACTAATTTGCTCGAGAGATTCGAGTTTATAAAGTCCACGCGCGAGTTGTCGCCAGAGAAATAATTGGTAGGATCGTGTATAGTATTGGCTAAGCTAGAAGGGACTTCTAGTTACATAAATCCAAATTGTACAACCGCGCACAATCGATCTATTAATGAAATTTTTTTAAGGGTAGTGAGACGCTTCTCGACAAGTTTTTATCTCTAGTTTGTACTTCCTCAAAATTAATTACCTCTCTGTTGCAACACAATTTAGTAACTCAGAATTTATATGTGTTCTAACTCAGTTCAATGCACTGTTTATCATATACCCTCGTTTCAATTTATATCGTGATGCCTATGGCCATTTCCTATATGTCCAATGAAGTCAATACACACCATCATACAGATCATTCCTAAGAGTTAGAAACCTCATTTGGTAACCCCATACGAATTTTTTATTTATTTAAAAATAAAAAAATAAGTGGACAACAAAAAAAAAAGTGGAAAAAAATCAAAAGGCCGTATTTTGTAAATACGTTTTTCAATATTAAACATATTTACAAAATACGTTTTTACAAGTAAAACGTATTTAATGAATTCGTTTTTGCAAAAAAAAAAAAAATTAATTAACGTAATAAATGTAATTAAGTTAATTAAAGTATGGTAAAACGTATTACCTAAATACGTTTTAAGTTAAAAAAAAAACAAAGACGTATTACTCGAACACGTTTTATAACTAAAATTAATTATATATTTATTTTTTAATTATAAAACGTATTTCAATAATACGTTTTATAAATAAAATTAATATTTATAATTTTTGAAAACAAATTTTTCCAGAAAGTAATAATTAAAAATATAAAACGTATTTTGAAAATACGTTTTTAACCCTAATTTTAGCCCCAACTTGATTTTGCCCTAATTTTAGCCCCAAATTGATTTTGCTCTAATTTTGCACAGTAAAACGTATTCTTGAAAATACGTTTTACTGTGCAGAAACAACAAAAATTACAGAAAAATTACAAAAACACACCTGTTAATCGAGATCGATTCCACAATCAAATATTAATTACACAAGCTCATATCAATCCATTCGTCAAAGAAAGAAAAATGAAGCACAATAATTCATTGTCCAAATATAAAAATCCAAATATGTCCAAATATCATTACACATAATCCACCAAGAAAGAAAAAAATAAATATATATGTCCACAGAATTCCCAGAATACAACACAACTAACTAGGAGTGTATCGATTCGTAGGGTTGCGCGGTCGGGAGCTAATCCGACGACGTGGTGGTCGTGAAGAAGATGACGCTGTGGGCGTGATAGGTTCTTCTTCTTCTTCTTCTTCTTCTTCTTCAGCTGAGTAATTCATTGTTTTAAGAAATCAGAAATTCGACTTAACAAAATTCACAAAAAATAAATAAAATTATATTTTTGTGTTAAGTTAAAAAATTTCACCTTCTTCTTCTTCTTCTTCTTCCTGAGGCACGGTGTAACACCCCGTTTTATTTTAAAGAATTTATCGAATTAATTTGTAAAAATCAGAGTTATTTTTTTTTTAAAAAAATCAATTCAAAATTTAAAACTCAATGATAGCTACTTAGCTATTGGCAACATTTAAACAATTATGACACATAGACAAATCCTACACACGTATAAGCCAACATTTATCAAATTGATCCAACTTATTCAAGTTTCAACATCATCCAAAACGTTTAACATATAAACCATAGTTTCAACGGGAACATAAATAATCCAAACTCAACGGAAGCATTAATTATCCAAAACGAAAACAAGTAGTTTTTCATAAATACAATCAAGCGGAAGCAACGGACACATCCATTTATGACCACCATCTCGCTCATCTTTACGCCACCGCCTCCATCTCGTCTGAACCTAAAGCAAAGGAAGAGAAGACACAATAAAGAAAAATAATGTGGGTGAGCATAACCAACAAGCTCACCATTATCGCACAGTTTATCCCGCATAACATTTTAAAACAGTAACACAATATTCAGTATGCATAGAATCCAACAGTCTAACTCCCTACTTGGCCCTATCGCAAACCTCCTATGTACATACAACAACCTTCCGGATACAACGGCATGGCTGTAACTGGAAACCTTCCCACCCCCGGGTACAACGGTTCGCAGGATCCTTTCCAGGAGACAGCAGAGATGTTTTTCCCCTTCCGGATACAACGGCATAGAGCGTCCCTCCCGGATACAACGGGCAGGCGACCTCCTACTGCTTTCGCATTCATCAAAGGCACTATCATTCGGGACACTTAGACTAAACTTCTCATGCATACAAAAATTTTCAAAAGAAACATTACACGAAATAGTAAGTGCGATAAATATGGAATACATTATAAATATACTCACCTGGTTGCAGCAACAGTTCAAAATCACAAATCTCGAAATGAGGCTGTTGATGTCGAAAATTGGACGATCAACTGTTAAATATAAATCAAATTATTGTATGAAAATAAAGAACAAAAAAGATGAAAATGGGTGCTTTATTTCTTATTTTGGAGAGAAACCTCCTTTCTTTTGTTGAGGGAAGAGGAATAATCAAGAGAGCTCATCCAACCACCCCTACTCTCTCTCTTATGTTGTGTGGGAAGGAAAAATGAAGAATGAAGGGAACCCCTCCCTTTCTCTCTCCTCCCCATTCCATATATATACATCCCTCACTTTTACAAGTGGGCCCTTGAATAAGTAAAAATGGTACATCATTATTTAAAGGAGATAATCATTGTGGGGCCCACTTATGATGTTTGACGGCTTCGATTGACGTTTATCTGAGGTGGCTTCTGTCTGATCAGTCTCGAGAACCTGTTTATATATTTATTTATTTCGTATTGTCGGCTCATTGATTATCTGGCCGTATTTTATTATTTTATTTATCAATTATTTAATTGGAGCCAAATTGGGTATCAACAATTCTAATCTCCAATTCAACATCACACATAATCGATAAACAATTAACAATTCACAATCTTCAAACACCACCACATTCAAATATACTATAACAATTACCAATTTTCAAACAACTCAAAACAATGTCAAAAGTTGAGATAAGCCAATATACCTCGTGCGAATGTTAACCGGAAATGAGGTTCGTGTTGTTGTTGTCGATTCACGTCGGGGTGGCGATTGGATCGAGTTTTTTTTTTTCTTTTTTTTTTTTTT